>BSQZ01000048.1:890000-1122500 GCA_033239005.1 Lamellibrachia satsuma | reverse complement strand
ACTCCGAAAAACATCTATACAGGTTATAGATGCGTATGTTTAAATGCAAGGAGCTTAGTAAATAAGAAAAACGAATTAAACATTATGGTAGAAGATATTGACCCTCACATAATTGTTATAACTGAATCATGGGCCCACATAGACATAACAGATGCTGAATTAGGACTGACAGGATACGTAATGTTTAGGAAAGATCGAATAGGAAGAAGGGGAGGGGGAGTTATTTTATATGTTAAAGAATTCAGGCTTATGAAATAAAACTAGAAAGGGAAGCAGATTGCGATGAAGCTGTTTGGTGCAAAATTGTTTCAGGAAATTCAAAATTAACTATTGGATTAGTTTACCGAAGTCCAAACATAAACGAAGAGGACAACACAAAAAATAAAAAACACTATAAAGAAGTTAGTAAAGGTGAATGTATCATAATGGGGGATATTAACCATGGACACATACAATGGAATTCTCTAGAGAGCACAGGGATTGAGGACCAAAAATTTCTGCTAGAACCGACCTGGGGAGAAAATGTATTATATATAGTTTTGTGAACACAAAAAGAATTAGTGGACAATGTAAAAATAATTGAATCATTGGGTAACAGTGACCATAATCAACTACATTTGAAATCAATGTAAAATCAGAAAGTAAAAATAAGAAAACGTACAAGAGAAACTTCCACAAAGGTAACTACAAAGATATGAGAAAATACTTAGCAAACTTAGATTGGAATAACATGCTGATGAATAAGACCGCAATTGAATGTTGGAATATTCTAAAATATGAAATTGAGAGTATCATCGATAAATTTGTTCCCTTCCAAAAACAAGGAAAACGGTGTAGAAAGAAACACTTGTCAAAAGAGGCTATTAGAAAAATAGTGTTAAAACAAACTATGTGGAGGGTTTATAGGCGTAGCAAAAAGGACGAAGACTATGCAAATTACAAAGACGCACTTAATGCAGCTACAACTGAAATCAGACAATCTAAAAGAAGCTGTGAGCAAAAACTAACATGTAACATAAAACAATGACAGCAAGAGTTTTTATGCATATGTCAGGAGTAAACAAAACGTACAAGACAAGGTTGGACCTCTAGAAGACAGTGCTGGAAATATAATATCACAGGGGTTTTTAATGGCGGAAGACCTAAATGGTTACTTCAGTTCAGTGTTTACCAAAGAAGATATTAGTTCATTACCAGTTGCTGATGCTAAATTTCAGGAGGCAAAATTTTACTATTCAGGACCGTTAGTTGTAACTCCAGAAATTGTGGCTAAGAAAATAAAGGCAATGAAGGATAATAAATAACCGGGAGTGGATGAGATTCCTCCAAAATTACTAATGGAAACAGTAAAACAAATCAGTATACCACTTGCAAGAGTATTCAAGTTGTCATTAAAAGAGGGAGTTGTTCCGTTTGAATGGAAAGAAACAAACATCATACCATTATTTAAAAAGGGTTCGAGAAATAAGTCAGAGAATAACAGACCAGTGAGTTTAACGTCAGTGATTTGTAAATTATTAGAACTGTTAATTAAATACCATATGGTGGACTTCCTAGTTAAGCATAAATTATTAAATTCATCTCAACATGGATTCCTTAAAGCGAGGTCATGCTTAACGAATATGTTATGTTTCTTAGAAGAAATCACTAAGTGGATAGACGTGGGAGCGCCAGTAGATATTATCTATTTAGATTTTCAGAAAGCTTTTGACAAAGTGCCACATCAAAGATTACTACTTAAATTAAAAGCCCATGGTATCGGGGATAGCATAACTGACTGTATAGAACAATGGCTGACTGACAGAAGACAACGAGTTGTAGTAGATGGAGAAGTTACAAATTGGAAAACGGTTTTGAGTGGGGTACCCCAAGGATCAGTATTAGGACCTATATTATTCTTAATATATATCAATGACTTGGACGACAGTATAACAAGTAACGTACTGAAATTTGCGGATGACACAAAACTGTTTAGAAAGGTTAATACTGATGGTGATAAACAACATTTACAAAACGATCTAGACAGATTAGTGAAATGGTCTGAGAAATGGCAGATGCTGTTCAATTTTGGGAAATGTAAATGCCTACATACAGGACATGGGAACTTGAATGTAAACTATAAAATGGGAGATACTGTTCTGGGTACTACTGTAAAAGAAAAGGACTTAGGAGTTACAATAAGCGCTGATATGAAAGTTTCAGAGCAGTGTGGTATTGCAGCTTCAAAGGGTAATCATATTTTTGAATTAATTAGAAGAAATTAAAAGGGAAAAAAATTAATTATACCTCTTTATAAAGCAACAGTTAGACCTCATTTAGAATACTGTATACAAGCATGGAGACCGTATCGTAAGAAGGATATAGATACGCTTGAACGCATACAAAGGAGAGCAACTAAAATGATTCCAGAACTGAGAGACCTTAGTTATGAAGAACGCCTGAAAGAATGTGGTTTAACAACTCTAGAGACAAGGAGGTTAAGAGGAGATCAGATTGAAGTTTTTAAGATATTGAATGGGTATGAAAATATTGATAGAAATATGTTTTTCTCACTCAAGAAGGATAGCAGAACTAGAGGACATGAGGTAAAATTAGTAAAGGATCAATGTAGATTGGACATCAGGTAGCACTCGTTCTCACAGAGGACAGTAAATGAATGGAATAAATTGTCTACAGATTGTGTAACTGCTAGCAGCGTGAATATGTTTAAAAACAAGGTTGACACATATCTCAGGAGGGCGGGTTATAAGTAGATGAACTTTGTTGGACTCTCGATAAGCCAATGGCTTCCTTGTCCACTTGCCATCTGGGCGTTTGGCTTGGATGGCAAATCTTGTTAAATCTTGTTAAATCTACTACTATTACTACTACTACTACTACGGTTTTTACTACTATTACAACAACAATTTCTACAACTACTACTACTACTACTACTACAATTACTACAAATTCTACAACTACTATGTAATACTACTACTACTTCTGCTACTATTATTACTACTACTACTACTACTACTACTACTACTACTACTACTACTGCTGCTACTACTACTACTACTACTACTACTGCTACTACTGCTACTACAACTACTACTAGTACTACTACTACTACTATTACTACTACTTCTACTACTACTACTACTACTACTACTACTACTACTACTACTACTACTACTACTGTTGCTGCTACTACTGCTACTACAACTACTACTTCTAGTACTACTCGTGCTACTACTATTACTGCTACTAGTTGTAATACAACAATTATTATTACTTCTTCTACCACTGTTACTGCTACTGCTGTTATTCCTGTTACTACTGCTACGACTACTACAACAACAACTACTATTACTAATACTGCTGCTATGCTACTACAACAATAACTACAACTTCTTATAGTACTAATTATACTACTATTGCTGCTACTAGTACTAGTTATACTACTACTACTACTACTACTACTACTACTACTACTACTACTACTACTACTACTACTACTACTACTACTGCTACTATTGCTTCTTCTACTGCTACTACTACTACTACTACTACTACTACTACTACTACTACTACTGCTACTACTGCTACTACTGCTACTACTGCTGCTACTGCTACTGCTACTACTACTAATACTTCTACTACTACTACTACTGCTGCTACTACTACTAATACTACTACTACTACTACTACTACTACTACTACTACTTCGTAGAACGCTCAGACAAGGACTCCGATTCCTCGTACGAAGGTCGATGTGCGCCGCAGATCCTCCAGTAGGCGACAGTTTTTTCTTTCACTTGTGTTTCTGTAGGCCAGGTCGCCTTCCTCTAGTGTTGATGTGTAGTACAGTCTTCCAGGAGGTGTATGTGTCTCCATTGTGTAGTTGTGTGTGCAAGTGGTGCATGTGTTGCATGTGTCTGCAGTATTCAGTCCTCAGGCGCACAATTATCACCTGGTCTTCTGTGGACAGCTGGTCAAAGTTGTCCTCAATGTTGTAGCTGGGATGTAGTTTCAGCCATCTTTTCTTCTACTTGTGATACAAGATGGTTTTTCTTCTTTGTAAGTGACCCCCTCTCCTCTTGATCCAATTTCCTCCCTCCTTTGCCCATCTCTCCACTTCTCCGTTTCCTGTTATGTTGCAGTGGAGCACTGTCTGTCTGGTAGCGTTCTGCAATACAGATACGGCACCGGCAAGGACGTCAAATTCCTTGTTTTGGGGGTTGGATAGTGCCTGCATGAACGACAGTGCATCAAAGAAGATGATGAGTTTATTTTGTATGGCCTCTCTCTGTTCTACCAACATCGTAGTTGCTGTCTTCAAGGCTTGAGCATCAGCTTGCAATTTGTGGAATATCTTCCTGTAGGGGTGGCCCGTTGGATCTTTCGTCCATCCTTCAAATTCAAGAGAATCCTTCCATCTCCAATGCAGGTTGTTTCTTCCGCTGATCCGTCTGTGAATGTATGGGTCTAGATGTGGGGGTAGTTATGCACAATGAACCCCATGGTGAATGCCTTCTTTTCTGCATCTGTGTGGATTCCCTTCTTCAGGGTGTCTAGGATGCTGTCCCTAATGAGTGAAAACTGGGTCTTCCAGGCAGGGAGAGTACAGTGCGTTGGGATTGGCTTGTTCATGTAGTCCCATTTGTTTGTGTAGACTCTCGTCATCTTTGTGTCACGCTTGACTACTACTACTGCTATTACTACTACTATTACTACTGCTGCTGCTGCTGCTGCTACTGCCGCTACAAACTACTACTACTACTGCTACTACTACTACTACTACTACTGCTACTACTACTACTACTACTACTACTACTACTACTACTACTACTACTACTACTACTACTACTACTACTTGTAGTAGTAGTAGTAGTAGTAGTAGTAGTAGCAGTAGTAATAGTAGTAGTAGTAATAGTAGTGGTAATAGCAATAATAATAATAGTAGTAGTGACTATTACTAGTTGTAACCAGTATTAGTAGTAACAAGTGATTTTTTGCTCAGTCGTACTTAGATCAGACATGCATAACGAATAGGCCGCATAGGTACTCCTAGCCTACCTGTCTGTGCAGTTGTTCTGTAAATAACAACCAGCACCGCTACCAGAAAGCTGGTCCACCATCCACTGGCGGGCTCCATCTTCGCGTGTACTGCAAGAAAGGACAAAAACAGTAATACGTCACATGCACAACTTACTATAATATAACATAAGTATTTACTGAACAGGATATGCATCGTTGTTAAATGATGGCGCATATTTGAATACGAACAAAAGGACATGGTGTGGTGGTGGCGTGCACATTTCAGTGAATTCCTCAACTGTCCATCGAGCGTATGCGGTGGTACGTTTAGGTGTATTATACGACGCCGTATTGACAATAGCTCAGAACTTAGTTCGACTATCGTTTGTTATTCGGGGAAGAAAGCTATGACACCATTCCTGTCGTAGTATATGTGGCAACGTAGCTGGAATAGAAAAAAATGCACATTTCTGAATACTTTTGAGTAATTCAAATAAGATTAATGGATTACCGGCACACGCACAATGGGTTACTACCTGTTTTACCCTAAAGATAGACTTTGCTGGGATTGTGTGGCAAGCATTACACGCTAACCATTCAATGTGTTTCAATAATTATTTGGGGATTTAAAAGATATTACCTCTCTCCAGTAAATATTGATAGGTAGTTTATAATCAATTTATCAATTTGCGATTTTCAAAATCTTAAAAATCAACTGATGGGTCGTCGCATAAATTCTCAAAGCATGTATGTTTTCAGCGTATTTCTTAATGAATTTCCACCGGTCAACTGCTGTCGGCAGCCTTAAGTTGCAGCACGTCTAGTAAAGACACTGTTATTCTGTGTGAACAGCATAATATTTCCATGAGTAGCCACCGCCATGACACCACCCATCTTGACCTTGATGAGGATCGCGACGATGAGGTTCTGGATACGCAATTTGCGACCCAAACTAGCTCAAATTTGTAATAATTTTTTATAATTAAATTTATCGATACCAAATATACAAATATATGAGTAAATTCAAGTCAAAATTTCTTGTGAAAAACATGTACATCTTAAAAGTTCATTTATAAAAAGATACATTGTGGATTTCTGTAGAATGAAACAAAATGGCTGTCATCAGAGTCACGATTTTACCCTTTTTGCAATTATTCGTATGGTGGGTGTAGAGGTACTGTCCTGTGAATTAATATATGCTTCATCATAAAATGGTGACTTCTTAACATGAGGAAGATTTTCAAATTCATACCAGCTCAGTTGATAGAAAACTGATCCAGAATTCCAAAATGGCCACGTTTAAAACAATTATGATTTTTTTTAACATTAGCTGATTTTAAGTACCAAATCGATACACAAGGATCAATTATATATCTGATTGATAATAAAATGCATGCTTATTCAAAATGGAAGAGTTTATTTTAAAAAACAATTATATCATGGCTCATTTTGAAACAAATGGTATACACGGTCCTCTCATAAAACTGGCGACCATTGAAATAATCGTATCTTCATTTACAAATAAGGCCATTTCCAGATGGAATATTGAAGTTTTCCAAATTCTAGATATCCTGTCTAGAATTGTCTCGTATTATGGGTACATACATAATAGTGAAATGCATTATTCATAATTATTGGCATGATCTATAACATATGTATTAGTTCTGGAATAGAACAGTGAAAGTAACATTGATTTCTCATAGAAAATATCAATTATTTTACAGTGGTACATTTCCAAACTAATACCATAATTTAATCCTCATCATCAGAAACATGCAACTGGGTTCTAGCATTGTTCTCCCCCCCCCATGCCGGCACAACCTTCAGTGCAAACCAGATAGTTTACTTTGCAGGATCACCTATTGGTGTTGCATGAAGTGTTTTGCATCGACCCATCACTAGTTCCAGAAGACAAGTTGGAGCAGCAGTGTGTTCATGAGCACCGGTCTCAGACTACCACCCGCCAATTCCCAGCCATGTGAAGATGGATCGGGCAGGTTGTTCAGTGGTGTCAGAGATGGTAGCCATATGTATGCCTGATAATTGGCTCTTTGGATGTGTAGGCTGAACTGCCTGTGGTTGGTGGCAAACGTTTAATTTTCTGACCTTCCTGGCAGAATAGCCAGTATCGTCGTTCATCAGCTGTCTCACCTGGAACTTTAGTATCTCCATACAAGCGACACATGAATGATTCAACCTCTATCAACAGAGACAGCGGCACTTCAACCATAACTTGACTTGGCTAAGCGTGGGTCTGATAACAATGTTCTCACAGAGTGGCTTAAAGCTCGTCTTCTTGCCGATACCATATACTGCACTGGTAGAATCAAAACCAGTAATGGAATGGAAAGCTGGTAAAATCTCACACAGATCAATTCCCATCTCACCTGCTATCACGTGTATATACCGAAACTTGTCCTTTACACCAGTGCGAAACCACGACTCCGAACATTATATAATGTATTTAAAGGGTGACACACAAAGTACACATCTGTATTAGATGATCGGACAACTATACGACTGTAGGTTAGTAATGCATCACCTGCATGCAGCAGTATCATTATGTCGGCTTCTTCTTAATCTAACTTCAAGTGATCAATGACAACACGACTGTTCCTGATGACATGAACTGACAGAGTACTATTAGAGAAACCACTAGCTATGATCATCTCTTGACCGGGTTCTAACACGTCCTCCTCAATGAACACCACTGATCACTGAGGAAAGATTACTTTAAAAATAAATTACTTGTATTTTTCGGATTGCCAAGGTATTTGGCCCACTGATTTAGAACATGTGTGTTAGTGCTTCCGACTGCAACCTCCAGGGTTGAATGGGCACCGCCCTTTATACTGATATCACTGTATTGGTCGAATACCACATCTATCCTATTGCAACCATTCACAAGGGGAGCTGTGAGGATGTTGACATGTTTCCTTGCAAGATCCACAAATGAGCGGGCACATGCTTCTCCAACCAGCTGTGTCTGTACCATGTCTTCAAAGATATGGGCTGCCTTCATGTCCCGTGGCAATGGAGGCACTCTGTGTGGTACATCGCCCAGTTTCTCGAATTCTCACAAAAGTACATTCTTTGTACACTTTCGCAAACATCTATCTGGATGCGCTAAGGCACAGGTGAAAGTTCAAACTTCAGGACGTCCTTCGGGTTCACATCACGTGCCTTTGCTGCAATATGTAACCGGTCAAACAGCTCACAATCTGCCACATTAATCACTTTGCCATCAGTGGTATTTGACTGGTCTTTACCAAACGTTGGTACTTGGTACATCCTAATTACTGCCCACTCCAAGTCTATCATTGAGATCTTGATACCAACACTAAACTGCATATTTCGCATTGATAACTTTGATTTCATAACAGATTGGAGCTGGAAATACCGATATTTGCCTTTATTGTCTGCCATTTTGGAAATGTCCTTGTATATTATTATTCTTTTCCTTTCAATTCTTGTTCCCCAATGTCTATAAGATCAAATACAACCACATAGAATTTAGATTCACATAAAAATTCCATCTAGAACAGGAGTTACATCCAAATATATGAAATCGTGATTTTGATGTCGGCCAATTTAGAAAATGGCGTCTAGAAAAAAACCTTTTACCACAATTTGACTCCACTGCAAGTTGTACGGTATGCAGGAGGGTACACGGTATGTATATTAATTGGTCATCCTTGGCTTCTCAGGCCGTTTGTTAATGATTTTCTGTTTAACGATGGAAGACGTTTATTGTATATTTTTGTCAAGTTTTCGGTAAAAGAATTATACATAACATTTACATTTTCACTTTTTAGTATTTTGTTCCAGTTAGCTGTGGATGTATTCAGTTATTTCGAAGATGGGCAGATGATCGCTGATATTATTTATTATCAAACCACGCTGTATATTCATAGAATGATGTGTTGTGAATATTGTCTATCGTAGCTTTAGAATGACTTGTGATTCTAGAAGGTCTTGCTATCAAAGGGTGTAAGCCAAGACTGTACACGTTGTTAATGAAGTCATTGGCAACAGTATGTGTATTATAATGTAAGAGATCAACATAAAGACACAACCCATATAATACTGTTTTATTATGAATGTTTCTACATAAGTTATTTGTGAACTCAATCAATTAGTCCAGTTCTGTGTTTGGTGAACGATATATGCAACTTCATTTTATTATACTTTTTTGCCATTTTTGCCACGTTGCAACGACTATAATATTCAGTGCAACTCCACCTCCCTTTTTATTAATCCATGAACAAGTAAAAGTCTTTGAGTTATCGATATTATAATTATCTCAGATAATGCAGTTACGTCAACGTCAAATTGCAATTCCACAGCATTAAGGCTGTATTTTATTTTATTAAAGTCACTTGCTAAATTTCGACAATTGCAATGTATTAGAGACAGATTAGCAACTCCTTATTTTGGTAAGGCGAATTGCTCTTCTTGAATTGCTCTTCTGTATAATAAATTATAAGTTGTTCATGTTTGTAAAAGTTGACAACTGGATCGGGTTCGTCAGTCAAAAAATATGTCTTACTATCAGTTAACCTAAACGGCCTAAAGTTTAGATTTGAGCAGTTGTCATATAAATCGGATATGCTATCATCAGTACCCAATGAGAGATAATTTAGTTCATCGTCACTAGTCTGTGTAAAAGGTAACATGGTCAGAAATACAATTCATACAAAACCATTCATCCTCAAAGTGTGAATAATAATCAAGTTCTTCTAACGCTAACTAGTGTTCGATTAATCTGTTTTTTACAGTAATTACATGAAATTGCATTTGAACGTACCTTTCTGGGGCAAATCCTACACGGTTTATCCATGATACTAGATTAAAGATGAACAAATGTGGCTTATACATGGCATATTCCAAATTAGATATAAAGGTCCAGTCCCTTTATCTTATCCTCATTCCATCCCAGTTTGAAGAGGGCGTCTGGCGATTCAACTGTTCTCTTTATCTCTCGGTCTTAACGCAGAAAATCGGCCTTCGATGGTCCACACTTTGTCGATGGTTGGATCGTTTCGCAGGACTCTCGTCACCTTCGCACGGAAAGGTGTGAGGTCGTCATTGAGGAAGTCGCCCTTTCGGTCGACATTCCTCGGTCTTCTCTTGTTCTTCATCAGAATCGCCTTTGTGTCACGCCGGACACATTTCACGATGATCGATTTTGTAATACAGGTCGTTCCGGAAGTCGGTGGCTGACACTTACCCCATTCTCTGTTAGAGTCACCCCGATGTCTGCAGCCAGTTGCTGAACGATGTGATTTCTATTTTCCCCGTCCCTCTGGAAAGCCGGATATCCTCTCGATTTTCTGCGGCTGTACTGGTTCAGTTAATCTAACTCAAATTTCATGAGTTTGGACTTAATTTTTCAATTTATTAACTTCAAAAAGTGACTGGTAGCAACTTGTACAAAGGATTACCCGTAGCAAAGCGTAAATGGATATTTCTGCCATAATGTTGCGAATCCTGACATTTCAGTCACGTACGTACTACCACGTTATCCTGCCCGGAGGATGGGCATTTTTGCTAGTTGTCTTAACAACTCAATCAATACTTATTTGAACTTGATCGTGTAAAATCCCTCGATCGACGCCACTAGAGTAGATTTTTGCGAACACCTCAGGCTATGCATCACAGTGATTAACTCGTCGCGTCTAGCAAAGGTCCATACACTTGGTACGACTGGTTTCAGACACTAACTTTGTGATCAGGCGTTCGCACGTCCTTTGCCACTTCGGCGATAAATTATCACAAATCACCACAGCAGCTTTTGTTCGTGGGGTGTTTGTCCGGAGGCGCTTTTGTCCAGGGGGCTTTTATCCTTTGAGCTTATGTCAATATACCAACTCATCAACTTCTAATTGTAGTGCCGGCAAAGACAACATATTAGACCAGTGTTGTACGCAGCCAGGCGACGCATTAAAGGATGTGGTATTAAGGTCTACGCGACAATAACCTAATGATACTGTTTCGTAACCGTGAACAGGCGATTTTATCGTGCTTTTACACTCGCGCCCAGAGGCAACCGATAACAACCGTTCATACTTGTACATATATTTGGACCTACAACGCCACGTAAATAGTTGTGTTGCTGTATGGGCGAGCAACTAGAGCACGGAAGCAGCAACACAGCCACTGAGAATATAAATAAAGGTAACGAAGACAACAACAACTTATATGTGGAGTATTTTAATGTAGGAAAGAAAGAACAGGGAAAAGGGTAACGGGAAAAGATCACTGCAAAAAGAAGTAATGGAAAAGATAACGAGTTATTTGGATTATGATTACAATTCTATACATTATAAAAGTACTGTTGTGTGCTGTGAAAATTCAGTACGCTACATTATTACTAGAACATGGTAAAGTATGCAAAAGTTGATTGATCTGATTGATCTGAAGTTGTCTACACTGATTAAAACTCTAATGCAAAGGGCTTTCTGATGGTCATTAAGGCCATGTTAGCTTCTGTAGCTGGTATGCTGTCACAATGATCGCAATGACTTCCCACTCAATGACTTTATCTTTTTTCCTATTACTTTCTTTACTAGCAAAATATGTTACTTCTATACAGTTACTTTTTTCCTGCTACTTCCTTTCCGTTTCCCTTAATATTTACAGGGCGTTGCAATTGCAATACAGACACACACTAGTGCCCTGCACGGGCCTATGATTTTACCCAAACCCGGCAGTTAGAATCCAGGCCCGGCCCAGGCCTGCAAAAAATCGTCAAGCCCAGCCCGGCCCAGGCCCGCAAACTAGAATTTAGGCCCCGGCCCGGCCCGGCCCGGCCCGGCCCAGGCCCCGCCTAGACCGTTAATGTTTGGTCCAGGCCCGACCCGGCCCGCACGTTTCAGGCCCAGGCACGGCCCATATCCGCGGCCAAAGACGGGTAAGCCCGCTGCCCGCAAGCCCGCGGCCCTCTAAATTTTAAAAAGATAAACCTATTATCTTATACAAAAAAACGAAACACCAATAAAGTGTAATACATAAGTATTGTTTTATTAAATAACATAAAAAATATATATATGAACATTGGATAATGTCTACTAGTCTGCTGTCTACTGTCCATAATGTGTTGGACGAGTTCTAGAAATCCAGCACCACCAACTGCTTCAAACGGACGAATATCCTGAAGAAAAATAATAAACTTTTTATTGTTATAACTATTAAGTATTATAACATATTTTTATATATGGCTTTACTTTATTGGCTTATGGTTAGGGTAGGAGATTTGTTTATCTAACCCTAACTTAGCCCTAACGCAAACCATAACCCTAATTTAAGTTAACACAATTGACAAATACCATGCAACTACCAACTGGGGTGGACACTGGGCAGTTGACAGTGGCCAGGTCATTCAGGCATTCAAGATTTTGAGAGAAGAGCTAGACAATAGAATGTCCACTGGTAGGGTCAAATGGTGATAAGTTGATGGTTAATCATGACTTGATTGCCTCTGCAAATATGTCTAAAGTAAAACGTTTGGGCCTGGCTGCTTCCAGCCAGGTGAACTTAAGTGGCCTGGTATGGGGGCCACTTGATCTATGCAAAAGGCTACAATCATGCTAAAAATGTGCACCTGTAACATATGTATTCTGCATGTACTATGTAGTAGTAATATGTACAGTGCAATGTGTGTACTGTGTATGCAGTACTATACATTGTTATTATACAAAATATCTCTATTAAAAGAATGCACATTATTAAAATTATACCATTGGAAGTCCCATTGTTGAAAAGAGGTTACTACATTCCAATATATAAAGCACTGGTTTCATTCATAATTTCATGCAATGTCTCAATTTGCAACTATGTAATACTAAATAAATAATTTTAAACATTCATTAACGAGAAAAACAAGTTATAATAAGTTTTTATTAATATTGAAATTAATAATCTGGGCTTTGTATTAATATTGTTTTATTATGTCCAGGCCCAGGCCCGGCCCGGCACGCTCACACTAGGCCCAGGCCCGGCCCAAGCCCGATGTGTTTAATATTTTTTTAAGCCGAGGCCCGGCTCCTGGCTCGCAAAATATAAGCCCAAGCCCGGCCCAGCCCGCGAAATTTAGTAGAGGCCCGGCCCGGCCCACCCACCCAACCACTCTAACCGCCGAGCTACCCCGCCCTACGAAGCTAATAATAAATCAACTCTGAATTCAGATGGATGAACTTTTTTAACGAATACAGAGACACTAAATTAATTGTCTCATGGCATTCACCGAAACCTGTTTCTACAGCTCTGTATAGAGGGATTTGAATATCCTACCCGGCTTGACCGCGACAAGGATGCGACCGGAAAGGAGAGGGGTGGGGTGTCTGCTTATATGTAAATGAACTTTGGTCCAAAAAATGTGATTGTGCGTGATCGGCTCTGCACCCGTGACATTGATCTGATGACTGTTTCACTACGGCCGCTGTATCTACCTCGCGAATTTCCTCCATTGTTTGTGACTGTTATTTACACACAGCCCAGAGCCAACGTGGATCGAGCCGCCCAGCATATTTGTGACGTCACACAAAAACTTGACTCTTTGTCTACCGATGCGCCCAAGTATATACTGGGTGATTTCAATCAGTGCAGCCTTAAGCAAAGTCTGCCTACTTACCACCAGTACATCACATGAACCGGACTATTGACCTGTGCTACGCTTCGGTGCCTAATGCGTATAGGTCCATAGCCAAGCCACCGATCGGCGACGCCGATCACAACACTGTTTACCTGGTTCCTATTTATAGATGCCTTCTAGTGCGTGCAAAATGTGTTAGGCGACATGTCGAGGTGTGGAATGAAGACAGTATAGCTAGACTGAGGGTTATTTTGACTGTATTAACTGGGATGTTTTTCGGCATTCATGTGATAGCCTGGATGAACTTACCGATGTTGTGACCAGTTATGTTTCTTTGTGCGTTGACACTGTTATACCCGTGCAGAAGTGCAAAGTGTAGCCAAACAATAAACCTTGGGTTTCTAATCAACTATAAAAGGTATTGAATGAGAAGAAAAATGCTTTCTTTCAGGCAAATTTAGCTGAGGGAAGGGAAGTTCAAAGGACTGTCAGATCACAAATTAGGAAAGTCAGAGAGAGTTATAAAAACAAAATAGAACTGAAGTTTAAAACAGGTGATATGAGAACAGTTTGGGAAGGCATTAAGACGATGAATGACATGCAGAAAAATGTACAGAATTCCAATCGCTTATCCCCGTTGGGAGGTAGAGATGACGGGGTCTTTGCAGAGGATATGAATTCTTTCTACTCTCGTTTCGACACACACGATTTTCGTTCTGTCATTGACGATATTAGGAGATCAACAAAGACAGATGGTGAATTAGTAATTGAAGAAGAAGATGTGTTGTTAAGAGTATTCCAGTGTGCACATGTGAAGAAAAGTCTCGGTCCTGATGGCATTTTCGGTCAGGTTTTGAAGAATTGTGTCACTCAGTTGTCTGGTATCTTCCACTTCATCTTCCAGGTCTCTCAGTTTACAGACAATCCCTACCTTGTGGAAAACGTCAGAGTGTATTGACGTTTTCGTTTATCTGTTGGTTTGGGAACGTCAGGCAAAAATACAAGAATAATCTGCAGCGAATTGTAAACATCAGCAGCAAAGTGACTGGTACGAAACAATCCACTCTGTTCTATACGAAAAGCAAGTATTGCGGAAAGCCGCTCGAATTCTGGCTGACATATCTTGCATGAGGAATACGTCCTTCAGCCGTCGTCTAGACGGTATAGAACGGTTACATGCAAATCAAATAGAAAACAGCTATCGTTTATTCCTATGTCTGTTCGACTTTTAGGTGACACTCCTCTCTAACCTCTGCTTCTGAACCAGTCTTCTGGGCTTGTAGCTATACTGTTGATATTTATTGTATTATAAGGTTGTATGTGAGTTCGGGCGCGAATGCATGTGTGCGCGTGTTCTTTAGCAGTGTTTATATGTTGTTATTTGCTACATTCCACTATGTTGAATATTTTATCTGTGATGTGACGACCACAATTAGGTTTATCATTATTATGTTTTAGAAACCGCTTGTAATTATGTATTAACATTTTAGTATTTTATTTTATGAACGCTGCACGCAGATTTCCCTTCATGGTAAAATAAAGTATTGTTGTATTGTATTGTAAAAAGGCCAGGGTGCACCAAATGCATGTCCTTATTAAGGTGGCGCTACCACTGCTAAATCCTTCCCGAATATTGTTGTTTGTAAAATGGCCGACAGTTGTTTGCAAATGACCTAGATACACACACGACTGACGCGACACAGTTGATCAATGGCCTATTCCATTTGGCTCGGCGTTGCGTGTCGTAGTTCGGGGTGCATACATTGCTGTTCTGCACGGGACCTGTCCCGTGCTCTATAGTGGACCCTATAGTCACATACAGTGGCGTATGTAGGATCTCGCGGGGGGGGGGGACAAAGGAGAAGCCAAAAGGGTAGGCCAAAGGAGGCCAAGTCTTGTCAGCCATTAGTTTACCTTGCTACCATGTTGCGGCGCAACGGGAAAATGCGGAAAAATCCAAACAATTAAGCCAGAGCGGACATGACCTAAATGCGACCACTGACTGCATATAGTCTACAGTCACAATAAATGACACAAATTTTATTGTGTACAAAATCTCACCTGGAATGCTGGAACGAAATGTGATTCTTGCTGGCTGTGTCGTTGTTGTTGTTGTTGCGACTGTGTCGATCGGATGGAAATATGTTGACTTGCGTCACTTCCTCGCAGAAAATACAAATGCTACTGAAATGGAGCTGTCAACTGTCGGCTTCGACGTGTGCCCCTCTTTCGTTCAGCTAACTACGCCAGAGGTCATTCTCAATGTAACCACTTGCATAATCTAGATAACAGTGCTCGGCAACCAGCGAATCGCTGGCTACATGAATGACCTGGCCACTGCCCGTGAAGCTGTTTCGAGCGGCCCGCAGACTGTGCACGTGGACATACCTAAGATACGTGTCCTGTGTCGCCATCAATTGGCAGAAGACGATAAACAAGTGCTTCATTCTGTTGAACGACACCAGCCGGGTGTCACAACGCCTTCCGGATAAAGACACCGACACTGCCTTCGGATTAGCTTGTTGTTATATAGAATAGCAATCTAAACAATAACCTGTACAACATATTAAAAGTAACGTAGACTTGTATAATCACACCAAGTATGTTTCCGATGAAATGGCGGCATGAAAACTGCAACTCACCAGTTTAAAAAGTTAAAACCTCGCACTCTTACTACATTTAACAGCGTAGTCATGCTGTGGGGGTATTAACGTTGTTGACCTTGTTGTTGACAAAACTGCTAAGGTTAGTCGGTTCATTAATCTACATTCCTGACAAATAACTCTTTATCACCATGGCGATAAAAAATTATTGGTGAAACCATACAGGCAAACGTACAACATATTTGTCCAATTTTGCTATTTATCACAATACACATGTTCAAACTACAAACCGGATGGCCTCCTTCCAAAAAGCTGTTTGGTGTTAACTGCTCAGTAGTGTCAGAGGTAATGGTGTAAATGTCAACCGGGTCAATGTACAATACAAAGGTGGAGATGTGTATACTGATATGGCAACTTGTACAATAGCGCTTTCTGTCGCTCTCTATCGCGGTTGCGACTATGACTGCACGCTTGATTCACAGTACAGGAGTCCTCTCACGGTCCAGCTGTTTAATTTATTAGCCCGTATGCACCAGGCACGATGTTATCGCATACTCATTCGAGGTTATCTGCAACAAGGTAGTAGGGTCGCATACACCTACACGCACATCGTTACGTATTACACAGCTGGTCGTGGTAACACCGCTTAGTGAATGGCTATTTACAAACTCTATTGAAACACCCATAAGAACGTCAAAATATGGGGATCGCGCTAATGTCGTGAGTGAGGAAAGACGAAACACAGTTGTTTGGGTCGGCCAACCTAACAGCTTAAACGTCCAGTTTGAACATGACCGCCCACTAACAATCTGATGGGTGGTAAACGAACTTAAAACAAGTGTACAAGAGCGGCTTCATTGGCTGCAGTACGGATACCCCAGTAATGCTTACAGCTTCTTTTAAATGTGCCCCATATCAGTTTAGTGCAGTAGGTGTGTCAATATGTATCTCGTTCCAATACCCCACAAAGCCACGAATGCTACCGCTTCGACCCCTCCTTGTGTGCGTGCGAACTGGTCTGCGTTTATGCGGGCCTGACGTGACAACCTATTCTCTCCGTCGCAGATGAAAGGTCGTGGGTCAAACTACCCGAGGTGAAAATGATAATATCAGACTGGTTACTTTCTATGGGCCCGCAGTGCACTTGCTGAATTGGACAATTAAATTATACCCTGCGGCTTTGCCGGCAGTGTAAGCGGAATCTATTTGCGTTCAACATATACACTTCTTTCTATGGAACTTATGGAACTATCGGTGTCAGTGCATGTCTGCTTCAAACATTGCATTTTATCAGTTGGTAAAGTGAAAAGGACTATTGTTCCCAATCGGAATGAAATGGGTGATTTATCATATGTTGTTTCTATGTAACCTCAAAACCTTTGCCCAGCATTAATTTGTCCCCAAGCCATTTGTCCAAAGGACATATGCTCAAATTTGAAAAGTGTAGGTGACTGCTGTATAAGTAGTCGATCTATGTATGTAACAGGCCCACCCTCGAGGTTTCGAAAAGGGGGTTCGGGCGTACACAATCAGCCGGATTTCTGAAAAATTTCGAACCACCGAACTCCCCCCCCCCCGAGGACGGGCATGTGTAGCCAATGATATTTGAACATAAATGGCTGTAGTCCGTTTGATGTATACATAAAAACTACTGATAAAGACAATGCACATATTAATAATGGGCAGTTAATTGCTGTTGCATTGTAAATTATACTACATATAACCAAAACAATATACAACCCTTACTAACGAATGCTAGCATTGAATTGACATCTGTTTACAAGACTAAAGTCAACGATTAATGCATGACACTGAAATGCATTAAAGGAGGGTGTCACACGTCCCTCATCATTCTAATACAGGTAAAACAAATATTAATGGGAAACACGAGGAAGCACACGTCTGCGCCATAAAATCCGTCCCCTCTACAAATATAGTGCACAAATAAGTAGTCAAATCATCATAATAAATGACATGCCAGGCATCCTAAACTAATAATCAATGGTAAGTGATGGTAGTTTACATGCACACACATTCCCAAAATGAAGGAGGTGGACAGGAGATGGAGGCGTTTGCAAATACGTTGTGATCTTTTGTACTGCTTCACTAACTGGCGACGTGAACCAGAATTCTTGTCACGTGATAAGCTTGTCACGTGATCGTCTTGAGAAAACTCATTTGAAAGAATATTCTGTTATCTCCTCGGAAGATGGCGGTGCACAGCAAACATGTCCCCCCAAAACAATAATTGAACTTAAGTCAGATATAATTCTTCAGTTTTACTACAGTTTGTTACACTATGATAATTTTATATTGTGATTTTAGGACTTCCATCAAAATAATCTCCAATAATTCTAGGAGAAACTTTCTCCATGCAGCTTGAACCCTGTGAAGCATAGGGAGTGAGGAGGAATTCTCTTCCAACACATACGTCGGCTTTGTTCGTCTTTGCAAAGCTGTGGTCGTTTGGATTTCATTATGTTCATTAGTGGACGAGCAGTGCTTGACTCATGGAGACGCAGCTGTGTACCCCTGTATCACCCCTATTCCAAAGAAGGGTGACCTTTGTCTAACTACACATTTCAGAGGAATCAGCCTAACACGCATAGCTGCAAACATATAAAATCACGTTCTACTAAAAGTATCATACCGCACATATATCAATCTGGGGGACAAATCAGGAGGGTTTCAGATAATGAAGACCTACCATCTCCCAAATTCCTGTATTGAGATGCATAATTGCATAACGGAGGGTGCACTTGATCAAAATATGTGCAATCTCCATGACCTTCGTAGATTTCATGAAGGCATTTGACAGCTTCCATCGGGACAAAATGAAAAATATTCACGATGCCTCCACCATTCATCGAGGCCATCGTGGTTCTCTACGAAAGTACTGAAACAGTTGTTCGGTCTGCAAATGGTGAGATCGAGACATTTGCTGTCCATCTCGGCTGGCGTCATACAAAGCGATTCACTCGCACAGTACATTTGCATAAGTGTACTCTCTAACTCAATAAACTAATCCCACATTCCAACAGTAAGTTCAAGTTGAATCAGAATGAAAGAGTAGTATATAGGAGTTTTTCAATCCTCAATTTTGGGGCAGATTTTGGAGCTCATTCTGATTGGTCGAGAGCAGTCAGGTGACTTATGTCGACGGTTCTGATTGGTCGAGAGCAGTTTCACAACCAGATGACGCCACGGGTTATCCCCTATTATCGCTCAAATGGGCAGATTTTGGAGCTCTTTCTGATTGGTCGAGAGCAGTCACGTCACTCCTTTGTGGTGATACTGTCGCCAGGGGGTGCTACGGGTCAAGGGTCGACGGTTCTGATTGGTCGAGAGCCGTCACGGTACCTATGACGTCACAGCTCATTATAATAAATGTGCATAAATTAGTATAAATTAGCAAAAATTGCACCCTTTTGCGGTGAAATTGTCGCCAGATAGCGCTATGAATCAATTGTGTCGACGGTTCTGATTGGTCGAGAGCAGTCACGTGACCTATGACGTCACAGCTCCTCATTTGTATATCACGTGACCCCTCTATGGAGGCTGCCATCTTGTTTTGTTGCCATGTTGTTTTGCAATGATACGACCACAAGACGGTTCTGATTGGTCGAGAGCAGTTACTTGACCTATGACGTCACTCTTCATCCCCTATTATTGCTCAAATGTTGAGATTTTGGGGCTCTTTCTGATTGGTCGAGAGCAGTTACGCCACTCCTTTGCGGTGATACTGTCGTCATGGGGCGCTACAGGTCAATTGTGCCCTATAACGTCACCTCAAATCCCCAATTATCGCTCAAATGAGGAGATTTTGGGGGCACTGTTTTGGGCGGTTCGGCTTAGTACTGACGATTATGACGCGTTTTTCGTGACGTGTCTGGGCACAGAACCGGTTTGAAGGGAATACAATTGTCAGTTAGGGTTAGGGTTAGGGTTAGTAACCCTAATGAAAAATTCCAGAAAAACTGGTAAACTGTAGGAACAATTGTCAGTTAGGGTTATTAACCCTAATGGAAGGTCAAAGGTCAAAGGTCACTGACATTTTGTACTTATACAATTGCCTGATAGGGTTAGGGTTAGGGTTAGTAACCCTAATTCTATCGTCTGTAGTGAACCCTAATACGAACCCTTGCCCTAACCCTAAAACGACATGCAGGTTTGGGTGCTCTCCTGGATGATACGGTCGCCGGAGAGGGGTTTCAGGAGGGATCGAAGGGTCTGTTAGCAACGGCGTCGGCAGCAGCAGTGGTCATTAACAGGATTGTTAATAGGGTTCAAAGAGGCTAACGAGGAAACGAGAAACGAACACAACACGATGTCGTACGAGTGCACACGTATTTTATTGAACGACACAAACAGCATGATGATACAACAGTGTAGCGTATAATATCACTAAGACTACAACAATGAATGATGATGATGACGATGACGATGATGAGGCGACTTGCGGATGTTTACCGTCACACCAGAGGTCGCGAACTTAGGAGTGACTCCACTTCGCCAGAGGCTCGAGGGTGATGATGATGATGACGAGACGACTTGCGGATATTTACCATCACGCCAGAGGTCGCGAGCTTAGGGGTGGTGTGTCCACCGCGCCAGAGGCTCAATCTATGTAATATGTGCGATAGTACAGTTTACCTCGCTGCAACTGTTTAAGCCAATCAAACACGCGGCAATCGTTAGCTTCTAAATAGGTGCCGAACAGGTTGATAAAAGTTCTCGTCGGAAAACCGTTACAACGAAACAATACATAAGTTATGCAATATTGTCCACAAACGTTAAAAAGAGGACTCTGAAGTCTCTTGCTATTATTAGTCCACTCGGAACAATGTTCGTTCATGAAGGTGCGGAACGCAGCGTTTCGTGTCGGCAGACCGTACGAACAGAAGTAATCGCCGCGTCCGTCGGCGTCTAGGTACAGCGCTATCCAATGTTCGCCCGGTTCGTCACCGTCGTCGGTGTTGCACACGAAGACCGCAGGCAGGGCGCCGTCCATCGTCGTCGTAGACAGTCCGTCTTTGTGTACGACACCGCGAAATATCGATCTGGTGCGTGGGTCCATCGCCAGTAGTCTGTCTATCTGCAGAGTGTCCATCTCAGTAGTCGTAGATGACGTTGCGGTTCTTGTCGATTTCCAACACGGACTCGAATTCGGCGTAGGCGACGACGTTCACGGTGGTCGGCAGCGCGTTACGGAAATGCAGCTCTATGCGCAGATTACCCTTTTGCACCAGATGGAAGCAGGGACCATCGCACTGAATAGGGGTCAGGTCAAAACCGAAGAAGGTGTAGCCGTGCCGGAAGTCGCTGCGATTCAGACCGTTCCCTTCGTCCTGCCAAATCTTACCGGTCGAGGTGAACAGACTCGTGTAGCTACTGACGAAGAGGTCGTCTTTGAAATTGGGCTGGAAAGGTTTGGAGGGTATCTGTCGTCCGTCAACGTACACTGCGAGGAAGTTAATGGCGTTGTTCTTGGCGTGAAACGGATTTTTTCGTACGCACTGTTGTACGCATCGTCATCGATGCAGCACAGCACCAGACGTTTCGGCATGATGCCGAGGAACAGGTTCTCATTCGTGTGCGACCGAGCACCCGCGGGAATGGAGTACACCTTACAATCGACGGATCGCATCGGATACTTGACCGTGCTCTTCTCGAGAGCCTTGATGTGGTCCATCTGCGCGGTCGGATTCAGGGTGGCCTTCTATGCGAGCAAGGTGGCATTGACGATGGTAATCTTGTAATCGGGGTTGACTCCGCCAGCCATAAGTGCAAACGCAGTCTTACTGCACAACAGACGTATCTTGACATCGAAGCCGTTGATCAGGAAGTTATCTTGCAGAAACAGATCCACGTGTAGACGACCCATCATGTCGACGACCCGACTCCGTACGATGCACGCTTGTCGAGCCACGAACCCTGCGTTAGCGGTGGGTCCGTCGTCTTTGTCGACAGCATCCATGCGAGTGGCCGTGTCCTTGTGCCATTAGCTTCGTGTCCTTGACCCATTAGCTTCGTGTCCTTGGCATCGGTGCTGTAACTCAGCAGCGTCTCTATGTAGGCGCGATACGCGTACGTATTGGTCGAACGGGTCACGAGCGTACCATTCAGGTAGACGTCGACTTGACTGAACAGCGAATGCAGCCAGTTATTCACTGGCCCCATGGGAAGGGCTAAGAGGCGATCGTCCCCGTCGGCTCGCGTCCCCTTCACCTGCACGTGTAGCATCGTGTTGGCGAGATCTAGGTAATCGTCTCCCGATCCGGGTATCAGGAATTCTATCGGTCCACCCGAGTCCAGAGAAGCCATGGGCTGATGTTCTACTATGCAACTGTCGACGATGCTGTTCTGAGCAGGGGGTACGGTAATGAGATCCAGCTCGCTTTTGACCCCCTCGCACGACTGTCTATGTACGAAAGCCATCGTCGTCGTCGAATATGTCGGCTTCACGTTTCTAGAAAATCTGTCTCTTGCGCTGTCTCGTCGCTGTAGTGCCTCCTTTCTTTGTAGACGTGTGTTTTTATACGTTTACGAGGTCGCACGCCAGGTATCAAAAGATCACGCAGCATAGTCTTACCGGTATCCGTGACGCGTCGTTTGGCAGCACGTTTTATGCTCTGTCCGGACAAGACGTCGTCGGCGATGCGCACGCCGGTCTTCAACGCTCCCTTTCCCAAAGCCACTGCACCTCTCTTGATGAGTGGCATGGCGCTGCGCAGCAGACCTCTGAACAGTCTACCTAGTCCTTGACCCCGTTGGTACGGGGCACCGGCGAAGTAGGGCAGCGCACCACCCGCCTAACGCGCGTAATAGTCTTTGTAATTGCGTTGCCTGCGCCGTCGAAAATGAAGTGTCACCATCACTCTACCGTACTCGAATGGTACGCGCCTTTCGGTGTCGTTTTTTATATCCATCTCGATCGAGTGGAAGTGCGAGTACAATACAGGTACGTAGTGAATGCTAGTGAACCGATCAGATACCGTGGCGCCGTGACTTCCGCTAACCGAGAGGGCTCGCAACAAAGGGGCGAGACTGTCATCAACTATGCGAGACTCCACGACGTGTGTATAGACGTAGATGGTATCGAACCCTTGATCCATGTGCATCACGTTTTCGGCCTCTTTACGATAGGTGTACGAACCGTCGGGAGTCTCTTTGGGTGGCAAAACCACGCTAGTAGTTAGTGGAGGCTTTTGGTATCCCCAAATTCGCCGCACTGTCACTGGACCAGACATCAAAGGAACATCAAAGGCAAAACACCCTAATATCGCCCACCGCTTATGAGTGCGCGCAGCCAATCAGAGCGCCGCAGAGCGCCCCCTGGCGGTCGTAGCCGAGCGCAGTGCAGTCATGCGTAACCTAAGCGCCCCCTAGCGACTGGAGGAGGAACGAACATTGACCTAGTTACGTTTACCGAAGGGTCGTTAACCTAGTAAGGAGACGAACACAATCGTACGGTGCACACGTATTTTATTGAATACAACAAAGCGGCAGCAGTACAAACGAGGCGATCGTATGTGATTGGATACAACGAGTCGGGTATGATGAAGTCGAGGCGACTTGCGAATGGTGACCATCGCGTCAGAGGTCGCGAACTTACGGGTGTCTCCACCGCGCCAGAGGTTCGAGGGCGAGCTTACGGGTGGAGCGACCACCGCGCCAGAGGCTCAGTATGATACGTGATAGTACGGTATACCCTTTTTCAGCAGGTTAATCCAATCAAACACGCGACAATCGTTAGCGACCAGATCGGTGTGGAAAGCGTTGACGAAAGTTCTCATAGGAGAACCGTTACAACGAAGCATGATATAAGTGACGCAATATTGTCCGTAAACGTTAGACAGAGGACTCTGAAGTCTCGTGCCACACGCATATTTTCGTTATATGTCAATATTGTTAAATAGTGCGCTCTTACACTTTACCCATACCTCCTACAGTTTACCCATAATTCCTACAATTTACCCATAATTCTCCTATTGAATAAGAGTACAAGGACATTTTATTAAATATTTTAAAATAATGACACAATATCGTCCACAAACGTTAGACAGAGGACTCTAAAGTCTCTTGCCATACGCATATTTTCGTTATATGTCAATATTTTTAAATAGTACGCTCTTACACTTTACCCATAACTGCTACAGTTTATCCATAATTCCTACAATTTACCCATAATTCCTACAATTTACCCAGCACACATATGTAGTGAAGTGTGTTTGTTCGTTCACCTAGCTATAAAAAGAACGGGACTTTAGTTTCATACAACTAGAATATATATATATATATATATATATATATATATATATATATATATATATATATATATATATATATATATATATATATATATATATATATATATATATATATATATATATATATATATATTCACTGTACCTACAGTACAGAGCTAGAATACATATACACTGTACCCACAGTACACAGCTAGAATACATAGTCACTGTATCCAGAGTACACATTGAAATTACATAGTCACTTTACCCAAAGAACACAACTAGAATACGTAGTCACTGTACCCACTGTATGCAGCTAGAATACATATATATATATACATACTGTACCCAGAGTACACAACTAGAATACACAGTCACTGTACCCATAGTACACAGCTAGATTACATAGTCATTTTACCCACAGTGCACATATAGAATATATATTCACTGTACCAACAGTACAGAGCTAGAATACATAGTCACTGTCCCACAGTACACAGCTAGAATACATATACACTGTACCCACAGTACACAGCTAGAATACATAGTCACTGTATCCAGAGCACACAGCGAAATTACATAGTCACTTTACCCAAAGTACACAACTAGAATACGTAGCCACTGTACCCACTGTATGCAGCTAGAATACATATATATATATATATATATACATACTGTACCCAGAGTACACAACTAGAATACACAGTCACTGTACCCATAGTACACAGCTAGATTACATAGTCACTTTACCCACAGTGCACATATAGAATATAAATTCACTGTACCCAGACTACACTGCTAGAATACATAGTTACTCTAACCACAGTACACAGCTACAGTACATAGTAACTGTACACACAGTACACAGCTAGTATACATAGAAACTGTACCCACAGTGCACAGCTAGAATACATAGTCACTGTACCCACAGAACACAGCTGTAATATATATATATATATATATATATATATATATATATATATATATATATATATATATATATATATATATATATATATATATATATATATATATTCACTGTATCTACAGTACACTGCTAGAATATATATTCACTGCACCAACAATACACAGCTAGAATACATAGTCACTATACCCACAGTACACAGTACACAGCTACAATTCGTAGTCACTGTATCCACAGTACAGAGCTAGAATACATAGTCACTGTACCCACAGTACACAGCTAGAATATATAATCACTATACCCAGAGAACACAACTAGAATACATAGTCACTGTACCCACAGTACACAACTAGAAAACATAGTCATTGTACCCACAATACACAGCAAGAATGCATAATCACTGTACCCACAGTATACAGCTAAAAATGTGTAGACACTGTACCCACAGTACACAACTAAAATGCATAGTCACTCAACCCACAGTACACAGCTAGAATGTATATTCACTGTACACAGAGTACACAGTTAAATAGAATAATTAGTCACTGTACGAAGAGTACACAGCTAGAGTACATAGAACTGTACCCATAGTACACGGCTAGAATGCATAGTCACTGTACCCACAGTAGTCAGCTAGATTACATAATCACAATAACCACAGTTCACAGCTAGAATACATAATCAATGTAACCACAGTACACAGCTAAAGTACATAGTCACTGTACCCACAGTACTTTGCTACAGTACATAGTCACTGTACCCACATTACACAGCTAGAATACATAGTTACTGTACACAAAGTACACAACTAGAAAACATAGTCATTGTACCCACAATACACAGCAAGAATGCATAATCACTGTACCCACAGTATACAGCTACAATTCGTAGACACTGTACCCACAGTACACAACTAAAATGCATAGTCACTCAACCCACAGTACACAGCTAGAATGTATATTCACTGTACACAGAGTACACAGTTAAATAGAATAATTAGTCACTGTACGAAGAGAACACAGCTAGAGTACATAGAACTGTACCCATAGTACACGGCTAGAATGCATAGTCACTGTACCCACAGTAGTCAGCTAGATTACATAATCACAATAACCACAGTTCACAGCTAGAATACATAATCAATGTAACCACAGTACACAGCTAAAGTAAATAGTCACTGTACCCACAGTACTCTGCTACAGTACATAGTCACTGTACCCACATTACACAGCTAGAATACTTAGTCACTGTATCCAGAGTACACAGCTATAATACTTAGTCACTGTACAAAGAGTACACAGCTATAATACATATTCACTGTATCCAAAGTACACAGCTAGAGTACATAGTCACTGTACCCACAGTATACAGCTACAATGCAAAGTCACTCAACCCATAGTACAACGCTATAATACATATACACAGTACACAGTTAAAATACGTATTCACTGTACCCACAGTAAACAACTAGAATACATAGCCACTGTACCCACAGTCCACATGTAGAATACATAATAACAGTCACTGTACCCACAGTGCACACCTAGCGTACAATATTACTGTACCCAAAGTACACAGTTAGAATACATAGTAACTGTACCCACAGTACTCAACTATAATACATAGTCACTGTACCCACAACACACAGCTAGAATACGTAGTCACTATACCCACGGTACACAAATAGAATACATATTCATTGTACCCACAGTACAGAGCTAGAATACATAGTCACTGTCTCACAGTACACAGCTAGAATACATATTCACTGTACCCACAGTACACAGCTAGAATACATAGTCAATATATTCAGAGTACACAGCTAAATTACATAGTTACTGTACCCACAGTACACATCTAGAATACATATGTACTGTACCCAGAGTACACAACTAGAATACATAGTCACTGTACCCACATAACACAGCTAGAATTCGTTGTCACTATACCCACAGTGCACGGCTAGAATACACAGTCACTTTACCCACAGTGTACAGCTAGAATATAAAGTCACTGTACCCACAATACACAGCTTGAATATGTAGTTGCTGTACCCAGAGTACTCAGGTACAGTACAGTAAACAGTACACAGCTAAAAGTCATATTGACTTCATCCACAGTACACACCTAGAATATAGAGTAAATGTGCCCACATTACACAGCTAGAATACATAATCACTGTATGCACAGTACACAAGTAGAACGCATAGTCACTGTACCCACAATACACAGCTAGAATATATAGTTGCTGTACCCACAGCGAAACGATGGCCAGACGTAACGCGAGCCGATCACAAGACCGATGGACAAAGTACACCCAGCGCACAATAGCAGCATCACGTGCACGGCCAAGGGTGGTGATAAGAATGCTCGCCACAGCCAGAGGAGGCCTATAGAAACCAAGCATAGAGTTAACGAGCAGCTATCAAACATAGTCACCAGCTACAGTACCGTTTCACTGAACACACAGTACACAGCTAGAATGCATAGGTACTGTACCACTGTACACAGCTACAGGACATAGACACTTTACCCTCAGTACACCGCTAGAATACATAGTCACTGTATCCAGGGTACACAGCTATAATACATAGTTACTATACCCAGAGTGCACAAGACACAGCTACATTTAATAGTCACTGTATCCATAGTACACAGCTAGATTACATAATCACTGTACCCACAGTACACAGCTAGAATATGTAGTCACTACGCCCAGAGTACACAACTAGAATACATAGTCACTGTACCCACAGTACAGAGCTAGAATACATAGTTACTGTACCCAGAGTACACAACTAGAATACATAGACACTGTACCCACAGAACACAGCTAGAATGCATAGTCACTGTACCCACTGTACACGGCTAGAAGACATAGCTAGCATACATAGACACTGTACCCACAGTGCACAGCTAGAATACATAGTCACAGTACCCACAGAACACAGCTTTAATATATATATTCACTGTATGCACAGTACACAGCTACAGTATATAGCGACTGTATCTACAGTACACTGATAGAATATATATTCACTGCAACAACAATACACAGCTATAATTCATAGTCACTATACCATCAGTATATAGTAATCAGCTAAAATTCGTAGTCAATGTATCCACAGTACAGAGCTAGAATACATAGTCACTATACCCAGAGTACACAACTAGAATACATAGCCACTGTACCCACAGTATGCAGTTAGAATACATATTTTTCTGTACACCAAGTACACAACTAGAAAACATAGTCATTGTACCCACAATACACAGCAAGAATGCATAGTCACTGTACCCACAGTATACAGCTACCATTCGTAGTCACTGTATCCACAGTACACAACTAAAATACATAGTCACTCAACCCACAGTACACAGCTAGAATGTATATTCACTGTGAACACAGTACAAAACTAGAATACTTAGTCACTGTACCCACAGTAGTCAGCTAGATGACATAATCACAATAGCCACAGTTCACAGCTAGAATACATAATCAATGTAACCACAGTACAAGGCTAGATTGCATTGTCACTGGACCCCGAGTATACAGCTACAGTATAAAGTCACTGTACCCCAGTACACATCTAGAATACATAGTCACTGTATCCAGAGTACACAGCTAAAGTACATAGTCACTGTACCCACAGTACACAGCTACAATTCGTAGTCAATGTATCCACAGTACAGAGCTAGAATACATAGCCACTATACCCAGAGTACACAACTAGAATACATAGCCACTGTACCCACAGTATGCAGTTAGAATACATATTTACTGTACACAAAGTACACAACTAGAAAACATAGTCATTGTACCCACAATACACAGCAATAATGCATAGTCACTGTACCCACAGTATACAGCTACAATTCGTAGTCACTGTATCCACAGTACACAACTAAAATACATAGTCACTCAACCCACAGTACACAGCTAGAATGTATATTCACTGTACACACACACAGTACAAAGCTAGAATACTTAGTCACTGTACCCACAGTAGTCAGCTAGATTACATAATCACAATAGCCACAGTTCACAGCTAGAAGACATAATCAATGTAACCACAGTACAGGGCTAGAATACAGTGTCACTGGACCCAGAGTAAACAGCTACAGTATATAGTCACTGTACCCACAGTGCATAGCTAGAATACATAGTTACTGTACCCACAGTACACGTATAAAGTCACTGTATCCCCAGTACACATCTAGAATACATAGTCACTGTATCCAGAGTACACAGCTAAATTACATAGTCACTGTACCCACAGTACTCAGCTAGATTACATAGTCACTGTACCCACATTACACAACTATAATACTTAGTGACTGTACACAGAGTACACAGCTATAATACATATTCACTGTACCCAAAGTACACAGCTAGAATACATAGTCACTGTACACACAGTACACAGCTAGCATACATAGACATTGTACCCACAGTACACAGCTAGAATATATATAGTCACTATACCCAGAGTACACAACTAGAATACATATTCACTGTACCCACAGTAAAACAACTAGAATACATAATAATAATCACTGTACCCACATTAACCCACTACAATTCATAGTCACTGTACCCACATTACTCAGCTAGCATACATAATCACTGTACCCACAGTGCACACCTAGTATACAATGTTACTGTACCCATAATACACAGTTAGAATAAATAGTAACTGTTCCCACAGTACTCAACTTTAATACATAGTCACTATACCCACAGTACACAAATAAAATACAGCTATAATGCATTGTCACTACATCTCCAGTACACGATTAGAATACACAGTTACTGCTCACCCAGGACACAGCTCGAAATACATGGTCGCTGCAACCTCAGCACATAACTGGAATACATAGCCACTACACCCTCAGAATACAAAATCACACAATTTCGCACAACTTCACACAACGTTGCACAACATTACACAACTTCACACAACGTCGCACAACTTCACACAACTTCAGACAACTTCGCACAACTTCAAACAACTTCTGGCGAACAAACTAACAAAATGACACCATCTCAGCATACATTTATTTATTTTATGATAATGTCTCCATCCTGCTTTGCTGTTTCTCACCATCTCAGCATACCTTTATTTATTTTATGACACTGTCTCCAGCCTGCCTTGCTTTTTCTCAGCATCTCAGCATATATTTCTGTACTTTATGACACTGTCTCTAGCCTGCCTTGCTCTGTCTCACCATCTCATGCACTGTCACATGCAACTTGAAAAAGGTGTTGTATTCTTGCTAGTGACACCCCTCTACATATGGACAAGCTCCATAGAGTAGTAGTAAGTCGAGTGTAGCCATTTCCTTCTGGTTCCCACACCTCACCACCCCCACCATAGAGTAATGGTACAGTCGCCAGGGGGAGCAGGGGTGCGCGTGGTTACAGAACAAAGGTGTATTAAGCGGAAAAGGTGTGTAATCACGTGCACCCCTGTTCCCCCTGGCGACTGTACCATTACTCTATGGTGGGGGTGGTGAGGTGTGGGAACCAGAAGGAAATGGCTACACTCGACTTATTACTACTCTATGGAGCTTGTCCATATGTAGAGGGGTGTCACTAGCAAGAATACAACACCTTTTTCAAGTTGCATGTGACAGTGCATGAGATGGTGAGACAGAGCAAGGCAGGCTAGAGACAGTGTCATAAAGTACAGAAATATATGCTGAGATGCTGAGAAAAAGCAAGGCAGGCTGGAGACAGTGTCATAAAATAAATAAAGGTATGCTGAGATGGGGAGAAACAGCAAAGCAGGATGGAGACATTATCATAAAATAAATAAATGTATGCTGAGATGGTGTCATTTTGTTAGTTTGTTCGCCAGAAGTTGTTTGAAGTTGTGCGAAGTTGTCTGAAGTTGTGTGAAGTTGTGCGACGTTGTGTGAAGTTGTGCAATGTTGTGCAACGCTGTGTGAAGTTGTGCGAAATTGTGTGATTTTGTATTCTGAGGGTGTAGTGGCTATGTATTCCAGTTATGTGCTGAGGTTGCAGCGACCATGTATTTCGAGCTGTGTCCTGGGTGAGCAGTAACTGTGTATTCTAATCGTGTACTGGAGATGTAGTGACAATGCATTATAGCTGTATTTTATTTGTGTACTGTGGGTATAGTGACTATGTATTAAAGTTGAGTACTGTGGGAACAGTTACTATTTATTCTAACTGTGTATTATGGGTACAGTAACATTGTATACTAGGTGTGCACTGTGGGTACAGTGATTATGTATGCTAGCTGAGTAATGTGGGTACAGTGACAATGAATTGTAGTGGGTTAATGTGGGTACAGTGATTATTATTATGTATTCTAGTTGTTTTACTGTGGGTACAGTGAATATGTATTCTAGTTGTGTACTCTGGGTATAGTGACTATATATATTCCAGCTGTGTACTGTGGGTACAATGTCTATGTATGCTAGCTGTGTACTGTGTGTACAGTGACTATGTATTCTAGCTGTGTACTTTGGGTACAGTGAATATGTATTATAGCTGTGTACTCTGTGTACAGTCACTAAGTATTATAGTTGTGTAATGTGGGTACAGTGACTATGTACTCTAGCTGAGTACTGTGGGTACAGTGACTATGTAATTTAGCTGTGTACTCTGGATACAGTGACTATGTATTCTAGATGTGTACTGGGGATACAGTGACTTTATACGTGTACTGTGGGTACAGTAACTATGTATTCTAGCTATGCACTGTGGGTACAGTGACTATATACTGTAGCTGTTTACTCTGGGTCCAGTGACACTGTATTCTAGCCCTGTACTGTGGTTACATTGATTATGTCTTCTAGCTGTGAACTGTGGCTATTGTGATTATGTAATCTAGCTGACTACTGTGGGTACAGTGACTAAGTATTCTAGCTTTGTACTGTGTGTGTGTACAGTGAATATACATTCTAGCTGTGTACTGTGGGTTGAGTGACTATGTATTTTAGTTGTGTACTGTGGATACAGTGACTACGAATTGTAGCTGTATACTGTGGGTACAGTGATTATGCATTCTTGCTGTGTATTGTGGGTACAATGACTATGTTTTCTAGTTGTGTACTTTGTGTACAGTAACTATGTATTCTAGCTGTGTAATGTGGGTACAGTAACTATGTACTGTAGCAGAGTACTGTGGGTACAGTGACTATTTACTTTAGCTGTGTACTGTGGTTACATTGATTATGTATTCTAGCTGTGAACTGTGGTTATTGTGATTATGTAATCTAGCTGACTTCTGTGGGTACAGTGACTATGCATTCTAGCCATGTACTATGGGTACAGTTCTATGTACTCTAGCTGTGTTCTCTTCGTACAGTGACTAATTATTCTATTTAACTGTGTACTCTGTGTACAGTGAATATACATTCTAGCTGTGTACTGTGGGTTGAGTGACTATGCATTTTAGTTGTGTACTGTGGGTACAGTGTCTACGAATTGTAGCTGTATACTGTGGGTACAGTGACTATGCATTATTGCTGTGTATTGTGGGTACAATGACTATGTTTTCTAGTTGTGTACTTTGTGTACAGTAAATATGTATTCTAACTGCATACTGTGGGTACAGTGGCTATGTATTCTAGTTGTGTACTCTGGGTATAGTGACTATGTATTCTAGCTCTGTACTGTGGATACATTGACTACGAATTGTAGCTGTGTACTGTGGGTACAGTGACTATGTACTTTAGCTGTGTACTCTGGATACAGTGACTATGTATTCTAGATGTGTACTGGGGGTACAGTGACTTTATACTGTAGCTGTATACTCGGGGTCCAGTGACAATGCAATCTAGCCTTGTACTGTGGTTACATTGATTATGTATTCTAGCTGTGAACTGTGGCTATTGTAATTATGTCATCTAGCTGACTACTGTGGGTACAGTGACTAAGTATTCTAGTTTTGTACTGTGTTCACAGTGAATATACATTCTAGCTGTGTACTGTGGGTTGAGTGACTATGTATTTTAGTTGTGTACTGTGGATACAGTGACTACGAATTGTAGCTGTATACTGTGGGTACAGTGACTATGCATTCTTGCTGTGTATTGTGGGTACAATGACTATGTTTTCTAGTTGTGTACTTTGTGTACAGAAAAATATGTATTCTAACTGCATACTGTGGGTACAGTGGCTATGTATTCTAGTTGTGTACTCTGGGTATAGTGACTATGTATTCTAGCTCTGTACTGTGGATACATTGACTATGAATTGTAGCTGATTACTATATACTGATGGTATAGTGACTATGAATTATAGCTGTGTATTGTTGGTGCAGTGAATATATATTCTATCAGTGTACTGTAGATACAGTCGCTATATACTGTAGCTGTGTACTGTGCATACAGTGAATATATATATTAAAGCTGTGTTCTGTGGGTACAGTGAATATGTATTCTAGCTGTGCACTGTGGGTACAGTGTCTATGTATGCTAGCTATGTCTTCTAGCCGTGTTCAGTGGGTACAGTGACTATGCATTCTAGCTGTGTTCTGTGGGTACAGTGTCTATGTATTCTAGTTGTGTACTCTGGGTACAGTAACTATGTATTCTAGCTCTGTACTGTGGGTACAGTGACTATGTATTTTAGTTGTGTACTGTGGGCATAGTGACTACATATTCTAGCTGTGTACTGTGGGTACAGTGATTATGTAATCTAGCTGTGTACTATGGATACAGTGACTATTAAATGTAGCTGTGTCTTGTGCACTCTGGGTATAGTAACTATGTATTATAGCTGTGTACCCTGGATACAGTGACTATGTATTCTAGCGGTGTACTGAGGGTAAAGTGTCTATGTCCTGTAGCTGTGTACAGTGGTACAGTACCTATGCATTCTACCTGTGTACTGTGTGTTCAGTGAAACTGTACTGTAGCTGGTGACTATGTTTGATAGCTGCTCGTTAACTCTATGCTTGGTTTCTATAGGCCTCCTCTGGCTGTGGCGCGCATTCTTATCACCACCCTTGGCCGTGCACCTGATGCTGCTATTGTGCGCTGGGTGTACTTTGTCCATCGGTCTTGTGATCGGCTCGCGTTACGTCTGGCCATCGTTTGGCTGTGGGTACAGCAACTATATATTCTAGCTGTGTATTGTGGGTACAGTGACTATGGTTCTACTTGTGTACTGTGCATACAGTGATTATGTATTCTAGCTGTGTAATGTGGGCACATTTACTCTATATTCTAGGTGTGTACTGTGGATGAAGTCAATATGACTTTTAGCTGTGTACTGTTTACTGTACTGTACCTGAGTACTCTGGGTACAGCAACTACATATTCAAGCTGTGTATTGTGGGTACAGTGACTTTATATTCTAGCTGTACACTGTGGGTAAAGTGACTGTGTATTCTAGCCGTGCACTGTGGGTATAGTGACAACGAATTCTAGCTGTGTTATGTGGGTACAGTGACTATGTATTCTAGTTGTGTACTCTGGGTACAGTACATATGTATTCTAGATGTGTACTGTGGGTACAGTAACTATGTAATTTAGCTGTGTACTCTGAATATATTGACTATGTATTCTAGCTGTGTACTGTGGGTACAGTGAATATGTATTCTAGCTGTGTACTGTGAGACAGTGACTATGTATTCTAGCTCTGTACTGTGGGTACAATGAATATGTATTCTATTTGTGTACCGTGGGTATAGTGACTACGTATTCTAACTGTGTGTTGTGGTTACAGTGACTATGTATTATAGTTGAGTACTGTGGGTACAGTTACTATGTATTCTAACTGTGTACTTTGGGTACAGTAATATTGTACGCTAGGTGTGCACTGTGGGTACAGTGACTGTTATTATGTATTCTACATGTGGACTGTGGGTACAGTGGCTATGTATTCTAGTTGTTTACTGTGGGTACAGTGAATACGTATTTTAACTGTGTACTGTGTATATGTATTATAGCGTTGTACTATGGGTTGAGTGACTTTGCATTGTAGCTGTATACTGTGGGTACAGTGACTATGTACTCTAGCTGTGTACTTTGGATACAGTGAATATGTATTATAGCTGTGTAATCTTTGTACAGTGACTAAGTATTATAGCTGTGTACTCTGGATACAGTGACTAAGTATTCTAGCTGTGTAATGTGGGTACAGTGACTATGTACTGTAGCAGAGTACTGTGGGTACAGTGACTATTTACTTTAGCTGTGTACTGTGGTTACATTGATTATGTATTCTAGCTGTGAACTGTGGTTATTGTGATTATGTAATCTAGCTGACTACTGTGGGTACAGTGACTATGCATTCTAGCCGTGTACTATGGGTACAGTTCTATGTACTCTAGCTGTGTTCTCTTCGTACAGTGACTAATTATTCTATTTAACTGTGTACTCTGTGTACAGTGAATATACATTCTAGCTGTGTACTGTGGGTTGAGTGACTATGCATTTTAGTTGTGTACTGTGGGTACAGTGTCTACGAATTGTAGCTGTATACTGTGGGTACAGTGATTATGCATTCTTGCTGTGTATTGTGGGTACAATGACTATGTTTTCTAGTTGTGTACTTTGTGTACAGTAACTATGTATTCTAGCTGTGTAATGTGGGTACAGTGACTATGTACTGTAGCAGAGTACTGTGGGTACAGTGACTATGTACTTTAGCTGTGTACTGTGGTTACATTGATTATGTATTCTAGCTGTGAACTGTGGTTATTGTGATTATGTAATCTAGCTGACTACTGTGGGTACAGTGACTATGCATTCTAGCCGTGTACTATGGGTACAGTTCTATGTACTCTAGCTGTGTACTCTTCGTACAGTGACTAATTATTCTATTTAACTGTGTACTCTGTGTACAGTGAATATACATTCTAGCTGTGTACTGTGGGTTGAGTGACTATGCATTTTAGTTGTGTACTGTGGGTACAGTGTCTACAAATTTTTAGCTGTATACTGTGGGTACAGTGATTATGCATTCTTGCTGTGTATTGTGGGTACAATGACTATGTTTTCTAGTTGTGTACTTTGTGTACAGTAACTATGTATTCTAGCTGCATACTGTGGGTACAGTGACTATGTATTCTAGTTGTGTTCTCTGGGTATAGTGATTATATATTCTAGCTGTGTACTGCGGGTACAGTGACTATGTATTCTAGCTCTGTACTGTGGATACAGTGACTACGAATTGTAGCTGAGTACTATGTACTGTGGGTATAGTGACTATGAATTCTAGCTGTGTATTGTTGGTGCAGTGAATATATATTCTATCAGTGTACTGTAGATACAGTGAATATATATATATATATATATATATATATATATATATATATATATATATATATATATATATATATATATATATATATATATATATATATATATATTACAGCTGTGTTCTGTGGGTACAGTGACTATGTATTCTAGCTGTGCACTGTGGGTACAGTGTCTATGTATACTAGCTGTGTACTGTGTGTACAGTTACTATGTACTGTAGCTGTGTACTGTGGTTAGAGTAACTATGTATTCTAGCAGTGTAGTCTGGGTACAGTGAATTTATATTCTATATGTGCACTGTGGGTAAAGTGACTATGTAATCTAGCTGTGTACTATGGGTACAGTGACTGTGTATTCTAGTTGTGTACTCTGGGTACAGTATGTATATATATATATATATATGTATTCTAGCTGCATACAGTGGGTACAGTGGCTACGTATTCTAGTTGTGTACTTTGGGTAAAGTGACTATGTAATTTCGCTGTGTGCTCTGGATACAGTGACTATGTATTCTAGCTGTGTACTGTGGGTACAGTGTATATGTATTCTAGCTGTGTACTGTGGGACAGTGACTATGTATTCTAGCTCTGTACTGTAGGTACAGTGAATATATATTCTATATGTGCACTGTGGGTAAAATGACTATGTAATCTAGCTGTGTACTATGGGTACAGTGACTGTGTATTCTAGTTGTGTACTCTGGGTACAGTATGTATATATATATGTATTCTAGCTGCATACAGTGGGTACAGTGACTACGTATTCTAGTTGTGTTCTTTGGGTAAAGTAACTATGTAATTTCACTGTGTACTCTGGATACAGTGACTATGTATTCTAGCTGTGTACTGTGGGTACAGTGTATATGTATTCTAGCTCTGTACTGTAGGTACAGTGAATATATATATATATATATATATATATATATATATATATATATATATATATATATATATATATATATATATTCTAGTTGTATGAAACTAAAGTCCCGTTCTTTTTATAGCTAGGTGAACGAACAAACACACTTCACTACATATGTGTGCTGGGTAAATTGTAGGAATTATGGGTAAATTGTAGGAATTATGGATAAACTGTAGCAGTTATGGGTAAAGTGTAAGAGCGCACTATTTAAAAATATTGACATATAACGAAAATATGCGTATGGCAAGAGACTTTAGAGTCCTCTGTCTAACGTTTGTGGACGATATTGTGTCATTATTTTAAAATATTTAATAAAATGTCCTTGTACTCTTATTCAATAGGAGAATTATGGGTAAATTGTAGGAATTATGGGTAAACTGTAGGAGGTATGGGTAAAGTGTAAGAGCGCACTATTTAACAATATTGACATATAACGAAAATATGCGTGTGGCACGAGACTTCAGAGTCCTCTGTCTAACGTTTGCGGACAATATTGCGTCACTTATATCATGCTTCGTTGTAACGGTTCTCCTATGAGAACTTTCGTCAACGCTTTCCACACCGATCTGGTCGCTAACGATTGTCGCGTGTTTGATTGGATTAACCTGCTGAAAAAGGGTATACCGTACTATCACGTATCATACTGAGCCTCTGGCGCGGTGGTCGCTCCACCTGTAAGCTCGCCCTCGAACCTCTGGCGCGGTGGAGACACCCGTAAGTTCGCGACCTCTGACGCGATGGTCACCATTCGCAAGTCGCCTCGACTTCATCATACCCGACTCGTTGTATCCAATCACATACGATCGCCTCGTTTGTACTGCTGCCGCTTTGTTGTATTCAATAAAATACGTGTGCACCGTACGATTGTGTTCGTCTCCTTACTAGGTTAACGACCCTTCGGTAAACGTAACTAGGTCAATGTTCGTTCCTCCTCCAGTCGCTAGGGGGCGCTTAGGTTACGCATGACTGCACTGCGCTCGGCTACGACCGCCAGGGGGCGCTCTGCGGCGCTCTGATTGGCTGCGCGCACTCATAAGCGGTGGGCGATATTAGGGTGTTTTGCCTTTGATGTTCCTTTGATGTCTGGTCCAGTGACTGTGCGGCGAATTTGGGGGTACCAAAAACCTCCACCAACTACTCACGCTACCCGACGGCGTGAGACCGATGTCCGTTCCATCTAGTCTCGGGTGAACGTGCGTGCGTTTCATGTCTGCTGCTGCTGGTGGACTGCTGACCACAGAAGGTTCGAATCCTAATATTCTTACCAGCGCCCTGTGGTGAGGTACAGTGAACTCGGTGCTCGGTGTCATGTGCAACGTATTTTTTGAGTGATGGAACTGTAGCTCAATTTTGCCCGTGTCTTATCCGTCCACATACGACTCAGTCCCTTGTTGACACGATTCTTCAATGTCACAGGAACTTTGTAATATCCAGCACTTATCTTTGCACTCGGTATTTGACCCATAGGTTCGTGCTCGTTGAGGAAGAACCAGCTGTCGTCCACTCCGATGTTGTATCAAGTATGTGGGTACTGTATCTTTGCCAATCCACACTCCCACTCGCCAGTCAGATCGATACGTTGAGGCAAGTCCGTGATGTAATGAGCCAACGTTTTGTCGGGATCATCGCAGCAGCGTGATACAGGATACGCGTCACGAAAGTACTTTTACCACATCCCGTCGGTCCGGCGACAATGTACGTGAAAGGATCTTTCCACCGTACGTCCATGATCGCTTATGAAAGTCGACCAGTGTGCATCGCCTTTTCTACACGTCCATCCATCGTTTATAACCGCAAAACCGAACAGATTGATAAAAGTTCTCGTCGTAAAGCCATTACAATGAAACAATACATAAGCTATACAATATCGTCCACAAACGTTAGACAGAGGTAATCGTTAGCTACCGAATCGGTATCGAACAGGTTGATAAAGGTTCTCGTCGGAGAGCCGTTACAACGAAGCAATACATAAGCTATGCAATATCGTCCACAAACGTTAGATAGAGGACTCTGAAGTCTCTTGCTATTACGAGTCCACTCGGAACAATGTTCGTTCGTGAAGGTGCGAAACGCAGCGTGTTGTGACGACAGGTCGTACGACCGGCGTGCATCGTCTTTTCTACACATTTCGGAAAAATGCGTGTGTAATGGTATCGGTACCGAAACATCACATTCGCCTCTCAGGATCTGTTGCGACGCCATCGTCCACCGCACGTGGCGTCGTTGTGGAAATACAGCATCCAGACACTTTTTCACGACCGGATCTCTTCTCGTCTCTTTCCACTCGCATTCCCACAACTTGACGACCTTGACAAAGTGACGTAGGTAGGCGGTGTTCTTTCGGGTCTCTCGACCGTTGACTTGATGTCGTATGGCGCGTCCCATTCTTGCGGCTTCCCATGTGAGCCATTCTACAGCCATTTGGCCTTGCAGTTGTGCCGTCTCGGTTAAAGTTATTCTCTTCCCGGCGTCGCGTGTACCATCCCGTCAGCATGTCTTGCATGAGAGACCACAGGTACAGAGCGTTGGCATCGTAGCCGATGATCGATTGACACGAAAGAGCGGCCTCTCCGTACTCGTTCTGACGTAGCGTGGTGACCCCTTTCTTGTGATAGCGGTGAAAAACGAGCGAAGGTCCACCAATCACGTGATCTTTGACGATATGATGAAGATCTTTATTCTTCTTGTTGAAGAGCATAAAGTAGTCTTCTCTGGAAGATCGTTGAACAGATAGAGCAAGGTCAGACCGGGTACGCTGATGCCCTGCTTGAACATGTCTATGCCGCGTTGTTGGTAGAAGGCGAACTGTCTGTCGATGGCTTGTAGAAAGAGAACCACGTCTCTATTGTTGTACCAGACGAGAAAGTCTCGCAAGGTCGTCATGCCGTTATCGCGCCAGGCCACTTGACAACTGACGTAATCCTCGTCGGAAATACCCTCGTTCTTCAATTGACTGAAGAAGGCTTCTTTTTGAGGAAGAACAGTGTCGTTTAGTTTTGATAGACAATTCATATACTCATACGGAAAATGTCCTTTTGTTATATTACAACCGTACGCTTTCAGATACTTAGCTGAATCCCGGAGCTATGTAATTGGTCATGTTTAGGAATTTTAGCTTATCCGTTGATAGACACATGAACGTGTTGTCGCGTTTGATGACGAAAAACGACCCGACACCATCGTTGTCGTCTTCTTTCTCTTTGTCGTCCTGTTCCATTTCTTCTTCCTCTTTCTTTGATAGGAATTTGGGAACGAGGAATTATTTGACGGCATTGATAATTAAAGCCGATGACTGGTAATTTATGAAGCCAGTCATGAAGTTGTTTCATCAGCGTTTTGTACGGGTTGATCGGTTATCGATATTCCTCGTCGTTGTTTTCGTCGTCGGACGATCGCGCGTTGCGCAATGTTTCGTCCCAATTCGATCGTGCTTTTACCACTCGAGCTAGCACGTCTTCGTAAGCATTTTTTTATGTTTTCGTAGGCGGCGTCACTCATCGATTGCAAGATGTCCATCGTGGGGCTCACCAACTTGTTGGTGTCTCCGTCCGAGACGAGACATTGCACTTGTTCGTGTCCCGGCACGTTGGATGCCACGCTGACGATCAACGGGACGTGACGCGCCACCCACTGCATCTTGTCGCTGTCCGACTTAAGTCGTGCGGTGTCGAATCAACACTCGAAGTCAAAGGTGGCTCGGTACGGGTAGTACCACAACGATTCGGGGACTCGAATGTTCTCGTCGTACAGACGTTCGAACACCGACGGAGTCGAATGGTACACGCTACCGGGATAGACTCGATGCACACATCCCGTACACCTACGCTCGTGTCTGTTCAGCTCCCATGTACCTTTCCATAAGCACACGTTACAATTTTGGCAACGATAGGTGTGTCAGTACATTTGAATGTTTTGTATGTACGAAAAGTGTGTCTCGTTTGAGATACATCGTGTCAGAATAATGGCACAACGATCGACGGGCGAGTTCTGCGGTCTTCTTTCCGTCATTATCAGACTCGACGAGTTTATAAACACACATGTTCTTTTGGAAAGTGGCCTCTACGCGATAGAGGTATTCGAGTGTGACTCCGGCAAATTCTTCCATGGACACCTCGTCATCCTGTTTGTACATCTCATACAGATTCTTTGTGTCTAAACGACGGACGTCACCACCCTGATGAAGAGCTAAGCATCTAAAGAGGCAAAAATTATCATTGTACCTCTTGCCATGGATAGGCTCTCTTTCCAGATCGATGACGGCTTTGTTCTGCTTGATGTATGTCGGCACGGGAACCATGTCTACACATCCTATTGGGTGATTGATGATTTTTATTAATAAAAAAAGTGACATTTGTTACAAGCTCACATATCCAGGCTGAGTCGGGTCTCTTGGTAACTGCCCACTGCAAGACGTCGTGTTCTTTTATATTATCCAGAAAGCCATCAAAGTCCTTGCTGTTGGTGATGAGACTGGGTTCGTCCAGGTATCGACCACAGCAATTAGAGGAGGAATGGTAATACATATAATATCCTGTGTTTTTGTTTTTCAAAACAAATCCATAACTTAAGTTGATTTTGAAAGCATTGGTCTGTTGTTCGAACATGGTCTTCAATGGAGTTTCTAGAGTGGACGTATTTAGAGTATTTAAACGTAAATAAACCCTTGTCTGGAGAGAACCTCTTGATACGCATGTCCTAATGGAGGACCAATTGTTGCGGACTACCTCTAACAAATCTGTTGACAGAGCATCGGGGAAGGGAAATCGATCGGGCGGCCGATGGGATCTTCGCTAATGAACGGGTGGTGGGGTGTAGTATCTTCCCTTTTTGCTCTTTTTGACAATGGTGGTGAAACGGTGTCGACACATGTTGTTCTTATATGCCTTTGTAAATGGTAATTTCTTGCGAACACCTTACCACATTTTATGCATACTGATCGTGGCGAAACGGTGGTGATGGTGGAATTACACACCGTTATTATATGCCTTAGCATATTGTATTTTTATCCAAACACTTTGTTGCATTTTGAACATGTGTATTTCATCCTTGCTGGTGATGCGCCGAAATAGGTGTGCAAAGATCGGAGAACGATTGTGATAGGAGAATGTATTAGTTAGCATTCGTACAAATAAAGACACGCACTATATATCATAGATACTTACAAAACTTTGGGTACAGCTACCGTCGCGACATTTCGACGTGTTGCTGCGTGGCTGTGGTGTTGAATCGAAGTGCTGTGCAGAGTTCGGAGAACAGTTGTGATGGCAATTGTAGTAGCTGCTCGGTTTATATAGCCTATCGCTACTGCTGACGGTGCACTTTTTCCTGGGTTTATCCCGGTTGAAACCGGATTGAACCAGTTTGAACCGGTTTGAACCGGTCGACGTGCCTGGACATATTTCGCGGAAAATCTGGTTCAAACCGGTTCTGGCGCACAACACGAGCACAGCACGCGCGTAGCGTGTGAACATCACGTGCACAACATGCAGAACAATACCAAATAAGGATATGCAGCTGGCGTAGGACACACACAACTCGCAGGTGCGGCGGTGTTTATGCATTGCTGACCTTGACCTTTTGACCTTTGACCGCGCGGTGTTTATGCAGACTCGTGATCATATAGGCGGTATATAGGTGTCGACGAGAAACGACATACGTCGAAAAGTTCTCGATATAATGCAATGATGCGATATGCGTTGTATAGCTTACATGCACGGCTACGTTTTTCCCGCTGCATGAACGAACATTCGTCCGCTAGGTTTCAGTCTGGTAGCAAGGTGAAAATGCGGGATCGTGTTTCTTTTCGTGAGCGTGGAAAATTCCATAACGTCGTTCGAACGTTCCAGAAAAGAAACCGGTTCTGTACCCAGACACGTCTCGAAAAGCGCGCCATAATCGTCAGTAGTAAACCGAGCCGCCACTGTCATCACAACCGTTCTTCCTGCAGGTTCTTTTAGGGTTAGGATTATGGTTCACTACATAAAGCAGAATTAGGGTTACTAACCCTAACCCTAAACCTAACTGGTAATCGTTCCTACAGTTTACCAGTTTTTCTGGAATTTTCCATTAGGGTTACTAACCCTAACCCTAACCCTAACTGGCAATTGTATCAGCGCAAAAGGTCGGTGATCTTTAATTAGTAATTAGTAATTAGTGCAGAGAGGTCACGTGATATAAAAATGAGGAGCTGTGACGTCATAAGTCACGTGACTACTCTCGACCAATCAGAACCGTCGACACAATTGACCAGTAGCAGCGCCCTCTGGTGACTGTATCATCGCAAAATAATATGGCATCAAAACAAAATGGCAGCCTCCATAGAGAGGTCACGTGATATACAAATCATGAGCTGTGACGTCATAGGTGACGTGACTGCTCTCGACCAATCAGAACCGTCGACACAATTGACCCGTAGCGCCCTTGGCGACAGTTTCACCGCAAAATGGTGCAATTTTTGCTAATTTATGCTAATTTATGTGTCCCAAAATCTCCTCATTTTAGCGATAATAGGGGATTTATGCAAATGAGGTGTGATGTCATAGGTGACTGCTCTCGACCAATCAGAACCGTCAGCACAAGTCACACTTGACCCGTAGCGCCCCCTGACGATAGTATCACCGCAAAACAGTACCCCAAAATGTCCTTATTTGAGTGATAATAGGGGATTTTTTTAATTAGGTGTGACGTCATAGGTCACGTGACGGCTCTCGACCAATCAGAACCGTCGACACTTGAATCGTATGGCCCCTTGGCGACAGCATCACCGCAAAGGAGTGACGTGACTGCTCTCGACCAATCAGAAAGAGCTCCAAAATCTGCCCAGCGATAATGGGGTGTGACCCGTTGCGCCCTCTGGTAGTGAAACTGCTCTCGACCAATCAGATCCGTCGACACAAGTCACGTGACTGCTCTCGACCAATCAGAATGAGCTCCAAAATCTGCCCCAAAATTGAGTATTGAAAAACTCCTATATACAACTGATGTGAATTGATGAAACGAATGGAATTTTCAAAGCACCTAGTTTCAGTGGAGTTCAACTATTATACCGTAATTAAACATATCTTAATTATGCCAAGTGTTTTGCGTTTCGAGGCGATAATTGAAGAGAGAATGCTCTTAAGTTGTACGCACCATACCACGCTAAATTTATCTACATCGTTATATTATTGATATTAGTATTACACATTTAATGCTGGTTGTTTTAATAAATAATATAAGTAAATGTGTTATCTGTTTCAATTCCAAATATGTTTATGTGTGAAATGCGATAGTCGGCAGCTTATCGTTGGGGACCGGTAACCAAAATGGCGGCTGAGGAATCTTGTGTCTCCTGTTGGACACTCCAACTCACTGGCGGTGAAAGTACAATTATCGAATAAATACAACACAGGGCGTTGACAAGCATATAGTCTTTTCGCCCAAATCGTGTTGGATGGCAATAAAAAAAAACAATTGCTCATCATAGACAACTTTGGACTCATCCGATTAAGTCATAGAACTTACAACGTCATATCGCCTTTGGCCGTAGCTACAATATACAAATAATCAGCAGTATACAAAGATGTTGTTCTAAATGAATTTGGTGTATCATATTCTCCGAGTACTGACTCTGGTAATTGTATGTTGCGAAGGTATGTATTGAGCTGCAATTTCGATACAACAACATTATGTATCTATCGTGAGCACTGATGTTAAACGTCGATATACTCTTCGATATTCTACGCGTAATTGGCTACATAATAAATATTTCACAACAAAACTGAACAAGATAGCCACCCAAAGCAACAACGTCAGATAAGCCATTGGCTTTTCGAGAGTTAAAACTGTTTACATCTAGGACCTTATCAAGTAAATCCCTATTTTGTTTTCAAACCTATTCACACTGCTAGCATTTATATAATCAGTATATAATTTGTTCCATTCAATTATTATCCTATGTGAAAATTAATAATTTCTTATTTCCAATATACACTGTTATTTTTCCAAATCTACGTCGTTTCTTCGAGTTCTCCACTGGTGATGAAAACCCAGATGATATACTTTTTAAGTTGTCGCCTAAACATTTCCTGCTCAGGTTGGAGTTGTTATCATACATTCAGTCGGATTAGGGCATTGGTAGATATTTCGTATTCACTGTGCATGTTGTCCATAGAGCTCCTCCGATCAAATACACGGATGTTGAAAGCCGTTTCCACCCAGGAAGACGTGATCTTCCCTGCCAGTCTATATCCCGTCAAACCAATTCATTAGAGCCGATCGCTCGGCTTCGTCGTGCAGATAAAAAAATGGTACTTAAGATAAGCGAGTGTATAAACTTGGTGCAAGTAAATAAACAATAAGAAAATGGCAAAATTCACAATCAATACATACATACATACATACATGCATACATACATACATACGGGACTGGTTTTGTTGGAGCACAATCAATGAAACATTACGACAATTTCAAATTAGACATTTTACTAGAACTTGAGGTCCATGAATGAAGACACAACGGATACAATGCTGCGATGTTTCGTATGAGACTACAGAACACTATTCACTTCTGCAAGCAACAATATGTTTACCAACATGTGACGTTACTTTCGCAAATGCGCAGTAAGCTGGCTGGCAAAAGCTGCAAACCAGCTGAGCTTTCTCTAACAAATGCCTTGCGATACTCAAGCAGACATGAATGATTACTGGGCTAAATACGCCAATGTTTTAGACCCCAGTGCGAGGGAGTGTTACAATAAGAAACTAGAGCATGGTGATAGCTTCAGTAAGTTACCAGATCTGTATTTTGTTTCACACCGGCTGGTAGAACGACTCAGCCTCTGACCCGATTAAACGTTCGGCATTACGTGATCAACAAGACATAAATGTTCAGCCAAGAGTCTGTGAAAGCTTATAAATCACTCAATTGAACAGTTGTATGATGAATATTAAACTTAGTTTCATAAAAATAAACGGCTTAACGATTTTGTTAACCAGGAAACAACGTTCAAGTATTAAACATAAATGTAGTCACTGAAAGCCTAGGCCAAGGCTACCTAGGCCTGCTTCGCAGATCGGCTATGGTTACACTGTTCAGAGATTGCAAACATTTCCCTTTTCGGCACTCAGTCTGCTTTGATTTTATATAACAGCTGCCAACAGTCATGAATGGAATATATCCAATGGTAATATTAACCGTTAATAGCGGTCCAAAGTTGAAACCAATCAGGGGAAGCCAGGGGGGAGGCACACCAGTAGTATACGTGCAGGAATGGGGGATCAAAAGAGCAGCCCAGTAAAGAGCAACCCATTCACTTCCGGTATAGAGGCTTCTGGGTAGCCCCAGCGCCCCCTATCGGTAACCTACATCCACCACGAGCGCCCCCTAGCGACTGGAGATAACGGTCAAAACATTGTGTGTGTGTGGTGACTTGTACTGACCAGGTAGTGACCGCTACCTATCCAGTGATTTCAAGGCATCGAAGTAGTCCGCGATACCCTACCCATTGTAGCCCGCGTTACCCTATCACCAACCGACACAACACTTCATGAAGTCACAAATTTTAATATATAAAAATAGCCATACATCATAGTAATAAAAAATAGCTATATATAAAATAGGTATATATCATATTAAAGCACGTCATAGTAATATAATTATTTGATACATCATATTAAAGCACATAAAATCATATTAATATAGTAATATAATCAGTTAAAAATAGTTATATCAAATCATATTAAAGCACATCATATATAGTAGTATAAATATGTAAAAATAGCCATATATATATTTAACCATATTAAAGCATATAAATATCGTTCAATATATCATTTAAAAATAGTCATATTAAAGCATATAAATAGCGTTCATTATTTCATTTAAAAAAAGCCATATTAAAGAATATTAAAGCATAGTAGTATTAAAAATAGTCATATATCAAATCATATGAAACGCAGTGTTCGTCTGTTAATCAGCTCACAAATCGTTCTGTTTTACAAAGAGGGCGCTGGGAGGTTATTGAAGTCCAGACGCGGCAGTGACTTTCCGCGTCTGTCCATAAGTTTTGTAGGTCGTTTTATGACCTGGCCTTCATCATTGCTGCACCCCCCACACGACTTTTCCATTTCTATCACGGAACGTGGTTTTGCTATTTCCCCTTTATCATTAAACCCCCACAGCATTTCCATTTCGATCTGGGAACGTGATTTGAACAGTTTCATTTCTTGCATGAGAGCCGGCCACAGGGCTCTGTGTTTTACCAATGCGGCGTAAACGTTAGCAGGTTGCTGTCTCGGTTGACCCATAGCATTGCAGCCCATGGCAATTTCCATGGTAACCCGCTCTATTGGCCGCATCATTCCTAGCTCTGTCATAACGCCAGCCCATAATTTTCTATGATCTAGAAATGCGGCGTAGTCATTGCATTCATTGTCCCAGTTTTCTTCAGAAGTATACCCGTCATCGCTGTTCTCGTCTATGCGTGGCGTACGAGTACATGACTCTTGCATCACGAATGGCCAGTGGTTTCTATGGAAGCTGAAAAACCAGAGTGAAAGACATATTGAGCCATTGGTAAAGGACTGTGTTAAAAGTATCGTATATACATTAAATAGCACATGCACATCTGTTAATAATAAACTATGAGTAGACCTGCTGTGAGCGGTGTACTTTGGATCCACCACGGCGTATGTAATGCTACACCGCCAGCAGCAGAAGCGCGTAGAAACTAGGTCGCGTAAAACTGATAAGACTGACCTGGCGACCTCGCTCGGCCGACGCGGCGCGCGTGCTATTTATAATCAGACTACCAGCCGCTTAGCAAGAGGCATTGTAACTAGGTCACAGACGCATAAAAGATGTCTCTTAAAGTTAAACTGTGTGTGTGTTATGTAGACGCTTTTAAAACCTTTTAAAAACACAGGAGTACGTATCAGCAAACAACCACGGACAATATGTACTTACGATCGATACAGTATCAGACTCAACGCAACGCCAATCTCGATATAAACTTGCATCAAGTCGGAAAACAAAGCAACGCTAGACAGCATGGTGATGACGTCAGAGGCAACGGCAGCGGCAGCAGCAGAACGACGGTTGCAGAATGGCGGTAAGTGTATAAAGAAATACCTTGTCTGAGGACGGCTTTATATAGGAAACGCTAAACAATGCAGACAGCTGACATAAGCTGCTATAACACAATAACAAATCCATCAAAGTCAGAAAGTTATGTTAGAAAACACCCATAATAAAAATTATTATTAAACTGGAATGCTAATAATCAACTCCCAAACCCACTAGAACAATAAGTCATCCTTCACAACGAAAAACATGTTCGATAAGCCTGTCACAGAAGTGTCAGAGAATCGATGCTGAAACCAAAATCTCATTTATCACGTGTAAAAAACAAAGTCAACCAGTTCTCAACTAACGTTGTATCGATTCCAGACATTCTGCATGAAACAGTAAACAACTCCTCCCAACGATAAGCCTGTCAACTAACGAACGCTGAATCCGAAAACTCATTTATCACGCATAAATACAACATGCACTTATGGAAGTTATTGCTGCATGGAAACTGGTGGAAATATATGCATATGCATTAATTTATATAGGCATGCATTAATTTATATATGCATGCATTAATTTATGTATACATGCATTTATGTATATAAATGCAGTGCATGTAACATTAAACAGCATAAAATCAGAATGACTCCTCCTATATACTTCCGTGGAGGAAACTCGTTTCTATCCAATTTCTACGCATGTAGGATACATGCATGGGGTCATGTTTTTAACACAGTTGAAGCTGCATACCAGTACAGGAAATGCATCTTTTATGGAGATGTCGAGACGGCGCAGAAAATGCTTGCCACAAGAACCGGACTACAGGCGAAATACCTAAGCAAGACCATCCGAGAGAAACAGGAGTTACGCGCGCAGTGGAACAAACAGAGACGATCTGTAATGAGAGCGTTAGTTGCTATTAAATTTCGCGACACGACATTACGCAAACTATTATTAGAAACATATCCAGCGCCGTTAATGGAAAGTGTGAGAAGTAGGGAGGGATACTGGAGCATGTCCACCTACACTAGACAGCGTGGACAGAACGTGTTGGGTCAGATACTCGTGAATTGTCGCGTGTTCATTCGAAAAAACCAGGCGCCATAAAGTCTGGAGCGCACAGCGATAGGAATGCGCGGTGATTGCGCAATACATACCAGAGGGCCAGCTGGTAAATATAACACAGACGCGCCATGCAACCGGCCCGCTATATAAGGGACCCGTAGCTGCAACTGTCATAACACGATTCTCGCAGCGACTCACTCGACATTCTCTCTAGCGAAGCAACATGATGGCCGCCGCCGCGCAGCAGCTCTTCGATGACGACCACATGATGAATCTGACGCGTTTGCAGAGCCAGGTAAGCGATGGAACGTAAAAGTTTCCAACACCGTTAACCATAGTGTCTACCGCACGGCAGGAGAAATATGTAGTATATCTGGCATACTCACAGTGTTCCGTTGGAGTCCAGCGTAGTAAGCAGGGGTACTATTGTCCAACACACAAATGGCAGCGATCTCCGACGTAGAGATTCAACCTGCGTGTCCTCCTGAGAGACAGTATAGGAAGTGGATGTTGGGCTAGCGTATTTGATACGCTGGCAGTTAAAGTCATTGGCTTCACCGCGAACGAGTACGTCGCAATGAAGTCAGAAGACGAGCGGGTGGCTGCCCTGTCTGTGTTGAGGGGGGTCCGTGTCAGAGCGACTATTAAAAAGCGCGTCAACAAGGACTACGTAAACTACATTGCGTCAGAGCTGGAAGTACTTGACGAGGCATTCTCTTTGTAGGAGGAAGACAAAGAAAATGCCATCGCCGCCAGCGCTGACAACAGCAATGAAAGCACAGGTCCTCCCGTTGATGAAATAAGCACTAATCAAAAGGTACGGGACTGGGAAAATACCATGAATAAAAAGGTACAGCAGTGGTTAGACTCGTATGAAGAACGTAATCTGTTACCATCCACACCATCCATCACTTCCTCTACCGAACCGACTCTGTGTATAGCAGACGAGGAAAATAACGATGCGGTTATTAGCGTAAGCAGCAGCGAAGCAGCTATGGTCATAAGCTGTAGCAGCAGCAGCAGCAGCGGCGGCGGTAGTAACCATGGCAACGATATGCAGGCGACAGCAATGAACATAGACAGAATATGGAATCGTACAGAAGCCATGATGAACCAGAACACCTTCAACGCGTTGATAGACGCAGCCTGTGTTCGTTATGCATGTAACGAGATTGAGCGTATATTAGATTTATCGGAAGGTGAATATTACGTACCGTCTTCCGGTCTGATCAATCACATCATGCGCTGGGTTGTCATAGCGGTGGAGGAGAGGGTTGGTAAAAGGCAATGGTGTGTCGATATGGCAGACACGATCAGAGCGACCATAGCCAGTCTATATGCAGGTAAGAACGAAGTTCCTGACATTGATTAAACAGGTGTGTCTTTTGTTGTCCCATCTATAGATCCATAACGGTCTACGCCAATTGCGAGAGGCGTATGAAAAAACCGACGATGATGATGACAAGATAGCAACACCACCACCACAGCAGCAGCGCAAACGCCGGATGTCATCGTTGCCTGCAAACGATCTGCGGTTGGTGCTCAACAGAAAACGTCGGTTTGCAGCACCAACCGCAGCAGCAGCAGCAGCAGCAACGACAACCCCAGCAGCAGCGGCGGTGACAGCAGCAGCAGCAGCAGCAGCAGCAGCAGCAGCGCCAATGACACCGCCACCCCCACCGCCGCCGTTTCTACTAGATGCACAGGGCACCTTCGAATTTACTCCGGCGTCACCGCTGCCGTCATCATCATCGTCGCCATCATTCGAAGTCATGAACAATCGATTGTTGACACCACCACCCTCCGACACACAGCAGCCATCAACATCGTCATTACCGTGCACATGTGATCGCTGCTGCGATGAAAACATTACCAATGAAGCATCATCCCCAAGCAATCCGAACATTTTAAATCCACAAGTTGCGAACATTATGATCACAGAGGCAATCAAACACTTAATCATGCATAAATCATACCATACACCTCTGACAGTAGCCGAAGCTACTGTCAACGTATGTGCAGAAGGGTGCACTCGACTACTGTCAGAGGAGATGCAATCATACCTCATACACGAAGTGGCGTGTTTCAATCCTTGGATGTTGTAAACAAAGGATTGAAACACGCCACACACACACACCCACACACACACACACACACACACACACACACACACACACACACACACACACACACACACACACACACACACACACACACACACACACACACACACACACACACACACACACACACACACACAGTAATTGATTTGAATCATATATTGTTTAGTGTCTTTAGTAATTTTTAATGAATTTAATCTTATGTATTTAGTTGTTATATATCATTAGTGTCTTTAGTAATTGTTATTGACTTTAATCTTATGTATATAGTTGTTATATATCATTAGTGTCACACACAGAGTAATTGATTTGAATCGTATATTGTTACTGACTTTAATCTTATGTATTTATTTTTTTATATATCATTAGTGTCTTTAGTAATTGTTATTGACTTTAATCTATGTATGTAGTTGTTATATATCATTAGTGTCTTTATTCTTTTGCGTGTATTTGTTGTCTATGAAATACATATAGTAATCTTTATGCATGAAGAGATCGACTTCTATATATACAATTATTCACACACGTGACCTCTGTCGTGGTGTAAAAAACCCACAAGTCAGCCATTATTCACACACGTGACCTCTGTCGTGGTATAAAAACCCACAAGTCAGCCATTATTCACACACGTGACCTCTGTCGTGGTGTAAAAACCCACAAGTCAGTCATCATCATCATAGTAAAACACCCAAAAGTCGACGTCATATATCATCATCATCAACTTATATATAGAGAAGCCTATCTTTTCATATCAGTATATATATATCTATTTTATAGACAATGTATTCTATTGAATAAAATAGTCAAAATGGAATGGAACGTGTTGTACCTTCATTATTCGCACGACTGACACCCCTCTTCACGAAAGGGAAACCCGTAGCCGATTATGATGGACATAGTGGACAATATTAAGTGTCAAAAAGTAGCCAAGTTAGGAACGCCTGTGATTGGTCAATAGTACCCATGTTAGGAACGTCTCTTATTCGTGATTGGTCAATAGTACCCATGTTAGGACCGCCCCTTTTTAGTAATTGACCAATAGTAATCAAGGTAGGAACGTCTCTTATTAGTGATTGGACAATAGTACCCATGTTAGGAACGCCTCTTATTAGTGATTGACATGTTTAATTGACCAATAGTAATCAAGGTAGGAACGTCTCCTATTAGTGATTGGACAATTATTAATGATTGACATCTTATCCACCCACTATATAGATGTACTGAGAGTCCATTCCCTCTCAGTTGTAGATGCAGTCATGAAAAGACACGAGTGTCGTCACTGTGAGGTCGCCTTCGACACGTGCGCAGAACTACAACGTCACGTGCAGAGTACTCACTCGACGCCATCATGCGACTTACATTCATACTCGGTGGCACCGTCTATGGTGGCGCCACGCAGCGACTATGCAAAGAGAGCGAAATACGCATGCGAGAAATGCGGCGCCACCTTCGGGAGATATAACAACCTACAACGTCACGTAAGGTCGGTATGTAGAGGTAGTAGTAGTAGTAGTAGAAGCATCGTCTACGCATGTAAGAAATGCGGACGGAAGTTCGAAAAACGTTACAATCTGACCAAACACGCACGAACCGCGTGTGCCGACGTCACCGAACCACCAGCACCAAAGAGATCAACAAGAGAAGACACTACCCCATCCCACCATCCACTCGTTACCGAGGAAGATCCGTTAGACCCGCCTGATCGACTTCCCTTCGCCGATACTCTATCGACGGAGTTGCTAGATGTCGTTCGTGCGCACTGGTCTGCTATACGGACCCACGTGTTCAGAGGTCTACTTCAATGCAGGTACGATTACAGATTAATCACGCTAGACACGACCGACTTCGAACCGTCTTTGAAGATCATGTTCCAGGAACAGACCAATGCATTCAAGATTAACCTCAGTTACGGTTTCATTCTGAGAAACAAGAACACGGGTCAATACAAGTACTATCATACCTCTTGTAATTGCTGTGGACGCTACCTGGACGAACCCAGTCTCGTCACCAACAGCAAGGACTTTGATAAATTTCTCCAACGCATCCGAGAACCCGACCTCTTGCAATGGGCCATCAAAGACCGGATTCTGCGTGGGTGTGCGAACTCGTGACGAATGTCACTTTTTTCGTTAATCGCATCATCGATCATCCTATAGGATGTGTAGGCATGATCTGTCTACCATCCTACATCAAAAGGAAGAAAAGCATCATCGGATTGGAAAGGGAACCCATCCATCACAAGAGGTACAAAGATAACCTGTGTCTGTTCCGATGTCTGGCCCTGCATCGAGGATGTGATCTATATCGATTGGAACCGGCGGTGAAGACGCTCTACGAGACATACGATCGAGATCACGTACCGACGGAAGAATTTACAGGGGTCACGCTGGATGACCTCTATCGCGTAGAGACCACGTTCCAAACGAACGTGTGCGTGTACCGCCTTGTCAATGAGGAGGAGGACGGTAAGTCGACTGCCGAACTGGTTCGTCGATCGTTATGCAAGTACCCCGAAACAATGTATCTCAACCTTCACGGGACACATTTTTCATTCATCCAAGATGTCTGCATGTACTGCAACTCGTATCGATGTCGGAAGTGTGGTGACTCGTTATGGAAAGAGGCATCTATGCTGTATCGGCACGAGCGCACGTGTACGGGAGGTGTGCGTCGAGTCTATCCTGGTGGCGTGTACCATTCCACACCATCGGTGTTCGAACGTCTGGACGACGAGAACATTCGCGTGGCTGAATCGTTGTGCTACTATCCGTATCGAGCCACCTTTGATTTCGAGTGTTGGTTCGACACGGAACAACTTCCGTCGGACAGTGACAAGGTCCACTGGGTGGCGCGTCACGTTCCACTGAGCGTCAGCGTAGCATCCAACGTGCCCGGTCACGAGCGAGTGCAATGTCTCGTCACGGACGGAGACACCAACAAGTTGGTGCGTAGAATGATGAATATCTTACAAGCGATGAGTGACGCCGCGTACGACAAGATCAAACACTCGTACGAAGATGTCTTGGATCAACTCGCAGAGGAACTGACGAAATGGGACGAAACTGAGAAGGCTGCACGATCAGCCGTCAATAAGAAGAAATCTCGTCCGACGACCAATCCATACAAAAAACTGATGGGACAACTCTATGGATGGATGCATCAGTTACCTGTCATCGGGTTCAATTCGGGTAAGTATGATCTCAATGCCATCAAACAGTTTCTCATACCCTACTTCTTATCCACCGGATCAAAGGAACAAGAAGAACAAGAACAACAAGAAGAACAAGAACAAGACGACAAAGATGAAGAGAATGAGGGTGTCGGTACTTTTCTCGTCATCAAACGCAACAACACTTTCATGTGTCTTTCGACGGATCAGCTGAAATTCCTAGACATGACCAACTACATAGCTCCCGGGTTCAGTTACGACAAGTATCTGAAGGCGTACGGATGCGAGGTGACAAAAGGTCATTTCCCGTACGAGTACATGGACCGTCTGGAGAGACTCGACGACACTGCACTTCCATCGAAAGAGGCCTTCTTCAGTCGACTGAAGAACGAAGGTATTTCCGACGAGGATTATGCCAGTTGTCAAGAGGCCTGGCGCGACAATTCCATGACGACTTTGCGAGACTTTCTCGTCTGGTACAACAACAGAGACGTGGTTCCCTTTCTGCAGGCCATCGACAGACAGTTTGCCTTCTACGAACAACGTGACATAGACATGTTCAAGCAAGGCATCAGCGTACCTGGTCTGACCTTGCTCTACCTGTTCAACGACCTTCCCGAGAAGACCTACTTTACCATCTTCAACGAGAAGAATAAAGATCTTCATCATCTCGTCAAAGATCACGTGGTTGGCGGGGCTTCGCTCATTTTTCATCGCTATCACGAGAAAGGGGTCACCACGCTACGTCAGAACGAGTACGGAGAGGCTGCTCGTCCTTGTAGGTCCATCGTTGGATACGATGCCAATGCCCTGTACTTGTGGTCACTCATGCAAGACATGCCTATGGGATGGTACACGCGACGACGGGAAGAGAAAGATTTCCGACCGGAATCGGCGCAGCTGTACGGGCAGATGGCCGCGGAATGGTTGACTTGGGAATCCGAACGCACGGGACGCGTCATACGACACCAGATCAACGGTAGAGAGAAGAGAATAGGCAAACTGCTGGTGGACGGGTGGTGCAGCGAGACGAAAACGGCTTATCAGTTCCACGGATGTTTTTTTCATGGTCACTCGTGCACTGACAAAGAGGTCAACGAGGTCAACGGGAAACCCATGGCTGAACTGCGCGAAGAGACCCGAAAGAACACCGTCTACCTCCGTCACTTTGTCAAAGTCGTAGAGATGTGGGAATGCGAGTGGAAAAAGACGAGACGAGATCCTGTCGTGAAAAAGCTTCTGGATACTGCATTTCCGCGACGACGTCACGCACGATGGACGATGACGTCACATCAGATCCTGAGCGGCGTGTGTGCCGGAACCGTGTTCGGTCTGATCGAGTGTGACCTTCGCGTACCGGAAGCATTGCGAGAACACTTTGCCGAGATGCAGCCCGTGTTCAAGAACATCCGACTGACACGCGACGATCTCGGACCGTTCATGCGACGATACGCCGAGGAGCACAACATCATGACGACACCGAGACGCATGCTCGTGGGTAGTTATCGAGGGGATAAGATCCTGCTTGCCACGCCTCTGCTGCGATGGTACATGGACCACGGTCTCGAGGTGACGCACGTGTATCAGGTCATCGAGTACGATCCCGTCCCGTGTTTCAGACGATTCGGCGATGCAGTGTCCACGGCGCGACGCGAAGGAGACGTCCACTCACACAAGGCCATCATCGCAGACACCATGAAGTTGCTGGGGAACTCGGGTTACGGAAAGACCATAACCAACGTGGACCGACATCGCGACGTCAATTATTTCAAGGAGAAGGCGGCATCGCTCTTGGTCAAAGATAAGAGATTCCGACAACTCGATGTCATCGTGGACGATGCGTACGAGATAGAGATGAACAAGAAGACCGTCACGTACAGCCTACCCGTACACGTGGGATTCTTCGTTCTGCAGTACGCCAAGATGCGCATGTTGCAGTTCTACTACGACTTCATCGACAAGTACCTGGAGCGCCTTCTTTTTCAGTACTGCGAGACAGATACAGATTCTGCCTATTTGGCCTTGGCCGGCGAGTCCGTCGACGCCCTCGTGACTCCGGAACTACGAGAACATTACTTCCGGCACCGCTCCGAATGGTTGCCGTCCGAATGTTGCGACGACCATCGGAACGAGTACGTGCGCTGTCGACTCGCCAATAGACCGTGGGTCGGCGACGAGGCGTGCTGTAAAGCGCGTAGGGCGTACGACAAGAGGACACCTGGTCTGTTCAAGGTGGAATGGTCCGGCGACGGGTTCGTGGGGTTGTGTAGCAAGACGTACTATTGTTTCGGACCCACCGACAAATACAGCACCAAAGGACTGAGCAAACGTCACAACGACATCGACAAGAACGCGTTCCTGGAGGTGCTCACCAACCGTCGGAGCGGAAGTGGAAAGAACCGTGGGTTCCGGGTGCGTCACTCGACCGTGTTGACGTACGTGCAGGAACGAGCGGCTCTCACCTACTTCTACGCCAAACGAGTGGTGCACGAGGACGGGGTGAGCACGGGTCCAGTGGACGTGTAGAAAAGGACGATGCACTGCGGTCGTCTTTCATAAGCGACCATGGACGCGCGGTGGAAACATCCTTTCACGTGCATCGTCGCCGGTCCGACGAGATGCGGCAAAAGTACTTTCGTGACGCGTATGCTACGTCACGCTGCTGCGATGATCGATCCACCTCCCGAACGGATCACGTGGTGTTACGGAGAATGGCAAGAGGCTTACGCAACGATGGACTTGATGGACGTGCGGTTCGAGGAAGGGTTGCCGAGTGCTAGCATGTTCGATTCGTCGACGAGGAACCTCATCGTCATAGACGATCTGATGGCAGAAACGGACGAACGGGTCACGACCTTGTTCACTAAAAAGAGTCACCACAGGAACACGTCCGTGCTGTATCTCGTACAGAACCTGTTCCCCAAAAACAAAGAGAGTCATACCATCAGTCTGAATTCTCAGTACATGGTGGTGTTCAAGAATCCTCGTGACGCATCGCAGATGTCGCACTTGGCTCGACAGATGTATCCGGGGCGCGCCAAATTCGTTCAAGAGGCTTTTAAAGACGCCACTTCGGTACCGTACGGCTATCTATTGGTCGATCTCAAACAGGACACTCCCGAGGACATGCGTCTGCGCACGGCCATCTTTCCAGACGACGGTGTTCAGTACGTGTACTTGCCTAAGGTATAAAAAGACCGCACGCGTGGATAGTCTCTTCATTCCCACCATGTCTGCCCTGGTGAAGAGACACATTATATGCATACAGGCGCTGAACAGGATCAAGAACAACAAACTGAAAAGAGCCATCATCGAAAACGCTGACGCCGATCTTTTGTGTGCGCTAGCCGAGTGTGCCTACAACATATTAAAACAGAACATTCCATTGTCTGCATTACAGAGGCGTCGTTTGAGTAAATACAGGAAGAAGTTACGCGAGTTGGCTCACAGTCGAACGTCGGCTGGTAGAAGAAGACGCCTCTTGCTGCAACGACAGGTCGGTGAGGGACAGAGCGGAGGGTTCCTATCAGCCTTCCTAGCACCTTTGGCAAGTTCGGTGTTTCTACCCTTGCTTCGAGAGGTGCTGCTCCCGCAAGCAACCAGGTCGCGCCACCTTCGTTCGGGAGGCTAGATAGATCATGGAACACGCACGCAAGATGGCCTTGGTAGATCCACGAATGTTGGACACGCTTCGGTCACCCCCACCCCCGACGGACACCTTAGGTAAGAAGGTGCGAGCTCTCGATGACGAGATGACGGCCATCCTCGACAGAAAGGACCTCGACGACAGGACCAAGGTAACATTGTATAATCAGGTGTTGCAACGGTATAACGTCTTGTCCGATAAACACGCCAAGGAACCGACACGAGTGATCGCAGTGAACGAGTCTGGGCCGGGGCCGGGGCCGGGGCCGGGGGCGGGGGCGGGGGCGGGGCCGGGGGAAGCTCCTGCTAGCGAGATAGAGGCCGACGTCGTGGATACCGTCCCCAAGACCATGCAAGGCAAAGCCAGACGGTTGATGGAACGCATGAAAAGAAACATGTCTTGGACCGCCCGCGGCGAACTGATTCACGAGGGTGTGCCCATTGCCGGAAGTAACGTGGTGGATCTCGTGAACGATGTGTTGCGTAAGAGAAAGACCAATCCGACGGGATGGCAACCGTTTGCAAGACAACTCCGTGCCATGAACCTGCCCATGGAGTTGGTCGGTAACGTCGCCAGGAGAGACTACATACGTCAGGCACCGACACCAACCACATCCTCTCCAGGTCGTCGTCGAATACCGGCTACTCCTCGCTCTGGTGGTGGTAGCGCAAGAAGTTCGCTCAGTTGGACACCCCTCGCTCGTCGACGCGGTCAAATGGAACATTCCATGCTCACCCCACCTCCAGAACGTCAACGCAAGGCACTGACGTCATTGGCTAGTTGGGAAGACATTTAAGTCGTTGCAACACGTGTCCACAGCTCAGTGTGAACAGTGATGTCGAGCGATCCACAGGACACGTACTACCGTTCCGTCGTCGTTACAGCATTTTGCGTTGGACTGTACTTGATTGCTGACGCTATAGTTCGAAATCTTTACAACAGTCGCTCTGCAAAGTATGATTACAGTACTAGAATATAGATCATTCATCATCGTCTTGGGTGTGGTAGTGGGTCTTCTGGTGTACGTCAGCGTACTCTTACTTACTCGTCACGAACCGTGCTGCGCACCGTGCTGCGCAGTAAACGTCACAACCGTCAGTCCATCGGAACTCTTTTAATGGCACCGAAGAAAAAACGAGCACTTAGGATGGTCTACTTCGATCCGAAAAGGGTAGGTAGTTATGGCGGACCCGATGCCTTGCGACGCGTCACGCACATATCAAGAAAAAAGGTTGCGGAATGGTTGTCGGAACAGGACGCCTATACCCTACACAAGCCGGTAGACGTCGTTTCAAGAGACGACGCGTCATCGTGAGCGGTCTGCATCAGCAGTGGCAGGCCGATCTCGTCGATCTGTCGCATTTGAAAAAGCATAACGAGGGTATGACCTTTCTCCTCACGGTGATCGACGTCTTCTCGAAAGTGGCCTGGTGTGTTCCCATGAAGAACAAGTCCGCGGCGTCGTTGGTAGCGGCACTTGACAGCACGTTCAGCAAAGGCTGGCCAAAGATGTTGCAGACAGACCAAGGAAAGGAATGTCTGAATAAACCCGTCCAGGCTCTATTGAAGAAGCACAACATCCATCACTTCTCCACGTACAACGCGGAGACGAAGGCGTGCATCGTGGAAAGATTCAACAGAACGTTGAAGTCACGCATGTGGCGATACTTCACGAAACACCAGACGTGGCGATACCTCGACATCGTTCAGGACCTGGTGCATTCGTACAACAACACCCCCCACCGCAGTATCGGCATGGCTCCTTCACAGGTGAGTTACCGTAATCAGGAAAAGGTGTGGCAGCGTCTGTACGGTCACGACGGTAAGGGCGTGCCCAAGTTGCGCGTGTCGGATCGCGTACGTATCAGCAAGTACAAAGGTAAGTTCGAAAAGGGGTACACGGCGAATTGGAGTGAAGAGATTTTCACGATACACGAGGTTCATCCCTCCGCTCCACCCGTGTATCGATTGAAGGACGATCTCGGCGAAGTGCTGGAAGGCACCTTCTACGAATTGGAGTTGCAGAAAGTGTTGGTACCCCCGATAAACTGTTCTACGTGCAAGAGGTCCTGGATCGTCGCAAGGTAGGTGGACGAAATCAAGTTTTCGTGAAATGGTTCGGCTACCCCTCCAAATTCAACAGCTGGATAGATGCCAAGGCACTGGTGCAGTCATGGCAGCAGCGGTGACAACAGCAGAGACGATAACAACGGACGAGAACCCGAGAGAAGGTGGAAGGAATCTCGGTCTCACACCCTCGGCCACCGTGTTTTTGCCACCCAAAGACACTCCCGATGGTCCGTATACCTACCGTAAAGAAGTCGAACACGTGGTGCAGATGAATCAAGGGTTCGATACCATATACGTTTACACGGACGTCGTGGAGTTTTGTATAGTAGGTGACATTGTCGCGCCTTTGTTGCGAACCCTCCCGGTTGCTGGAAGTCACGGCGAAACGGTATCCGACAGGTTCACTAACATTCACTACGTGCCTCTGTTGTACTCGCACTTCAAGTCGATTGAAATCGATATAACGGACGACACAGGACGACGCGTGCCATTCGAGTACGGTAGAGTGACCGTGACACTTCATTTTCGACGGCGCAGGATCGGACTGTTCTGAAGATGAATTACAACGAGTATTACGCGCGTCAGGCAGGTGGTGCACTGCCCTACTTCGCTGGTGCTCAATACCAACGGGGACATGGACTAGGTAGTCTGTTCACCGGTCTGCTGCGCAGCGCCATGCCGCTCATCAAGAGAGGTGCCGTGGCGTTGGAAAAGGGGGCGTTGAAGACCGGCGTGCGCATAGCCGACGACGTCATGTCTGGACAGAGCATAAAAAAGGCAACCAAACGACGCGTCACAGATGCCGGTAGGAATCTGATGCGTATGGTGTTTCCTGGCGTGCGTCCTCGTAAACGTATAAAATGCGCGCCGGCAAAGAAAGGAGTCACTTTAGCAAAGAGACGACGCAAGAGACAGACATCCACGAAACGCGAGGCCGACATATTCGACGACTATGGCATTCGTACACAAACAGTCGTGCGAAGGGGTCAAGAGCGAGCTGGATCTCTTTACAGTACCCCCCACTCAGACCAGCATCATCGACAGTCACGTAGTAGAACATCAGCCTTTGTCCTCTCTGGACTCGGGTGGGCCGATAGAATTCCTCATACCCGGATCGGGAGACGTTACCTGGATCTCGCCAACACGATACTGCACGTACAGGTGAAGGTGACACGAGCCAACGGGGACGATCTCGACTTGGTCGATCCCGTGGGACCGGTGAATAACTGGCTGCATGCACTGATCAGTCAAGCCGACGTCTCCCTGAACAATACGCTCGTGACCTCTTCGACCAACACGTATGCGTATCGCGCCTTCATAGAGACGTTGCTCAGCTACGGTCCCGATGCCAAGGACACGCAACTGACGAGTCAGCTGTGGTACAAGGACACGGCCACTCGCATGGACGCCTGCGAGATAGCCGACGGACCCGCAGCTAACAAAGGGTTCGTGGCTCGACGAGAGAACATCCTGAGGAGCCGTGTTGTCGATATGATGGGCCGTCTCCATGTGGACCTCTTTCTGCAGGATAAATTCCTCATCAACGGCGTCGACGTCAAGATACGACTGGTGCGTAGTAAACCTGCTTTTGCACTCATGGCTGGTGGAGTCAACCCCGATTACAAGATACAAATAGTCAATGCCTGCTTGTTTGCAAAGAAAGTCACCGTGAATCCCAGCGTGCAGATAGCACACGTCAAGGCTTTGGAGAAGAGTACGGTCAAGTATCCGATGCGATCCGTCGAGTGCAAGGTGTACTCCATTCCTGCCGGCACTCGCTCGCACACGTACGAGAACCTGTTCCTCGGTACCCTGCCGAAACGTCTGGTGCTGTGCTGCATCGATAACGATGCCTACAACGGAGCGTACGACAAGAATCCCTTTCACGCCAAGAACAACGCCATCAGCTTCCTCGCGGTGTACGTGGACGGACAACAGATACCCTCCAAACCTTTCCAGCCGAATTTCGAAGACAACCTCTTTGTCAGGAGCTACATGAGTATGTTCTCGTCGACCGGTAAGTTGTGGCAGGACGAAGGGAACGGATTGACTCGCAGCGACTACCGACACGGCTACACCTTCTTCGGTTTCGACCTGACCCCCGATCAGTGCGATGGTCCCTGCTTCCATCTGGTACAAAAGGGCAACCTGCGCATAGAAGTTCATTTCCGCAATGCGCTGCTGAACACCGTGAAGTCGTCGCCTACGCCGAGCTCGAGTCCGTGCTGGAAATCGACAAGAATCGCAACATCATCTACGACTACTAAAATGGACACCCTGCAGATTGCTAGACTACTGGCAGTGGACCCATGCACCAGAACTATATTTCGCGGCGTCGTACCCAGAGACGGACTACCCACTACGATAGACGGCACTCTGCCCGCAGCCTTCGTGTGCAACACCGACAACGGCGATGAACCAGGCGAACATTGGATAGCGCTGTACCTGGACGCCGACAGACGCGGTGAATACTTCTGCTCGTACGGTCTGCCGCCTCGTTACGCAGCGTTCCGCACCTTCCTGAACAAACATTGTTCCGAATGGACTCATAATACCCAGAGGCTTCAGAGTCCTCTGTCTAATGTTTGCGGACAATATTGTGTTGCTTATGTAATGTTTCGTTGTAAAGGTTCTTCTATGAAGACTTTCGTAAACATGTTCCACACTAATCTGGTCAATAACGATTGTGAAGTGTTCGATTGGATGAGACTATTGAAAAAGGGTATACCCTACTATCGTGTATCTTACATAGACTGATGATACAAACAACCTATTCGGCACCTATTCAGTAGTTAATGATTGCCGCGTATTTGATTGGCTTCAAACAGCTGCGATATGGTGGTAGACTGTATTATCGCTCATAGCAGCAGCAGCAGTACACCACATCATCGTTCGAGCCTCTGGCGAGGTGGTGCACCACCCGTAAGCTCGCGACCTCTGGCGTGATGGTAAACATCCGCAAGTCGCCTCTTCATCCTCGAGCCTCTGGCGAGGTGGAAACACTCCTAAGCTCACGACCTCTGGCGCGATGGTCAACATACGCAAGTCGATTCATATATTCATCGTAGTTGTAGTTGTAGTGATATTACACGCTACCCTTGATGTATCGCCATGCTGCTTGTATTATACTCAATAAAATACGTGTGCACTCGTACCATATCGTGTTGCGTTAATTTCTCGTCTCCATTAGTCCCCTTTGATAGTTGATATAATTAACGACCCTATTATTAATTAGATGATTACTAATTACCCTATTCTGCTACGTATGTATCGTCACGGTCACTACCTGGTCAGTACAGGTCACCACACACACAAGGTTATGACCGTTATCTCCAGTCGCTAGGGGGCGCTCGTGGTGGATGTAGGTTACCGCTAGGGGGCGCTGGGGCTACCCAGAAGCCTCTATACCGGAAGTGAATGGGTTGCTCTTTACTGGGCTGCTCTTTTGATCCCCCATTCCTGCACGTATACTACTCACACCTGGTCATCCATACTGCCATGTAGCGGCGAAATGAAAAAATACGGAAACAAATAAAAAAATTAAGCCAGGGTTGGCGTGGCCTAATACCCCTCCCCCCTAAATACACCACTGTTCATCTCCAATTCTTTATTTGCCATGTCGAATTCTTCATTGGTCTTCTCAGTTAATGCTAACGTGCCGTGGGTTGCGTGGGTCAATCATGATGCAGCTCAATTATACTAACGAATATAATTACCATGGAATTGAAGGCGTCAGCAGAGATTAACAAGAGAACAATCGAGGGAAAAAACAAGGTAGTAAATATCCTAAATAAAGTAGCTATTTGTATATTACCTACGTGTAATACTCAGCTGCCTGTTTCATGCAGTAGTCATGTTGAGTCGCGTCCGCGCATACATTTTGTGTCATGTTAATGACACAGTTATATTAATGACATAGTTATATTTTGTGTCATAATAATGACACAGTTATATTAATGACACAGTTATATTAATCAAGTCTGGTGTCTGTCATTTTGGATCTATGCAAATGAAATAATTGCTATTTCAAAATAAATTGTATCTTGGGGAATTGTGTTTATTTCACTTTCTCGCCGTACATGGTTGGTTCAAATGTAGTGTATGTTTAGCTGAGCTTAATCGGTGTATAATTAAGTTGGAGAAAGTGTATTGTATTTTATCATGTAAATAATCTGATTGGGTCAGAGACTGTCACTGATGTTATCAGACACAGAACACTCCCGTGGTTTGGGCACATATGCCGTTTGTTTGAAGAGATCAGAGATGAGACAGGATGTGTTATTTAACTGTGTAAAGGCATTGTTATATTTAAAAGGAACGTACAGCTGCGTTTTGTTCCATAGTCGCCCATTGAAACCGGCTGCAATGATCTCTTACAAACATGGCGAGACCATTTATCTCATTTGGTCGTATTCTTGCGTTTGTCTTCAATCTATATCTGTATTTCGTCAGGCAACCACACGCGGGTCACCGTATCCACCATACTTTTAGACAACGAACCGACCATCTCCCGTTCGGAGGCGGTTGAACTTCCACCAATCGTTTCGTTGGACAACGAATTTTACAGAGGACGTATGTGATTCTGTGATGAACTTTTGCATAGAAGTCGTTTTGGATAGCAATGCAGTCCTGTCTCCATTTCGTCGCTACCTGTACCAAGAGGGTTGTAGTTTCGCTTGGGCCTAGAAAGTGCACGATTTCATGTGCTTGTTCATTAAATACGGGTTCCAGGATTTCAGACGTTGCAAGCGGACGGCCAGTACACGTGTACTGCCACCTGTCTTCGCTGTTTGGGTGGTGCAGTGCCTGCAAACACGAGCAAGTGCTCGACTTTAGTTGGTTGTATGCACCCAGTGACGAGTCGTTGACTTTGATATCCATGTTTTAGGTGCATTGAAGAAGACGTTCCTGGCGCTACTTTTGTCTACGTTAAGCTTGAGAAGCACAGTGTGTATCAACTACGAAGATGGTTAGCATGTCGTGGGCTAAAGAGATCGGAAAACAAATCCGCGTTGTTGGAAAGGTAAGCACCGAGACTAGCAGCTTCTACGATCTGCCAGTGGTGCTACCATTGCGGACATGTTTCAACATAGGGGGGTCAGAGACTGTCACTGATGTTATCAGACACAGAACACTCCCGTGGTTTGTACACATATGGCGTTTGCAGAGAGAGCCTTGCGAGACAAGCTTCATAGAAGACTTCACGGGACAGCGAAGGAGGGGAAGGCCACTGAAGAGATCAGAGATGATACTGGACCACCATTGTTGACGACGGAGCGGTGCGCGGTAAATAGAGCAGGGCGGAGAGGTGCAACCTCCCGGCGGACAGCAAGGGGTCAAAGCAGCGTAAGTAAGTCAAGTGGATGTGGATGGAAATAATATATCTCAAGCGTATCCAGCCTTGGAGTCTTGGCCCCTGTAAACGTGAACGCTATCAGTGGCAAACGACAGAGACAGAATGCCAAAACCGAACTAACTACGCCAACGATTATATCGGCTGATTACTGGCCTAGTCAGGTCAGTAATCAGGGGGCTAAATCTGACTATTTAGGTCCGTTAGTTGTAACTCCAGAATTGGTAGCTAAGAAAATAAAGGCAATGAAGGATAACAAATCACCGGGAGTGGATGGGATTCCTCCAAAATTACTAATGGAAACAGTACAACAAATCAGTACACCACTTGCAAGAGTATTCAACTTGTCATTAAAAGAGGGAATTGTTCCGTTGGAATGGAAAGAAGCAAACATCATACCATTATTTAAAAAGGGTTCGAGAAATAAGTCAGAGAATTATAGACCAGTGAGTTTAACGTAAGTGATTTGTAAATTATTAGAAAGGTTAATTAAGATTTAACAAGATTTAACAAGATTGCCATCTCGAACAAGTTCTAGATGGCAAGTGGACAAGGAAGCCATTGGCTTATCGAGAGTCCAACAATTTTCTCATCTATGTGTAGCCCGCCCTTATCAGATATCTGTCAATTCTATTTTTAAACATATTCACACTACTAGCATTAACACAATCGTTTGGCAGTTTGTTCCATTCATTTATCATTTATTAAAGACCATATGGTGGAGTTCCTCGTTAAGCATCAATTATTAAATTCATCTCAACATGGATTCCTTAAAGCGAGGTCATGCTTAACAAATATGTTATGTTTTTTTGGAAGAAATCACTAAGTGGATAGACGTGGGATCGCCAGTAGATATTATCTACTTAGAATTTCATAAAGCTTTTGACAAAGTGCCACATCAAAGATTACTACTTAAATTAAAAGCCCATGGTATCGGGGATAGCATAACTGACTGGATAGAACAATGGCTGACTGACAGAAGACAACGAGTTGTAGTAGATGGAGAAGTTTCAAATTGGAAATCGGTTTTGAGTGGGGTACCTCAAGGATCAGTATTAGGACCTATATTATTCTTAATTTATATCAATGACTTGGACGACAGTATAACAAGTAACATACTGAAATTTGCGGATGACACAAAACTGTTTAGAAAGGTTAATACTGATGGTGATAAACAACATTTACAAAACGATCTAGACAGATTAGTGAAATGGTCTGAGAAATGGCAGATGCTGTTCAATTTTGGGAAATGTAAATGCCTACATACAGGACATGGGAACTTGAATGTAAACTATAAAATGGGAGATACTGTTCTGGATACTACTGTAAAAGAAAAGGACTTAGCAGTTACAATAAGCGCTGATATGACAGTTTCAGAGCAGTGTGATATTGCAGCTTCAAAGGGTAATAAAATTCTTGGATTGATTAGAAGAAACATAACATACAAGGGAAAAAAGTTAATTATACCTCTTTATAAAGCAACAGTTAGACCTCATTTAGAATACTGTATACAAGCATGGAGACCATATCGTAAGAAGGATATAGATACGCTTGAACGCATACAAAGGGGAGCAACTAAAATGATTCCAGAAATTAGAGACCTTAGTTATGAAGAACGCCTGAAAGAATGTGGTTTAACAACTCTAGAGACAAGGAGGTTAAGAGGAGATCAGATTGAAGTTTTTAAGATATTGAATGGGTATGAAAATATTGATAGAAATATGTTTTTCTCACTCAAGAAGGATAGCAGAACTAGAGGACATGAGGTAAAATTAGTAAAGGATCAATGTAGATTGGACATCAGGAAGCACTCGTTCTCACAGAGGACAATAAATGAATGGAACAAATTGTCTACAGATTGTTTAACTGCTAGCAGCGTGAATATGTTTAAAAACAAGGTTGACACATATCTCAGGAGGCCGGGTTATAAGTAGATGAACATTGTTGGACTCTCGATAAGCCAATGGCTTCCTTGTCCACTTGCCATCTGGGCCTTTGGTTTGGATGGCAAATCTTGTTAAATCTTGTAACTCCTGCTCTCTCATTTCAAAGGTCACTGCGTTGGGATCAGGGTCAGGGTCGGGGTTCACCGCAGACGATAGAAGGTTAGGGCTACGTTGCGACATGCGATTAAGGTGCTTGTAAAACAGAATGATGCAGAAATACCGGCATTCGCTAACCCCATATGGATGTGCGATTTTGCATGGATATTCGACATTACGGAACTTCTAAGTCTGCCGAAGAGTCAATCCAATGAAAATAGTAGAACTGATCAATGAACGCTTCCAGTTCGTCTCCTTTTCGAGATAAACTGCCACTGTGTGAACAGCAGTTGCGCAAAGCTAACTACACACACACACACACACGCACACAAGCACCGCACACGCACACAAGCACACGCACACAAGCACACAAACCAGCAAGTCCGGACACGTTCATAGCGTTTATTTAGCTGTTGAGAACAGCAGTTGTGCAAAGCTAACCACACACACGCACACGCACATGCAAACGCACACAAGCACAAGCACACGCACACACAAACCGTACATAGCGCTTATTTAGCTGCTGAGACTAGATATTGCTGACCGATTCATTGATCTCAGGGCTCTCTAACGCCAGGTTGCTCATGTTTTCCAGTTCCAGTCGACGACGCATCGGAAACTGTTCAAGGACACTCAGATGGTGTACCGAGGCTCACAAGGACAAGTATGGAGTCAGATATGGAACACTTAGAGGCGCACAACGACACGCTAATCAAGATGACATCAGTTATATGCCACGAGCACATCACATAAATAATGTGAACATTTGAATAGCCCAATTGTTGTTCACAGTCAGAAGTTGATATTTGATAATAACAAATCGTATTCGTGATCGTGCTATTAGCTAGAGTATACTACAGCAAACAGCTGCTATGCATAATATATAACAAGGCAGAAAGCTAAAATTCAAGGATCGGAGCTAGCCTAAATTGACAACGAAATACAATAATAAAACGACGCACCTGTTACCACTGTGATTAACCTAACGATCGTCTAATTTCAATAATACAATTATGGCCCACTGACGTATTCCACGTCACTGATTTGGCCCTCTATTCAAAAAGGTGGCCAACCCCTCATTTAGAACGTGGTTTTGCGCATGGCTTTCCTTAACACTGGCTTCTGATTATCTTGTTGTTGTATAAAATGGCAATCAAAACGATAACATGTACAACATATTAAAAGTAACGTAGACTTATGCAATTACACTAAGTTTGTTTCCGACGAAATGGCGGCATGAAAACGGCAACTCACAAATTTGGGTCGGCCAACCTAACATGTTAAATGCCCAGTTTGAACATGTCCGCCCACTAACAATCCGATGGGTGGTAAACGAACTTAAAACAAGTGTACAAAAGCGGCTTTATTGGCTACAGTACGGATAACCCCATAATGCTTACAGGTTCTTTTAAATGTGCCCCATATCAGCTTAGTAACGTAGGTGTGTCAACATGTATATTGTTCCAATACCCCATAAAGCCACGAATGCTACAACTTCGACCCCTCCTTGTGAGGGTGCGAACTGCACCGCGTTTATGCGGGCCTGACGTGACAACCTGTTCTCTCCGTCGTAGTTCAAAGGTCGTGGGTCAAAATAACCGAAGTGAAAATGATAATATCATACTAGTTACATTCTATGGGCCCGCTTATACTCTGCGGCTTTGCCGGCAGTGTAAGCGAAATTTATTTGCGTTCAACATATAAGCTTCTTACCATGGAACTTATGGAACTATCGGTGTGTCTGCTTCAACCATTGCATGTTATCAGTTGGTAAAGTGAAAAGGACTATTGTTCCCAATCGGAATGAAATTGGTGGTTTATCATATGTTGTTTCTATGTAACCTCAAAACCTTTGCCCAGCATTCATTTGTCCCCAAGCCATTTGTCCAAAGGACGTATGCTTAAATTTGAAAAGTGTAGGTGACTGCTGTATAAGTAATCAATCTATGTATGTAACAGGCCCACCCTCGGGGTTTCGAAAAGGGGGTTCGGGCATACACAATCAGCCGGGATTTCTGGGTTTATTTCTGAAAAAAATTCGAACCACCGAACTCCCCCTCGAGGACAGGCATGTGTAGACAATGATATTTCAACATAAATGGCTGGAGTCCGTTTGATGTATACATAAAGACTGATAAAGACATTGCACAAATGATAAATAGGCAGTTAATTGCCGTTGATGAGGTAGACATAGCATACATTATAAATTATACTACATGTAACGAAAACAATATAAAACCATTACTAACTAATGTTAGCATTGAATTGACATCTGTTTACAAGACTAAAGTCAACGATTAATGCATGACACTGAAATGCATTAAAGGAGGGTGTTACAAGTCCCTCATCATTCTAATACAGGTAAAACAATTACGAATGGGAAACACGAGGAGGCACACGTCTACGCCATAAAATCCGTCCCCTCTACAAATATAGTGCAAAAATAAGTAGTCATATCAACACCACAAATGCCATGCATGGCATCCTGAACTAATAATCAATGGTAAGTGATGGTAATTTACACAAACACCTAAATTAAAGGAGGTGGACAGGAGCTGGAGGCGTTTGCACATATGTTGTGATACTTTCTACTGCTTCACTAACTGGCGACGTGAACCAGAATGTTTGTCACGTGATAAGCTTGTCACGTGATCGTCTTGAGTAAACTCATTTGAAGGAGTCTTCTGTTATCTCCTCGGAAGATGGCGATGGACAGCAAACGTGTCCCCCGAAAACAATAGTTGAACTAAAGTCTGATATAATTCTTCAGTTTTACTACAGTTTGTTAGACTATGATAATTAATATTGTGATTTTAGGACTTCCATCAAAATGAGCTCCAATAATTCGAAGATAAACTTGCTCCATGTAGCTTGACCACTGTGTACCATAGGGAGCGAGGAGGGATTCTCTTCCAACACATACGTCGGCTTTGTTCGTCGTTGCAGAGTTGTGTTCGTCGTTGCAGAGCTGTGTTCGTCGTTGCAGAGCTGTGATCGTATTTGCAGAGCTGTGTTCGTCGTTGCAGAGCTGTGTTCGTCGTTGCAGAGCTGTGATCGTCGTTGCAGAGCTGTGTTCGTCGTTGCAGAGCTGTGATTGTCGTTGCAGAGCTGTGATCGTCGTTGCAGAGCTGTGATCGTCGTTGCAGAGCTGTGAGCGTCGTTGCAGAGCTGTGTTCGTCAGGATTCCATCATGTTCATTAGTCAACTAATCTAATCCCAAGATAATGCACTTAAATAGTTTACACGATAACACGCTAAATTTACCTACGTCATTATGTAATTGATATTAGTATTTCACATTTGATGCTAGTTTTTAAAATAAATAATATAAGTAAATGTGTTATCTGTTTTAATTCGAAATATGTTTATGTGTGAAATGCGATAGTCAGCAGCTTATCGTTTGGGGACCGGAAGTGAGCATTTATGGGCAAATTTGCATAAAACCAACATGGCGGCTGAGGAATCTTGTGTCCCCTATTGGACACTCCAACTCACTGGCGGTGCAAGTACAAGTATCAAATAAAGACATCACAGGGCACTGACAAGCATATAGTCTTTTCGCCAAAAGCGTGTTGGCTGGCAATAAAAAAACAAACAATTGATCATCATAAACAACGTTGGACTCATCAGATGACGTCATAGAATTTACATCGTCATATCGCCTTTGGACGTAGCTACAATACACAAATATTCAGTAGTATACAAAGTTGTTGTTCTAAATGAATTTAGTATATTATCTTCACACAGTACTGACCCTAGTAATTGTATGTTGCGAAGGTATTTATTGAGCTGCAATTTCGGTACAACAACATTATGTATCTATCGTGAGCACTTATGTTAAACATCGATATACTCTTCGATAATCTATGCGTAATTGGCTACATAATAAATATTTCACAACGAAACTTAACAAGATAGCCACCCAAGGCAACAACGTTAGATAAGACATTGGCTTATCGAGAGTTAACACTGTTTACATCTAGGACTTTATCAAGTAATTAAAAAAAATTTCAAATGTATTGACGCTGCTAACATTTATACAACCAGTATATAGTTTGTTCCATTCAATTGTTATCCTTTGTGAAAATTAATACTTTCTTACTTCCTATCTACACTGTTATTTTTCCAACGCTACGTCAAGCCTTCGAGTTCTTCTACTTTCTCCACTGTGAAAACCCAGATGATATACTTTTTAAGTTGTCGCCTTAAAATATCCTGCTCAGTTTGGAGTTGATATCATACATTCAGTGGGATTAGGGTATTGGTACATATTTCGTATTCACTGTGCATGTTGTCCATAGAGCTCCTATGATCAATTACACGGACGTTGAAAGCAGTTTCCACCCAGGAAGACGTGATCTTCCCTGCGAGTCTACATCCTGTCAAAACCAATTCATCAGAGCCGATCGCTCGGCTTCGTCGCACACACACACACACACACACACACACACACACACACACGCACGCACGCACGCACGCACGCACGCACGCACGCACGCACGCACGCGCGCATTATATTCAATCAAAAGGAAGTTACTTAAATGAAATGTAAAATTGCACAATATCAGAAAGTCACATATCTGTTTGGCTTGATAAGATCGTTTGTTTTCTTTTTCAGAGTGCAAATTCCTGTTCACATCCTACAAAAAACATTATATTCCTGGGTTGCCACTCGTTAAAATGGGTGAAGCGTATCACGAGTGTACGTGGGCATGCCTAAGAAACGTGTCCTGTGTTGCCATCAATTGGCAGAAGACTTCCAGATAACGACACCGACGTATTTTGGTTGGAAAAGCGTTGTCCATTTCCAAGTGATAAGCCACACGTTTCTAATTTCCAGTGATTGTTTTAACAAATATTAAAATATTTAACAAATAGTTTACACTACTAACATAGATTTTTTGATTGCCATTCAACGAAAAATACCCAAAAAGACAAGTGGTCAAGAAAACAATTAGCTTATCGAGATTCCAACGATTATTCATTTATGTGTAACTTTCACGCTGCTAGCATTTACACAATCAGTATAATAATTTGTTCCCATTCATGTATTGTCGTCTGATAAAACTAAAATTTTCTGATATATGTTCTACATTGTTCATTTACTAACTTCACCTTCATTAAGTGAGAAAAATACTACTTTCAATAATTTTATACCCATTCAATAAATTTCTTTTTTCCTTTTTATATCTTCTTAATCTCTTTGCCTCTAGTATTGTTAAACTAGTGGCAACTTTATTCAATGACAACTCAATGCTAACTCTTCATGATCAGACATCGACACCATCCCCAGGTGGAAGCAAAACTTCCAGTCGCATCGCTAGGAGTCATTAAGTTAGTAAGACACAACTTATGACTTCCCTAAATAGGGCATTAATCTTAGAAATTGAAATACAATAAGGTCACCTTTAGGAATAATAACAACGTTCACGATTTAGGGTTGTCTTTTTTATGATAAATTTCAGATCAGGGGTTCCTTAGTGAATAATTCCTAGAAGTATATGATTACATATGAGCGAATCTGCTAACCAATTTAATGTTGTCTTCCTCGTCGAGATGTGACAGTAATATTTCAGAAATTATCATTTGTAATTATCTTTGTAATATTTTGTTGTTATGATTAGTGTTGCCATTGTCTGACCGTTTTTGCTTATATAGAAACACCCCAAACCACTAATATCATATTCGAAAGATGTGAAAAGAATAATTGGTTTATTGAAGTAAAAACAGTGACATTCGCTTGTTCACCAAGCAACGCATTGCTTCAAGTTAAATTCCCATATACTTACGACCGTCCATTAAAATTTAAAATATAAATAAATAAAATACTTTGAAGAAATATATAAAAAATAAGATATATGCTACATCACAACTGTACACTATAGTGTATTTGCCAATGGAATCCATTAAATACATATACGCTACTGTATTGTAATTATTTAAATTGTTTTGGGAGAACAGATATATACCTATAGAGCACATCACCTGTTAGTCTGTAAGTTGTCAATCTTGGATGTTTCATACATGCGACTTAAGATACTGAATGGTAAAGATTTTGTTAGAAAACATTTTATTTTGCGTTTATTCGACGCAAGAAACATTATGTTTCATCCGGGACATCTTAGCCTGCGAGGAGAAACAATTATGTAAGACCGGAGGGACATGCCACTTTTCCGAGACCGGACCCCGTTGGTTCGACTGCGACCCGTCCGCCCGGATTCAACGGCTCATCTTGTCAATGTACGTGATATTCTCATGCTGCCTGAAGTCGTGATCTAAAGAGAAAATGACTTAATGGTAATTTCGCACAGTATCGCCGTCACGGAGAAAATGTTTGTACAGAAATTGTTATATGTCAAAATAATAGTAATAATAGTAATAATAGTAATAATAGTAATCCATTTCGTTTTGATTAATCCATGAAGAGTATCTGTAATGACAAGGTGCATTACCGCCGCCGGGTTATGTGCACATAAATATGTGTGTGCGTTCTTTCATCCGCCTTGTGGGTGCACATATGCTTGTTCAATGCTGAGGCACCAATCGCACATGTAGTGTTCACGTTACAGTCCCAATTCCACAGCAAGAATCATCGCTGCCTGCGTATTTGACTTTTCTACTGATTCCTCTTGTCCTTATTCCGTTGGCTGCCTGCGGTGGATACTTATATCGGTAGGTCTTCTTGTCCGTGCTTGTCTTCCAGGCTTGCGACAGTAATTGCTACACAATATTACAATACACTGTATTTTTTACATGTTTCTGGGATATTGTGAAATCCTAGCATATGCCCGAACAACAATGCAGATCAACATGTGCCAATTACAAGGTCCTTTGTTAATGTTTTCACCTGCAAACACAAGTCCAAGAGATTGAATAGTGGGAAATGTGAACGCATTCTACGAGGTATCTATACAGCTAGTATTGATCAAATACCAGATCGCAACGACGTCAGTGCCGTTTGACGTAACACGGCAGCAACACGCTCGTTCCCCTCTAAACTCATACTTATATTGCGATATCAAACACACCTTATCGTTCGCACCTTTGTTAACATGTTTTTTGTATTGATTCGCTCTATGTATTTAGAGTGAAACGAGCGGAATATAGCTTTCGTTTCTTGGGCATCATTGTATAAGAGTATAATAGTTCCTTCATCAAGTTTTGAACCTACGTGTGATGAATTCATTATTGTGTGTCGCCACAAAAAAATGTGTACATCGATAGAATACATATGTCATTGGTCTGTAAATTTCCGACTTATTTCTCGAACCCTTTTTAAATAATGGTATGATGTTTGCTTCTTTCCATTCAAACGGAACAACTCCCTCTTTTAATGACAAGTTGAATACTCTTGCAAGTGGTATACAGATTTGTTCTACTGTTTCCATTAGTAATTTTGGAGGAATCCCATCCACTCCCGGTGATTTGTTATCCTTCATTGCCTTTATTTTCTTAGCTACCAATTCTGGAGTTACAGCTAACGGACCTAAATATTCAGATTTAGCCTCCTGAAATTTAGCATCAGCAACTGGTAATGAACTAATATCTTCTTTGGTAAACACTGAACTGAAGTAACCATTTAGGTCTTCCGCCATTAAAAACCCCTGTGATACTATATTTCCAGCACTGTCTTCTAGAGTTCCAACCTTGTCTTGTACGTTTTGTTTACTACTGACATATGCATAAAAACTCTTGCTGTCATGTTTTATGTTACATGCTAATTTTTGCTCATAGCTTCTTTTAGATTGTCTGATTTCAGTTGTAGCTGCATTAAATGCCTCTTTGTAATTTGCATAGTCTTCTTCCTTTTTGCTACGCCTATAAACCCTCCACATAGTTTGTTTTAACACTATTCTTCTAATAGCCTCTTTTGACAAGTGTTTCTTTCTACACCGTTTTCCTTGTTTTTGGAAGAGAACAAATTTATCGATGATAATCTCAATTTCATATATTAGAATATTCCAACATTCAACTGCGGTCTTATTCATCAGCATGTTATTCCAATTTCGATATTTGTGACCCCTCCTGCCCATTACAGATAAAATCCCTGAGAGTGTTACCTGCTCTACCCGCGTCTGTTTTAGTGTTCTGACCAACTGCCTATGTTTCCTAACTATGGCAGTTATTTGTCCCTACGTGTACTAAAACAGATCCACCCTTACCCGAACCTACGATGTTTTTTTACCCTCTCAGTTATCGCCTCTATTTTGGCTCCAGGTAAGCAGATCACCACATCATCTCCCTTGTTTAAGACTATGTCGGTCTTCCTAACTATCGAATCCCCCACAAACACCCTCGCTCTCTTCCTCACCCCCTCTATCACTGCTGCAGAATAACTCTTCCGTTCGATCCCTTCCATCACATTCTGTCCTGACCCCTGTCTCCCCCACTTCCCACTCATTTGCTCTTGTCTCTCCCACTCCCCTCTCCTTCACTCCGGTTGTTTTACCTCCCGTCTCCCCCACTCCTTTCTCCTTCCTCCTGTCCCCCCTACTCCCCTCTCCTTCACTCCGGTTGTCTTCCATCCCGTCGCCCCCACTCCCTTCTCCTTCCCTCCTGTCTCCCCTACTCCCCTCTCCATCACTCCGGTTGTCTTCCCTCCCGTTCCTTTCCTTCCCGTCTCCCTACGACCTGTCACCTTCCCTCCTCTCAGCTTCCTCCCAGGCTGAGGAACTACTGGCACAACCCCCCGTTCCCTTCCCACCATTGCCAAAACGAGCAGCTTCAGCTCTTCCAACTCCACCTCTAGTTCCTTCATCTTCGTACATCCCCTACACTCAAAACTAAAACTATCTGTCTGGACCTCAGCCCAGGACTTCTCGCACCCAGACTTGACGAAATCAACCCAGTTACTGCAACTGCTACAAATTAAGTGCCTTGTGGCCTTTAACTGCCGTTTGCACGGCGCCATCATACAATTTAGTTTTAATTAATTTGCTACGTTAGCCTTGAATAAGGCTGTTTTTGTGATCAAAAGAACATTTTAGGCTAATATACTTGCTAACTATGTCTTCTATTAAGCTCGCATGAGAAAAAAACCTGCCACCTAGCGAATACGGAGAACACTGTGTAACAAAACAACGAAATCAGTGTGTACTAATTTACGCTAAAATCCTGCTGTTAATTCCTTTTTACCGAAAACGTTTACTACCACTATGTCAGATATTACCTTATGTATGTAATTTAAGTAAATATATCACTTTATCTTATATATATATATATATATATATATATATATATATATATATATATATATATATATATATATATATATATATATATATATATATATATATATATATATATATATATATATATTAGCCAATGTAAACGATAGTTCGATGCACGAGTTGAATTCACGACCTGTAAACAAACTCCCTTTTATCACTCGTTGAGTTTGAATCCGGGACAAAATAACAAAAACAAAAATTAACAAAAACGGTTTCTTAATATATGTCTACAAGAAGTTTGTGAACAATATTTGTATAATAGTAATACTTATTCTAACCAATATTCCAATGTTACTGACTATTCACTATGCTATCTCAATTTTCGAATGGTAAACAACCCTATTAACGCTCGCTGACTTCCTTGACAGAGTCCGAAACTAACTTACTCTTAAATACTCCCTCTGACTAATAATTAACAAAACCTGTTTCCTAATATATGTCTACAATACGTTTGTGTATAATATATATGCAATAGTAATACTTGTTCTATTTGAATTGGTATAACTGAATCGTGGGCCAACACATATATATCAGATGCTGAATTGGGACTGACAGGATACGTAATGTTTAGGAAAGATCGAATAGGAAGAAGGGGCGGGGGAGTTATTTTATATGTTAAAGAATCTATTCAGGCTTATGAAATAAAACTATAAAGGGAAGCAGATTGCGATGAAGCTGTTTGGTGCAGAATTGTTTCAGGAAAATCAAAATTAATTGTTGGATTAGTTTACAGAAGTCCAAACATAAACGAAGAGGACAACACAAAAAAAAACCGCTAAAAAGGAAGTTAGTAAAGGGGATTGTATCATAATGGGAGATTTTAACCATGGACACATACAATGGAATTCTCTAGAGAGCACAGGGATTGAGGACCAACAATTTCTATTTTTAATCCAGGATAGCTTTCTTACTCAGCAGGTGCTAGAACCAACCAGGGGAGAAAATGTATTAGATATAGTTTTGTCATCACAAAAAGAATTAGTGGACAATGTAAAAATATTTGAACCATTGGGTAAGAGTGACCATAATCAAATACATTTTGACATCAATGTAAAATCAGAAAGTAAAAATAAGAAAGCGTACAAGAGAAACTTCCACAAAGGTAACTACAAAGATATGAGAAAATACTTAATAAAGCTAAATTGGAATAACATGCTGATGAATAAGACCCCAATTGAATGTTGGAATATTCTAAAAAAAGAAATTGAGAGTATCATCGATAAATTTTTTCCCTTCCAAAAACAAGGAAAACGGTGTAGAAAGAAACACTTGTCGAAAGAGGCTATTAAAAATAGTGTTAAAACAAACTATGTGGATAGTTTATAGGCGTAGCAGAAAGGAAGAAGACTATGCAAATTACAAAGAGGCACTTAATGCAGCTACAACTGAAATCAGACATCTAAAAGAAGCTATGAGCAAAAACTAGCATGTAACATAAAACATTACAGCAAGAGTTTTTATGCATATGTCAGGAGTAAACAAAACGTACAAGACAAGGTTGGAACTCTAGAAGACAGTGCTGGAAATATAGTATCACAGGGGTTTTTAATGGCGGAAAACCTAAATGGTTACTTCAGTTCAGTGTTTACCAAAGAAGATATTAGCTCATTACCAGTTGCTGATGCTAAATTTCAGGAAGCTAAATCTGACTATTTAGGTCCGTTAGTTGTAACTCAAGAATTGGTAGCTAAGAAAATAAAGGCAATGAAGGATAACAAATCACCGGGAGTGGATGGGATTCCTCCAAAATTACTAATGGAAACAGTAGAACAAATCAGTATACCACTTGCAAGGGTATTCAACTTGTCATTAAAAGAGGGAGTTGTTCCGTTTGAATGGAAAGAAGCAAACATCATACCATTATTTAAAAAGGGTTCGAGAAATAAGTCAGAAATTTACAGACCAATGAGTTTAACGTCAGTGATTTGTAAATTATTAGAAAGGTTAATTAAAGACCATATGGTGGACTTCCTAGTTAAGCATACATTATTAAATTTATCTCAACATGGATTCCTTAAAGCGAGGTCATGCTTAACAAATATGTTATGTTTTTTGGAAGAAATCACTAAGTGGATAGACGTGGGATCGCCAGTAGATATTATCTATTTAGATTTTCAGAAAGCTTTTGACAAAGTGCCACATCAAAGATTACTACTTAAATTAAAAGCCCATGGTATCGGGGATAGCATAACTGACTGGATAGAACAATGGCTGACTGACAGAAGACAACGAGTTGTAGTCGATGGAGAAGTTTCAAATTGGAAATCGGTTTTTAGTGGGGTACCTCAAGGATCAATATTAGGACCTATATTATTCTTAATTTATATCAATGACTTGGACGACAGTATAACAAGTAACGTACTGAAATTTGCGGATGACACAAAACTGTTTAGAAAGGTTAATACTGATGGTGATAAACAACATTTACAAAACGATCTAGACAGATTAGTGAAATGGTCTGAGAAATGGCAGATGCTGTTCAATTTTGGGAAATGTAAATGCCTACATACAGGACATGGGAACTTGAATGTAAACTATAAAATGGGAGATGCTGTTCTGGGTACTACTGTAAAAGAAAAGGACTTAGGAGTTATAATAAGCGCTGCTATGAACGTTTCAGAGCAGTGTAGTATTGCAGCTTCAAAATGTAATCAAATTCTTGGATTTATTAGAAGAAACATAACATACAAGGGAAAAAGGTTAATTATACCTCTTTATAAAGCAATAGTTAGACCTAATTTAGAATACTGTATACAAGCATGGAGACCATATCGTAAGAAGGATATAGATACGTTTGAACGCATACAAAGGAGAGCAACTAAAATGATTCCAGAACTTAGAGACCTTAGTTATGAAGAACGCCTGAAAGAATGTGGTTTAACAACTCTAGAGACAAGGAGGTTAAGAGGAGATCAGATTGAAGTTTTTAAGATATTGAATGGGTATGAAAATATTGATAGAAATATGTTTTTCTCACTCAAGAAGGATAACAGGACTAGAGGACATGAGATAAAATTAGTAAAGGATCAATGTAGATTGGACATCAGGAAGCAGTCCTTCTCACAGAGGACAATAAATGAATGGAACAAATTGTCTACAGATTATGTAACTGCTAGCAGCGTGAATATGTTTAAAAACAAGGTTGACACAAATCTCAGGAGGGCGGGTTATAAGTAGATGAACATTGGAAGTCCAAGTAGCCGGAAGTAGTAATGTAACCCGATGTTAAGAAACAAGAAGAAGAAGCATACGAAACGGAAGAATTAGAACAAGAAGAACATGAACCATAAATTTTAGTACGGAACCAATTTTATACCGATATTTTTAGTTACAGTAAAACATAGGGGAAGGTGGGGCATTTCCGCACGCCTAATGTATAATGGCCCATAACTAGTGAACTGTCCATGCCAGAATGGTAACATTTCGCCTTGCTAATCTGTATATTTAGTAGATTATTCCTGTATTATTTAGTAGATTATTAGTAGATTATTACTTCAAACTTCAACGCCACTAAAACGTAATATGTGTTGGTCACTGGTGTACGGACATGCCCCAGGGTATTGGGGCAGGTGTGCGGACATGCCCCAGGGTATTGGGGCAGGTGTGCGGACATGCCCCGTGGTATTGGGGCAGGTGTGCGGACATGCCCCGTGGTATTGGGGCAGGTGTGCGGACATGCCCCAAGGTATTGGGGCAGGTGAGCGGACATGCCCCGGGGTACTACGTGCTAACATACCTCACATTTTCCAGTCATTTGCTACAGAGCAGATTACGAACTGCAACAATAAATGTCAGGCTGCAGGACATCATATGCGTTGTTAGGTATTACTTGGGGGTCAAATAATTTAAAAATAACCCGCTGTATACATAATAATATTGCCTAAATTCGGTAATATCTGATGAAGTGAATGCGTGATATTAGTATGTCTCAACTGTAGGGCACACACAGTGCCATGCGACGAAAAAAAACCAGAAGACAAAGAATAACAACAATATTATAATTATACACTTTAAGATAAATAAACAATGAACCTACAGTAAATAAATGAACAATGAACCTACTGTAAATATAAGGTTATAAGATTGCTACCTCCCACCTATTTTTAAGCTAACTGCCCACCTCCCACCCTATTTGGGGGCCAGCCTCCCACTTCCTGCCACTCTCCACATAATGAAACATGGGTTAGCTGATGATCTCACTGCGCGATACGACGGACTCATCGTTGACTTCAAGAATCTTCGGCGGTAAAAGTTTATTTGCGCAGCGACAACAATGAGAACACACATAAAAAAATGCATAAGCCAACCGACATGCATACATTATTGTAGGCATGAACTATGTAAACAATTACATAAGATTCCGCACAAACATCATTTTAATTTATATTTTTTACCGACGCAGACGAGTTCAATTCGCTGGTTCAAGTGTTTGATGCATGAGTTAGATGCTACCGAAGACCAATGTTTTGAATTCAAATTCTACGCGGCTTGGTCAATAATGAGGTATGCGGACATGACTCAGTGTGTAGACATGCCCCACCTTCCCCTACACTGATATTAAGACATTTTGGCCTAGGATGTCACTATCACACTTAATGAGGAATTACAACCCTGGCGCCAACATTAAATATGTTATTTTTGCAGTGCATATGGAACAAAAAAATCATGGTTTCCGTAACTAAAATTACACAATGACAACAACCCACTGTACGCTGCAAATCTCAGAAACTGCCTGGTGACGCATATCCGTTACTTTGCGAATGGATACGCCTGGTCAATTATGATATATGTTTGAAATGTTGCTTGCGCATAACGTGTGGTATTCGAAACATAGAGTATTGCTTTGTTTAATCCAGCGAAATTGAACACTTACTCGACGATAAAACAAAAACAACGAATTCACATATATAATTATATTATTTACTTCATGCAAAATACTTCCAGTGGTGTTCCAGTGCGACGGTACATGCGTTAAAACATTCGTTATGTGTTCAGTTAGTCGGGAAAACCAGCGAATGGTCACACTCCGTCATGTCTTTATGCACAGACGGAAGATATACCACCGTGTCTGACTCACTGTATAGAATCTCCCGTTAGTCTGACGGTCAATCCTATATGCCTCTGAATATGGATAAAAAGCCATCGAAAAATCCTTCCTCTTCCTTCTGACCGGCTGCCTTCCGTGCTTCTTCGTCCCTCTTTAATTTCATCCTGCAAAGTGTTTTGTGAATAAACTCATGCCGTGGACACAAGTTAAAATGTGCTGTACCAGGAACAGGAACAGGAACAGGAACAGGAACAGGAAATATTTATTTTACCACAAACCAACTAGAAACAGTACCGGTTTATAGTGAATAAACTCAACTATGTTGATGATACTTCGATCACGACAGTAACACAACCAAGACAAAAGGTATCGATTAACCTACAACATCAACATTGCATACTAACTATTAATCGACAACATCATCATTGCATACTAACTATTAATCGACAACATCAACATTGCATACTAACTATTAATCGACAACATCAACATTGCATTCTAACTATTAATCGACAACATCAACATTGCATACTAACTATTAATTGACAACATCAACATTACATACTAACTATTAAGTGATTCTGATGCATCGTTTAATACCCGGTAGATTGGCAGGAATAGCTAAAACCGATATAAATATACGCATCCGGAATTTTTAAACGATACCCCATTAATTGTTAATCGTTAATCCGGACACATACACTGGGCTCCAAGGTATCCGGATTAACCAGGTTCAACTGTAGTTTACCAAGCAACTCCTTTGCATTGTCTAAGTGGGAATTCTTCCACTGTTTTGGCTCTTGGGTCTTCTTCCTAATGTTTATACGGGGGACTATAATTTCGCCTGACACAAAGGAATGCGCTCCCTACTTTTAACAATCGCAGTCCCCAATGTACAAATATTGTGTTTGTTGAACTAAAAACAATAACTGTTCGGGTTACCTTATCGCAATTTGGAGTGAACACATATCACTATGGCGAACAAAACATCAGCAAATAAATGGTTGATATGTTTTCAAACTCTCTATAATGGGAGGACGAATGTCTTAGTTACAATTCGATTTATAAAAAAAATGTACAAAGCCTTACTCTTGCATAGATATGAAATATGAATTAATTGTATTTGTGTCATTGTTACGTGTTATATATGTATATTATTTTATTTTCGTATCAAATACTATACCTTTTTGGGTAGTTAAGGCTTAGCCTAATTAAGTCATTTATCTTATATGTATGGAACCAGTGCAATTGTTTACTTTTGGGAATGCAATTTATAAGTTTACAACTTCTTGCATTTCCCTTCAACATTTTCTGATTGTCGTTCCTAAATTATATTTTCATTGTACCACTTTAGTGGTTGTTAGGCTTACAACTATGTATGTTTACAATTTATTGAAAATGTACATTGATTATGTTGAATATGTTGATTATGTTGAATTCAATTAAATTCAATGTTCTGCTAGTCCACTGTCAGAGACGCATCACAGCTAGTAGTGCCAACAGCAACAGCAACAATTGATGATCACAACGCTCGTAGTAATATTAGTACTGATGTTATTGCTGCTGCCATTATTGTTACTTGATGACACTATTGCTAACATCAGCAGCAGCAGCTACTGTTGCTGTTGCTGTTGCTGTTGCAGCAGTGGTAATATCAGCAGAAGCAGCAGCAGCAGCTACTGTTGCTGTTGCTGCTGCAGCAGTGGTAATATCAGCAGAAGCAGCAGCAGCAGCAGCAGAAGTATTCATAGTTTCTTCAGTTGCAGCATCGCTTCTGCGGAACATACCAACATTTCGCCGTAAACAAAAAACCCTTCCGTTTATACTTGCTTATCCCCTATGGTTCCCCAGCGTACCAATCCAACGGTTACAACTGGAACTGCTTATCGATTATCTGCTTAACCCCTTTTGTTTTGGTGCGCTGGCGAGCTTGGGTCCCCGAGGATTTTAGCGCAATATAACTGTTTTACATTGAATTTTATTGTATTAGTATTAGTATTAGTAGTAGTAGTAGTAGTAGTAGTAGTAGTAGTAGTAGTAGTAGTAGTAGTAGTAGAAATAGTAGTAGTAGTAGTAGTAGTAGTAGTAGTAGTAGTAGTAGTAGTAGTAGTAGTAGCAGTAGCAGCAGTAGCAGTAGCAGTAGCAGTAGCAGCAGCAGCAGCAGCAGCAGCAGCAGCAGCAGCAGTAGCAGCAGCAGCAGCAGCAGCAGCAGCAGCAGCAGCAGCAGCAGCAGCAGCAGCAGCAGGCAGCAGCAGCAGCAGCAGCAGCAGCAGCAGCAGCAGCAGCAGCAGCAGCAGCAGCAGCAGCAGCAGCAGCAGCAGCAGTAGCAGCAGCAGCAGCAGTGCAGCAGCAGCAGCAGCAGCAGCAGCAGCAGCAGCAGCAGTGCAGCAGCAGCAGCAGTAGCAGCAGCAGCAGCAGCAGCAGCAGCAGCAGCAGCAGCAGCAGCAGCAGCAGCAGCAGCAGCAGCAGCAGCAGCAGCAGCAGCAGCAGCAGCAGCAGCAGCAGCAGCAGCAGCAGCAGCAGCAGCAGCAGCAGCAGCAGCAGCAGCAGCAGCAGCAGCAGCAGCAGCAGCAGCAGCAGCAGCAGCAGCAGCAGTAGCAGCAGCAGCAGCAGCAGCAGCAGCAGCAGCAGCAGCAGCAGCAGCAGCAGCAGCAGCAGCAGCAGCAGCAGCAGCAGCAGCAGAAGCAGCAGCAGCAGCAGTAGCAGCAGCAGCAGCAGCAGCAGCAGCAGCAGTAGCAGTGCAGCAGCAGCAGCAGCAGCAGCAGCAGCAGCAGCAGTAGCAGCAGCAGCAGCAGTAGCAGTAGCAGCAGCAGTAGTAGTAGTAGTAGTAGTAGTAGTGGTAGTAGTAGTAGTAGTAGCAGTAGCAGTAGCAGTAGCAGTAGCAGTAGCAGTAGCAGTAGCAGTAGCAGTAGCAGTAGCAGTAGCAGTAGCAGTAGCAGTAGTAGTAGTAGTAGTAGTAGTAGTAGTAGTAGTAGTAGTAGTAGTAGTAGTAGTAGTAGTAGTAGTAGTAGTAGTAGTAGTAGTAGTAGTAGTAGTAGTAGTAGTAGTAGTAGTAGTAGTAGTAGTAGTAGTAGTAGAAGTAGTAGTAGTAGTATTAGTAGTAGTAGTAGTAGTAGTAGTAGTAGTAGTAGTAGTAGTAGTAGTAGTAGTAGAAATAGTAGTAGTAGTAGTAGTAGTAGTAGTAGTGGAAGTAACACGAGTAGCAGACGGTGGTGACTTACTGATACAGCACATATCCAACGCCAGCCGCAATAGGCACAAGAAGAAGCAGCAGGAGAAGCCAATACGAGCTCGACCCTGTTGAGCAGACAGCACAGCTGACGGTTGCGCAACATACTTCCAAATAGCACTGCAGGTATAATAAACATTGTCGATTAGATAATGGAATGCGTAAATTAGTCAACATTCCGTCGTGTTTGTGACTCTAGGTTTCCTGGCTCTTCATATTGTATTGAACTCCTTATGTATGCGCCGTGCCTCACGCCCACATCTGTAGGCAAACTATGGCGTGACTAATGTAAAGGAATGTCGATGAGAAGGTATGAGAAAAGGGATGAAACTGTTTTACGAACTTGAGTATTCCCGCGTACTTGCGTATTCTACGTACACGCTGTTGCGAAGCATGGGTACTACGCAAGTTGGATATAAAGATAATAAGTGCCTTTGAGTTGAAATGCTACCGCAAGATACTGAGCATATTTGGATGGTATGTGGCAGGGATAATATGTGGGCAACGACAAAGAAAACGGAAGGACATCACATATGTATTCGGAACAGCAGCAGCGGCGTGTAAAATAGCTAGAGAAAGACATCGATGTCGCAAACAAGATTTGGGCAGCGGTGTTCTGAACAGAAATTGAAGAGAGTCAGTCGCGTCTGTCCAAGAAAGGTTGTGCATGGCATTCATTACCTTTGGGGCAACGTTTGAGCAGAACCAAATGTTGTGTCAACGAATGCCCACGTCGGTGGGACAACAGCCGCGAATCATTCAGGTAATAGCAATGTTTCAAATCAGTGTTGAAATCGATCGCGAGACACGAGAGGTCGCTAACACATTTTTCTTTGCAAGCGTCGAGCGACCAGACGCCGCCCATGGCGAGTTTCATGCCGGGAACGTTTTGCTTGGGGTAGGTCTTGAATTTATCAGTGCACTCTGCAGCAAACACGTTCACAATAACTTCCAATGTGGTGTTCTGTGATAACAATAGTATGTTGTAATTTGTTCAAACCTTCTTTTATGTTGTTAGTGTTAACTTCAATAGTTCTACTGTTCATCATTATGATGCATGTATAATATACTTAATTGTATTATATCTAATTTCGTACACATGTGCATGTTTTCATTATGTTCCAAACCTTCCGAATAGACCCTTCCCGTTATACTACCATGCTACTGGTGGATTACATTGGAATGCCTATAAACAAACTCCCCGACAGTGGTGCCATATCAGCATATCACCACTGCCACAACTTCATTATAAATTCAAAATGGACAGTGCGGAGTGGTTGTTTACAACTTGTAATTTTTTGGAACTGTGCATTTGAGTACACGTAACATGGTTTCAAACAAAAACGAACGTTATTTTGTTCCTATGAGACATTTATTGAAAACAAACTGGAGTTTACCAAACGAAATGACGATGCGCAGAATGTGCACATCAAATGTAATTTGTGGCAGTGGTGAAATCGTGAGCGGCTTACATTACACATTCACATTCATTGTGTGGCGCCCCTGTTGGGAAGTTTGGCCTATGCACTGGGCATCGTGTTCTGAGTTACCCGAATATTTAATTTCCATTATAATCCACCAGGTGTCGTGATGGTAATGGGAGGGGTTTATTCCCAGGTCATGAAAGAGAATCTTTCGCAGCCAGCGTTTGAGTTAGTGCTATTTTCAATGGTTATAACATTCCTACCTAGCTAGCTACTGTAGGCGATACGTTGCCTTAGTACAAGCATTAATACGCGCACACGCACGCACGCACACGCACACGCACACACACACGCACGCACGCACGCACACACAAACAAATAACAACACTTACGACTCCACGATGTAACTACAAGCGCAGTGATCGTGACACATTGCAGTAACATTGCAACAGGAGTACCTATGTCATTACCTCCGACAATCCATACTGTGACGAAACCCTGTCAATGACAAATAATCTACGTCATACACGCATTGCCATTAAAAACCATTACACAACACTTAATAAACGTTAGCTACTGTTTCCATACACACGCATTTCTCAATTCAGCAGTAAAGATACTAGCAAAAATGGACGGGATGACTTGGCAGTTCATAGGTAACAGTCATGATAGCAATGTTTACCAAATAGGTGGTCGCTTTTATGAATATGGCTAGACGAAGTATTCGCCGCACGCGCGCGGTTTCTGCGATTGTAGAAACATGGGGATACTTTTACGCATAGGTAATTATTATTAAGTTAATTAAAATGTTCTTATATAGTTTATTTTAAAATGCTATGATTGTTGTATGTTTCATGTCAGCAAGTGACTGAATATATTCCAGAGGAGTTTCGCATCATACCCGGTCGACATAATGTACCGCCCGAAATAACGCTTAAACGTTTTAACAACGGTGAGCAAAATAGTTGTTTTCCTCTTGCGTAAAACAAGTTTCTGGACATATCGAGGAATGGTGTTTTGAGAAATGTATTTGCATGTCAATTCGTTTTCCTAATTTTCTTGCGTACAATTTCGGGACTTACAACTTACCACTCCCAGTAGTCTGATTGCTCCTGTCTAATTTAGCGGCGCTTTTCCGTGGAAAGATTGGACATTTTAACAACCTTAGTCCGGCGGATAACTGAAAAATCATGCACTTTTTTATAACAGCACGAAACTCGGTACAATGTTTTTATTTGCCCTGTACCGTGTGAACTATGCCAAGTACTTCTCCGTCTCATCTACTTAGGCCTTCCGCATTTGAAACTTATCTGATTTCATTTATAATATAATATAATATAATATAATATAATATAATATAATATAATATAATATAATATAATATAATATAATATAATATAATATAATATAATATAATATAATATAATATAATATAATATAATATAATATAATATAATACAATGACACAATATAATGCACGCACGCACGCACGCGCGCGCGCGCGCACACACACACACACACACACACACACACACACACACACACATTCACTCCTCTTCACGCCATACTTGGTGCATAAGGTCACTTTCAACGTCCACTATTTCGCACAATCTCTCTAGTTGTTTAATCCGTATAATATGTGTGGTTGTCACAATTACATGCCCTATCGCTCGCCAAGTATCTGGTCCTGAGATGGAACAAGTAACTGTGAAGTTCAAAACCTCAGTTGACAAGAAGAACAAGAATGATCTCCAGCATCGTGAGCAGAAACAACATTCACATATTGTATTTGTACGATATGTCAAATCGCTTACAAGTGCATTAGAAGAAACGGTAAGCCGCTAAATGATGACAGTAGTTACCTCCTTGTAGTGGATAAGGTATGCATTACCGAGCCAACAACACTAGAGACAATGAGACTAAGAGGAGACCAAACAGAAGTGTAAAATAGGGAATGGTCAAAGAAGGCAGTAGAACCAGAGGACACAAGGCAGCATTAACTAAGGAACAATGTAGGCTGCACATGAGAAAGTACTCATTCTCACACAGGGTGATAAATGAATGGAACAAACTGTCAAATGATTGCGTTAATGCTAGGAATTTTGTCCGGGCCGGAAGTTTTCCCTCTCTTCAGGTGATAAATGACTTTTTTGATATCTGACTTGCTTTGTCTTTCGCAGTTGACTTGGAGTACTTCTTCGGTTCTGCAGTTCTTCAAAATGCTCCCTCCATCTTTTCAACTGATCCCCATCACTGGTGAGTACGTCTCCTTTCTTGTCTTTGATAGGCCTGTCTGCCTGCTTGTACTTTCCCGCTAGGTTTCTTGTGTCGTACAGTTGTTTCATGTTTCCGTGGGCTGCGGCATCCTCTGCTCCCCTGGCAAGGCTGTCTATGAAGTTTCCTTTGTCTGTTTTTATGTTTTTTTTGACTGCCCTGATTGCCTCTACATACTGTTTATGTTTGATGCTCAAATGCAGCAAGCAAACCAGTAGATGCTGTGTGGGATGATTACCTTCCAGAGAGTCTGACGGCATGTTCACGAAGTAAGTCCCGTGATATGTTAGGTCTTGCTTCGTGCAACAATGAGATACACGAAATATGCTCGAAATCCCTGAGGCGTACATTGTCTTTGGACCAGTGGATGGGACTGACTGGAGTGTGACTTTGCCAATGTCCCATGCATTCACTGGGTGCGACACAGTGTCGTTCGTTGGAGGCATAAGGAAGAAGATTGCGTGAGCACATGGAAAGCGTACGAAGAGTCACGGCAGCATTATGTTCTCTCACTGTTACACCAAACTCATATCATCATCTGCTGTCCGTCGTGGTCGACGAAGAAAAGTGGGTTATTGTTACGAAAATTACATTAAAGCCCTTCATAAATACATCTTTTCACCCTGCAAACTACCTTGCAAATTAATAAAGCCGACTCCCTCCTCTTTCTAGTTATGTTTGCATGGACGTTGATCAACATTATTCCATAATTTCGATACGCGTGCACTGTGCTGTGGAAAGCGTTAATCAATGATATGCTGCAATTAGTGCACGAAAGCTGTTATTTCACATAATTTCACTATTGTCTATAATAATGTAGGTGTCTATATATATATATATATATATATATATATATATATATATATATATATATATATATATATATATATATATATATATATATATATATATGTAGTCCATCAGATAAGCGAATCTGGCAATGCGGAACGATTAAAATTGCCCAACCCTGATTTATGAAACGACAGTAAGACGATTCACGAAACCTAATCCTCCTGGTTGAGTGGCAGTGTTGCCAAGTTTGTCAAGAAACATACGTGATATCACGGGCGGGTCCAAACACTGAAAAAAGTGTCCAGTTTTCCAATAGGACATCACGTGGCAGCACTTCTAGTCAAACCACTTAACAATTTACTGTATTCTGTAAAGGTTTATTTAAATACGGGACGACTTATGTCCAACTGTTCTGAAACAATTAAGCATACTGATATCTAGTAAGACCAATGTGTAATACGTAATAGTCATATATGACTCATGCAGATTAGGCATACAGATAAACATGATTGGAAGACTTCAACAGAACGCAGCAAGTTTTATTGAAAGCAACTATGGACAAACACACACTCAGAACCGCAATTAGTGTCATATCGGAACTCAACTTGCTGCCAGGTTGTTGTATTATTGTGTTGCTGCAATGTGTGTTTCAGTGCCAAGCTACCAGGTTGTTGTATTATTGTGTTGCTGCAATGTGTGTTTCAGTGTCAAGCTACCAGGTTGTTGTATTATTGTGTTGCTGCAATGTGTGTTTCAGTGTCAAGCTACCAGGTTGTTGTATTATTGTGTTGCTGCAATGTGTGTTTCAGTGTCAAGCTACCAGGTTGTTGTATTATTGTGTTGCTGCAATGTGTGTTTCAGTGTCAAGCTACCAGGTTGTTGTATTATTGTGTTGCTGCAATGTGTGTTTCAGTGCCAAGCTACCAGGTTGTTGTATTATTGTGTTGCTGCAATGTGTGTTTCAGTTCCAAGCTACCAGGTTGTTGTATTATTGTGTTGCTGCAATGTGTGTTTCAGTGTCAAGCTACCAGGTTGTTGTATTATTGTGTTGCTGCAATGTGTGTTTCAGTGCCAAGCTACCAGGTTGTTGTATTATTGTGTTGCTGCAATGTGTGTTTCAGTGTCAAGCTACCAGGTTGTTGTATTATTGTGTTGCTGCAATGTGTGTTTCAGTGTCAAGCTATCAGGTTGTTGTATTATTGTGTTGCTGCAATGTGTGTTTCAGTGTCAAGCTACCAGGTTGTTGTATTATTGTGTTGCTGCAATGTGTGTTTCAGTGCCAAGCTACCAGGTTGTTGTATTATTGTGTTGCTGCAATGTGTGTTTCAGTGTCAAGCTACCAGGTTGTTGTATTATTGTGTTGCTGCAATGTGTGTTTCAGTGCCAAGCTACCAGGTTGTTGTATTATTGTGTTGCTGCAATGTGTGTTTCAGTGTCAAGCTACCAGGTTGTTGTATTATTGTGTTGCTGCAATGTGTGTTTCAGTGCCAAGCTACCAGGTTGTTGTATTATTGTGTTGCTGCAATGTGTGTTTCAGTGCCAAGCTACCAGGTTGTTGTATTATTGTGTTGCTGCAATGTGTGTTTCAGTGCCAAGCTACCAGGTTGTTGTATTATTGTGTTGCTGCAATGTGTGTTTCAGTGCCAAGCTACCAGGTTGTTGTATTATTGTGTTGCTGCAATGTGTGTTTCAGTGTCAAGCTACCAGGTTGTTGTATTATTGTGTTGCTGCAATGTGTGTTTCAGTGTCAAGCTACCAGGTTGTTGTATTATTGTGTTGCTGCAATGTGTGTTTCAGTGTCAAGCTACCAGGTTGTTGTATTATTGTGTTGCTGCAATGTGTGTTTCAGTGCCAAGCTACCAGGTTGTTGTATTATTGTGTTGCTGCAATGTGTGTTTCAGTGTCAAGCTACCAGGTTGTTGTATTATTGTGTTGCTGCAATGTGTGTTTCAGTTCCAAGCTACCAGGTTGTTGTATTATTGTGTTGCTGCAATGTGTGTTTCAGTGTCAAGCCACCAGGTTGTTGTATTATTGTGTTGCTGCAATGTGTATTTCAGTGCCAAGCTACCAGGTTGTTGTATTATTGTGTTGCTGCAATGTGTGTTTCAGTGTCAAGCTACCAGGTTGTTGTATTATTGTGTTGCTGCAATGTGTGTTTCAGTGCCAAGCTACCAGGTTGTTGTATTATTGTGTTGCTGCAATGTGTGTTTCAGTGCCAAGCTACCAGGTTGTTGTATTATTGTGTTGCTGCAATGTGTGTTTCAGTGTCAAGCTACCAGGTTGTTGTATTATTGTGTTGCTGCAATGTGTGTTTCAGTGTCAAGCTACCAGGTTGTTGTATTATTGTGTTGCTGCAATGTGTGTTTCAGTGTCAAGCTACCAGGTTGTTGTATTATTGTGTTGCTGCAATGTGTGTTTCAGTGCCAAGCTACCAGGTTGTTGTATTATTGTGTTGCTGCAATGTGTGTTTCAGTGTCAAGCTACCAGGTTGTTGTATTATTGTGTTGCTGCAATGTGTGTTTCAGTTCCAAGCTACCAGGTTGTTGTATTATTGTGTTGCTGCAATGTGTGTTTCAGTGTCAAGCCACCAGGTTGTTGTATTATTGTGTTGCTGCAATGTGTATTTCAGTGCCAAGCTACCAGGTTGTTGTATTATTGTGTTGCTGCAATGTGTGTTTCAGTGTCAAGCTACCAGGTTGTTGTATTATTGTGTTGCTGCAATGTGTGTTTCAGTGCCAAGCTACCAGATTATGTTATATTATTGTGTTGCTGCAATGTGTGTTTCAGTGCCAAGCTACCAGGTTGTTGTATTATTGTGTTGCTGCAATGTGTGTTTCAGTGCCAAGCTACCAGGTTGTTGTATTATTGTGTTGCTGCAATGTGTGTTTCAGTGCCAAGCTACCAGGTTGTTGTATTATTGTGTTGCTGCAATGTGTGTTTCAGTGCCAAGCTACCAGGTTGTTGTATTATTGTGTTGCTGCAATGTGTGTTTCAGTGCCAAGCTACCAGGTTGTTGTATTATTGTGTTGCTGCAATGTGTGTTTCAGTGCCAAGCTACCAGGTTGTTGTATTATTGTTTTGTTGCATTGTATTTCAGTGGTCAAGCTGGTGGGCAGGTTTTCAAGGACCTGTCTGACGAGGATGTCGACGAGCTCTTGGACGTGTGGCACACCGTCCAGCAGATGGAAAGTTCGTGGACAAGCCAGGTGTCTGATGGTTCGAGGTGCTGACGATGCAGGGGCCATCTAGCCAGATCAAGTATGGCAAGCTTCAGAAGCTGAGACATCCAGCCAGATCAAGTATCGCAAGCTTCAGAAGCTGATACACGTGATACTCGTCTTGCCCTATGACTAGGCCCAGGTTGAGCGAGTGTTCTCGATGGCCAACAAAATTGAGACAACATTCAGGCCATCAATAGACAATGACATTGCGTGTGCCCTGCTCACATGCAACATAAACAGTGGGGTTCCATGTCACAAAATGAATGTGTCTGAGAATTCGAAATGTTAAGGCAGCTGCAAGTAAGCTAAATAATGACTTGCGACTTTCGAAGGAGGAGGCGGCTGCAGCCAGAGCTGCTCGTTGCGCTGACACAGATGAAGAGGGTGTCTAGCTTAGTATCGACATGTTTTGGTAATTGTATATAGCTTTGTTTTCTGACATAAACGTGTGTTCTGTATTCTTTGTTGCTCGTCTTCCTTGGTATTGAGTGCCTGTAATATTTGTGATTATATGCCGGCATAGTATGTGACATTCCTACGTTTATTAATGAACTCCATATCATGTAACTTTTGTACAAATGTATTGTTCTGCATGTCGAAGCGACACGACTTTTCAGTGGCGCGAAGCGACCAGCGGCAGGTGATCATCTATCCCTTCACACCATGAACAGTGGTAGATCTACCACTTTTTGTGTATATCTACTTGGTACCTCTGGTGATGTGCGTTACTAGTCAGAACTAGCCAAGCCTAAAATTGTCTAGTAATGTTATTAAATGATTAATGAAAGACATACAAATCTATTTTCTGTCGCAGTTGCGACAATTGTGACATTTTTACCCTGAATCAAAATAGCTTTCTTTTAAAGAAATAAAACACGATACATATCAGCATAATGTACGATTATTCAGCTTTACAGGCATATGCACACTTTTATCATAAGTATATAATTAATGGCTGTCCCCTTATCATCTATTATGTGCTATCTGAGGATATAATGGCGGTAGATTACCTCGCTAGCCTGCGCAATACAAATGTATTTTCTATGAATCCCGTTGAATCTCGCATTTGCGACAATTATGATTTTTTACCTTGAATAAAAAATAGCTTTCTGTTCAAGAAATAAAACACGGTGAACATCAGCATAATGTACGATTATTCAGCTTTACGGGCATATGCACACTTTTTTCATAAGTCTCTAATTAATTGCAGTCCCCTATCACCTATTATTTAACAATAGTTAACAAGATTGTCATCCAAGGCAAAGGCTCAGATGGCAAGTGGACAAGGAAGCCATTGGTTTATTGAGAGTCAAAAATTGTAATATATGTCAGTATGTGTAATCCGCCTTCCTGAAATTTATGTCAACCTTGTTTTTAAACATATTCACGCTGCCAGCAGTTACACAATCTGAGGTTATTTGTTCCATTCATTGATTGTCCTCTGTGAGAACAAGTACTTCCTGATATCCAATCTACACTGATCCTTTACTAGTACTACATCATGTCCTCTAGTTCCATTATCTTTCTTGAGTGAGAAAAAAAAAATACTTCTATCAATATTTTCATACCCATTCAATATCTTAAAAACTTCAATTTGATCTGCTCTTAACCGCATTGTCTCTAGTGTTCTTCATAACTAATATCTCTGAGTTCTGAAATGTGCTTATGTGAGGACATAATGGCAGTATATTATTTTGTTATCTTGCGCCACAGACTTTGTAGCCTGCGCTCAGTACTGCAGAATAGTTATGATTCCCTCTGTCGGATTGCTAAGCTACTATAGTATAGTCAGTACTTTCGGATTATTCGTTTGGTGTCAGCACCATCACCCATGTTGTATTTTCAAAGCCCGGATGTGCTAATGTCGTACATATATGTTACCATGCTGGTGATTGGTTGTTGCGGGCTACGTAAGGACAGTTGGCCAATGGCTGACAGCCTTACAGCAATTATGACCTCCCTGACTTCTCGAGGCTAGATGGACGGAAATGGCGAATGTTGACTGAACGAATGGCGTGATATTGACATCATCTAACGTGTGTGCGCATTCCACAGCCAGGACAAACATCTAGAAAAAAACTGTATATAACATAACATCAATAAATATGTTTTCTCTAAACAGTATACCGCCACAGGTGAGTTGCCGCTCGTTTCTGTACGATAAATCTGGTTACATTGCAATAGGGTGCCGGTGTCGGTGTCACGCACACTTTCAGAGCCGCGACTTGGCATAAGGGTAAACGTCAGCCCGACAGTCCTTGCAAAATAATAAATGAGCCTCCGGAATAACAGACTCGGTATTCTTTATGTGTGCACGATTAACGTTTCTCCCTTTTCACTGCAACGGCTCTGGTTAGCTAGATGACATCGGGCAGCTATCGGGGTCCCGGATAGTCCTCACTGGTGCGCAAGGTTGGCACGTTTCTGACGAAACGGTAAATACCGAGCTTGATACCGCGGTAGCTAGCGATCCGGACCCCTAAGGCTAAGCACAACTGTACAACTATTATCGTCGTCTCTTGCCCTCCAGGGTGCCTTGCAAGATGGTATTTGCAATGGTGTTGTGTTGAGTGATGTGGCCAAACCAGGAGAGCTTGCGTTGTTTCACTGTTACCAACAAGGGTTCGTGCTTTCCAGGGAGTCTATTTGTTGTCTGACATATTCATTTGTCTTGTGTTCGGTATATGAAATGCGGAGGAGTCTCCTGAAGCATCTAATTTCAAATGTTTGTACGTGTGTCTCTGTTTCTGCTATCAGAGTCCAGCTCTTGCATCCGTAGAGGAGAATGGATACAGCAGGACATCACGTTTGAGGCGAGCGATCGCTCACGCAAATCAATAATCTAGGGAGCGATTTATCGCTCACGTCAGTTGTTAAAATCGCTCGCTGCCTGCAAGTGTTCGCCTTGACAAGTAGTTTCTTCAGTATTAGATTCACTAGGAAAGTCTAGCCTCTTTATGACGTAGTGTTCGGGCTCCAATATTCAGAGTTCACATATCATCCGTTAGTACGTTACCGGGATGGCGATCGCAGTCGGTTTATAAAAAAGGTATTAAATGAGTGGTCTAGCGTCGATGTGTATTATGTTTAAATGTCACATACCGTTGTATGTCGAACTGAATAACATGCATGTATACATGTACAGTTATGGAATAGTTAAGGATCAACAATAGTTCGCTACGATCTGATTGACTGACAACGCTGTAATGGGAATTGAAAATAATAACCTGGATCTGAGCTACCGAAAAATGCGTATGAGTTGACACGGAGTGTAAAAGTTGATTAAACATTGGAAACAGCAATTTTAGTAATTGTTCCACTTCGTCTTTCTACCGCTCGGAACACATAAATTCACGACACACATCTCCGGTACCACTTAACATTGATTCGTTGTTTCATGTGCGGATGACGAATTCATTTTTTTGCGCACTGAGTTTGAGATGTGCGTTTGGCATTATGATGCAGTGGAAGCATGCCATTTCACCCCAGTTTATATTAGTGTGGCCTACTAAGCTGCATTTATGAGTTATGACTATACATCTAATTCTTATACATGGCGTATTTGTGAATGTCAATTGCAAGCTTCAAACCGCCTACGGCTAAGCGAAGTCGCACACAAAACCAGTGCTGTGGCTACGGTCCGGGCACGGCACACTGCCACTTGCCTTGCCTAGGCTACGCCTACGGTGATCGATGACATATTGCAATTCTAAACTGTTTCACCAATTGCAATGTATGGGGTTTACTAAAGTAAACATTTATTTCTTTGTACAAAAGTTAGCGCCAACAAGCACCAGTTAAAATTTCATGGCGACAATGACAGAATCCAAATGGGAAATGGTGGCGCCACCACATGGTAAAAAACAACTAACAAATCGCTCTCCTAAATTAATATTTAAGCAAGCGATTTATCTCTCGCCTGTTGTTTTCAAACGTGAAGCCCTGATACAGCGAGTGCTCTGTAGAGCTTGAGCTTCATTTTGAAGCTGATGTTTCTGCTCTTCCAGATGGTGCTAAGTCTTCACATAGCAGACATGACCACTGCAATCCTTATTTTGATTTCCTTTATTGAGGTGCCATCTTTGCTTAAGGTGGACCTAAGTTATTTGAAAGAGTCTACTTCCTCAAGGTTCTGACCGTTTATCGTGATGTTAATGCGGGTGTTCTGGTTGGTACTGTTGACAAGTATTTTACTTTTTTTCTGAGCTTGCTTCCATCCCAAAAGCTCTTGCCTTTTCTTCCAGTCTGGTAGTGAGTGAGATCTTGAAGCTGCCTCCCATAAAGTCAGTATCGTCTGCAAAATGAAGATTACAAACCAGGTGCTAAACACCAAATTATTATCTGATATGCCTAAATTTGACAAAGTAATGATATAGCTAGGTCTCTTCTCTTCTTCCAACAATCTCAAAAGTATTAGAAACATCTTTGGTTTAGGCAGTCAGTTATGTCTTCATACTTTGATGATTGACAATGAGTATGGTTTCATATATAACTGTGCTAGAACGTATATATATTTGACAACAATGGTGCTCTAATATGGCAATAGACATACATGCCTCGACCTTTCGAAGACCAAGACGTAGGCCTAATTATCGCCTATGTGAGAAGTGCGGCAGTTAGTGTTACAATGTTTTAGTGCTAGACCTATAATAGCATAGCTGATTCGTATGTTGTCTGGCAGTGACGGAACTTTAGCTGCTGCTATTTTTTACCGGCATGTTCTCATTGTGCATGCACACATGCAGTGCTGGACCAATAGCTGTTTTGCACAATGTTTGGGTCCAGACCTATAGCAACAGCCTTTATTTAATGTGTTGACTGTAATTTAGAATCAGCATATAATGCATTATTATCCTGTCACCATTCATATGCAAGTACAACTTTTACTCTGTGTTTTATATTATGTTTGCATTTGCTTAAAAAATTTTAGTAAGTAATACTGATTACAGAAATAATTGTGGCACCATGGTTTCACTAAGCATCTAGTTTTTAAAACAACATGACGTGTCAGTCACAGTTGGGAAAGCATTAATGAAACTGGCTGGGGTGTAAGTGTATACTTCAAATTCGATCAAATTCATGGACTTTGTTACGTGTTTTGATAACTATCATCATGTGAGTACTTATTTTGTGTAGTTGGTCCTACCGCTGGCTCAGCTTGGCTCCGCCTGCAGTGTGCTCCGGGCACTGGCAACACAACATCTACCGTCAACACAACAGAGAGTCAACCAGGCAATCGTTGTGACTGCAGCCACCGAACGTCCCATCACATTAAATGATGTGACAGAAACGGTATGGATAAAGAATAAGAACACAACGATTTTGAGGACTGGTTCCTAGAAACAGAACACTCGCAACTGAAGACTGTAGATTGTACATATACGTCTATTCAAAGTGATCACAATGAGGCAGTGAAATGGTTTCTTTAAATTAAATTAGCAAACAAATTTTAAGATGGCACATTCATTTATTTGTCATATCCAAGTCTATTTACACAGTACATGATGCAGAATTTGAATGGTTAAGTTGCCATTTTCCCAGGATATGAATGCTGCCATTTGCAGTACAATCACTGTTGCTACCTTTTTAAATAAAAAATAGTTTTTGATAAATTCAGTGCAATGTTACGATGCTGCAAATCAGCATTTTGTAGGTGAAGTATGGTTGTTTTAAATAGATACATTAAGGAACAACTGAAATTGTCACTGTATAAAATGTTGGTTTCTGGGTCAAGGGTGTTGTTGAATACACATATTCTAGATTGAAACAAATCTGCAAGAGCTTGGCTTGGACGAACTGGCGAGGGACATTCGAGTTGAAACATTAGCTCCGATCTTGGACAGGAAGCATGTCGAATCGCTGCTGCCTGGCCACAGGGGCAGCACTGCATACTTGTCATCTGACAGCTTCTTTAAGAACAAGAATGGTAAGTTGAATATATGCTGATGGAGACTGTGGGAGCTGGCTTGGCAATATCTTTAAACGTTCTCTTGTTTTTCAGGGTAACAGCTCACAGACATCAAACATTGCTGTGATGCTTCAGGCGACCAAAAATAGACACAACCAACACATTAAAAAATTATCATGAAACGTTTTCTTTCCAATGCGGGAATCTATATTTAGAATTGGGCAACTCAATGACCCCAACATGTTAACAGAATATATGTTTGCCTCTGGAAAACTTTTAGTAATTTTGTTGTATCAACATGAAATTTTAAAACTTGTACAGAAACCTGTAAAAAAATGTGGAAAAAAAATTTGTGAAAATGTGTCATTACAGGTTTCAGTGAGAGTGAATTGTGGGACGCGACATTTGGGGGGCGACTGACACAGCATCAGTTCCGAGTGACGCTACAACACTTAGGAGGAGGAATGGCGAGCGGAAACTGGCTGTCAAGAACATGTGAGTACACCTCATGAGTACGCCTCATGAGTACACCTCAGACACTCGGCTATGGGAGCAGTTAAACCTCCCTCCCCAGTACACCCTTCCCGTCATGCCACCTGGTTCATTATAACGGAATGTCAAGATTCGGGGAAGAGCATATACTTTAAGCAGTGATTTGGGGCAGTATCTTTTCCCACACAGCAATACTATTTTGGCGGTGCATATTATCCTTATATAGGGCCAGTTGCATTGATGTGTGCCTGATTGTGTTTAGTGTAGATCAGAAAAAGGATATCTTCAATTAATGGACCAGACCAATATTTGTTGATAACTAGCAGGCCTGTACTGAGCAAATCACCGATACACTGTGTCAGTCATTCCTGGACAACTAGAATTCTGTGTGCTGATCTTTTTATTAATCGATCAAATAAATGGCCCCTAGAAGGTCTTTGAAAGAAATTTCTTTGCCATTTTTTTCTTGTTGAAAAAACACTTAAATGTTCGAAGTAATAGTCTCTTAAACTCCGCACGGACTTGCACGCATGCGTGCACATGCACACACACACACACAGTGGCTGTATATATGCCGTCCCCTGAATGCTGTTTCTTCCAGTCATCTCACCCGCTGTGTGTTGTTTCCTCGTGTAGTCTCGCAACAGATCCGCGGCTTCAAAACGAAACGTTCCTCGTCATCAGGTGGAATCGGGACTCATTCGAAAGACAACAGCTATACATCCTTGGGGAACATCAAGGATGCAGTAAGTAGATCGTAATCGATTTGTCATTGTGACGAAATTGTCACTGATTTAGCCGTCTGTATTTTCACAGCACTGTTGGTATCACAAAATTGGCTGCCAACTTTTCCCCAGCATAGTCACTAACTTGGTTCTCAGCGTTTCTGAGAGCCCATCAGGGCTGAGTTTAACTTACCCACCAAAGCGACCAGTGGTCACTCTAGTCGCGACAAGCGTAAATCCAAACGCATTCTGTCTGACCTGGTTTAATCAGAATTACGTCACAGACCAACCAACAGTGCTACTGACTTCAGGCAGTGGAAGCTCTGGTCGACATGGCAAACCAACATATTGGGACAGGAAACAAGAAGAGTGTGCATGTCATCTCCTTCATATAGTTTTTGTTTCATAATATACAAATGTTTTTCTGTTCGTACTAGCATAATGATTAATATTAGTGTTATTGATATTACATTTAGGGACGTTAGAAGCTGCATGCAGATGGGTGTGTGTTGACTAATTCGTACATGGCTTAGATAAGTGGAATGGACGTGTACGCATGTGTCATATGTTAGTTTTGTTCACTGAACTGGTCGGAAAGTTGAACTTGGCCCTAGCTTCGAATCTTTCCTCACTCGCTTGTTTCCATTCCTCTCTCATTGGAGGCTGTCTCATGCCGATGTTGAGTTCAAAAGCTGATTTCATTGATGATGCATCTTTAATCATTATAAATTATTGTATTTCACTAATTTCCTTGTTAACTGATGTAACAGTTTGCCATAATCATTGAACATAATTTCTGTCATAACCTAACTTCCAGTGTCACACAGAGATTTATTCCTTCAAATGCATTTTACATTCCATAATTTTTTTTGCAAGATAATGTTTATAGTGGATGTAATATTTTTAAGACCTCGTGAGAATCTGGATAAGGTAATCCTCCCGAGGCTTGTCATTGTGGAAACAAAATTGTGAAAAAGTTTTGCAAAGATCACCTTTTCAAATTAACTAGTTATTAATAGTGGTAATACACCTATCAGTTTTGTTTCTGAAGTTGTGAGATAATGTGTAATTTAAACATTTAATTTATATCGCTGCTGAAAGTCACTGTTCTGCTCAGTGGCGTTTTCTCGTAGATTTCTCCCAAATTGGCCAAAAATATCCAAAATAAATATTTAATGTGTTGCATACATAATAAAGGACAATGCACTGTTAAAAAAGGTGGTCTTGGGACTTGTCCCACATTCTCATTTTGGGTGCTGAAATATGTAAAATATAGAAAAAGTTAATGTTTAAGGTTTAATTATTCTGAAAAAAATAGCAACTAGAAGCCTACTGAACTAATAGGGTATTGCCAGTATCCCTGAGAATAGATGGTAGCAACGTTGTACTGTAACAAAGAAATACAGACTGCTAAAATTGTTCTCAGAATTTTTCTTTTTAAATGTTCTTTTCCATTTTCGTGCATCCAGTACACCCATTGTCCTTTGACCTATAATTCTTGAATTTTGCATAGATAATCTGTACCACTATGTCTACATACTCAGCAAATTTCAGGTATGTAGCTTGAAAACTACTCAAGTTAGAATCACAAACATATAAAAATAGCGTTACCCCCGTTCACATTATAGGTTGTTACACACACAATTTGCATGTAAATGCTTAGTTTTTTGCAGAAGTGCTCAAATATAGCTACTTATTCATTGTTTAAAATTTATGCAAACTCTGCGACATAAACTTTTTTAATTTCCTGAAAATTGGTTGATTTGACACGGAAGTGTGTGTGTGCGTGCGTGCGTGCGTGTGTGTGTTTATGCTTAACAGTGTTGGCCATTTAAAATTATATCCTTCAACTATTTTAGCCAATCTCGTGGACACGAACAACCAGGACAGGGATGAAAATGACATTTTTCATTTTCAATTTCCCACTGAAAATTCGCTGTGAAGTTCTGAAATCTTTGCAACAGTATACAAGTGAAATAATAACTACTAAAGCCTACAATAACTATCAACCACAAAGCATCCAAGAATGCAACTGAGAAAACAGTACCTTTGAGTGACAATAAGTCATTGTCAGAACTTCACAGAACTTCAGAAGCAGTTGTGTATCTCGTTCGCCAATCAGTTGTAATGTAATTGCATGTGAATGATCCCCGTCGTATGATCTCCTGGCTGCCTCCAAATAACCACTGCTCTACTGCACCCTATTCTACTCTTGATTTCTGGTCCTAAATGTGCTGCATCTTCCCACTGTTTCATGCCAGCCCACTTCCAGTCCGATGGGATCAGTATCGAAGGTATTGTTTACCTTTTTTAACCTGGCCAAGTTGGATTTGTTCTAGTCCAAATCCTTCAAGGCATTTCGGTTCAATTTCAGTCAATAAGCCATATAAATGCTGCAGTAAAAATGGGGGTCTTGGCTAGTTCTGATGTTGTAAACTGTTTAGCCATTTTGACTAAAGCCCCCATTTTTTTTTTGCCAAATACAAATTGCTTTTGCCATATTTGTTTACATCCGTCTAGACTACAACAAACACTCATGTATTCTGCACGTTTTTCAACGAAAATGCTGGTGGCGAAATTGGTTCAAATGGGTAACTTGTTTAACCAAATCCGATGTCGTGGCCTATAGTCCAAATGGCCACCGGTAGCGCTAGCCTAGGGGGTCACACACGGCCAGCGAGGCCGTTGATTTCTCCCAAATTGGCTGTGACAGAACACCATTCTGAAATTGTAACATGTTATTTACCTAATAAAGGACTATGCACAGTTAAAAAAATGGTGTTCACATTCACATTTTGGGTGCTGAAATTCGTAAAATATATAAAAAGTTACAGTTTAAGGCTGCATTATTCTAGAAGTCTACTGAACTAATAGGTTATTGTCAACTAATAGGTTACTTAATGTTTGATCAAACATTAAGTCAAGTGAAAATAGAAACGCTGAAACTCACCAGTTTCACCCTTGGTGAATTTTCCAATTTTGGCACAATTAAAAGATCTATTTTACATTTAAAAATTCTTGCTTGGACTCATAATTCCACAGTTATTTTACATTTTTCCGAAAACATTTTCCATTACAGTAAAATGCAACAAAAGTGAAATTCCATCATCTTCAACTTTTTTTGAGTGGACAGTGCGATTTTAATGATCTTGTGTCATTGCGTTCCTAGTTTTAAATCCTATCTAGCTGTGCAAAATGCATTGAGTTCTAACATGAAATACATTTTCATGTGACCCCCCTAGTGTAAATGGTGTTGTGATTTGTATTGTTTTGTGGAACCTGGCAGTTAACACTAGAATGGACTGCATTGTGGTTTTGTTGTAGTTGAGTGCACACAGGAAATAGTGCACTAATCAAGAAAGTTGGCAACTAATGATTGTATGGACATACTGTGTGTGCAAAATATGGCATCATTGACTGCCATTGACCTTTTACCTTTTGTTTGTTGCATTGGCACAGCTTTCTCGCAATAATGTTTTAATGCTGAGAATAGTGGCACCACCTGTTGGTCAGTCCTACATTTTGATCAGTAAGTTGCGCTACTGCTATCTTGCGACCCACCATAAAATGCTATCAGCAGGGTTGTTTGATTTAAATCATTGATTTAAATCGCTCCAAAAAATCATTGATTTATGATTTTTTTTACTTCCGGTTTTTTAATCGCTGATTTATATGAATTTAACACAAATAATTGTTTGCAAGCATCGAGATCAACAAAGTTTTGTGTGTTTTTTTAATGCAAAAGTACAAAGTGCGCACACTTGTGTAGCTGTATTGACACCAGATAGCCTGATAGTAAAATATTTTATGACATTTTGTATACCAGATTTCAATAAAAAATAAATAAAAAAATCCGATATAAATTTTTTTTTTAAATCATGATTTTTTTCAACCCTGGCTATCAGTGAATGCAGAAAACGTTAGTGGAATATAATGTACCAGAGTCTAATTGTGTGACTGAAATACACACTCATGTCTAGTTGATTTATGTGATGAAATGCACTGAATGTTTGAAAAGCTGGGGGGTGAAGGTCACGGCAGAATGTGGGTAAAATAACTGGAATTTCCCAGCAGAATCGGAAGAGTTGGCTGGCATCTGCTATGGGCAAATTCACAGAATGTTAAAAAAAATGTTCAGTTCTGTATTAAATTAATATTGTACAGTATGACTGCAAAAACACGGTACCCGTACAACTTATAACTTCCTTTTTTTTCAAATAATCTTTTGTACACTTATGCTTTGCATGATGCATGATTAATGTGGAACGTTACAGAAGGATACCTTTTGTGTCAATGATTTGGTTGGGGTTTCAGCGCATCCTCTAAAATTCAGCCACTACTACAGACATATTTGAATTCGATGCACTCACCAGATTTGTCACCTCGAGACTACTGTCTTTGGAGCTATCTTAAGGACGTCTACCAAGGAAGGTCACAATCTACAGACGATCTCAAAACAAAAATCGTACAAAATCCATTCAATCATTGCAGCTGATCGAATGCGTCGTTTTCCAATTTTGCATGGACCACATGCTCAAACCTCAACCAAACCAAGGACATTAAAGATACTCGTATGAAATTTTCCACAGTGATCATGCATCATGTGAGTCCAACGTGTGCCAAAGAACATGTCATTTGAAGTAAAGATATGGTGTTGTTTGTGTCAGCTCCTTGGAAGAGTATCCACCAGTAAGAAGTCTACGGGACGGCAGAGCGACCGACTAAAAACAATGTTAGCAGATTACAACGATTCTCCAGACACTCAGGAGAAACTCAAGGTGATGTCATGTTTTGTTTGTGTGTGTGTGTGTGTGTGTGTGTGTGTGTGTGTGTGTGTGTGTGTGTGTGTTTGTGAGTGCGTGCGTGCGTGCGTGCGTGCGTGAGAGAGAGAGAGAGAGAGAGAGAGAGAGAGAGAGAGCGAGCGTGTGTGTGTAACACATCTTAACAAAATGAGTCAGATGTTGGTAAACATGAAACTTCGCAAATGCCATTTGTATCAAACACTGGCTAATCCAACGATTTTGAGATTTTCCCTGAAAATGGTTCCCTAATATTCATTTTAATGATTACCATAATTTATACTGTATATTTAATTATGTTTAATGTATTTTTGAAGAGCTGTTTGATGTTTTCCGCTTGACTTCCGTAAAACAAAGCCGAAAATTCTGATAATTAATCGCTTTTTTGTCTGTAATTTGTGGATGGTCCCTCACAAATCTGGCATTGTTACAAAGCTTTACATCTCATCTTTCCATATATGGTCATTGAATTAACATATATTATAAATGTGTCGAGCAGGAGGGCGTGAGAATCAGGCATTGTTTGCTCAGCTGCGTAAACAAACCCAGCTTGTTGCTACCACGTAATCCAGGGAAATGATTTTATTGGCGCAGCGATGAAGTCATTTAAATAATGTCCATGGACAAATGCGCACTATGCATTTCCATCACGTCACACAGCTGACCCATATAGCGAATAGAAAAATGGCGTTCGATGTGGCGGGTTTGTTGATATCCTGCCCGAAGTGATCGCGACCAGATCAACACTTTGTTAGACAAATATTTACTAGAGGAAGATCAGCAGGACAATGAGCGAGGCACTATAGTCGTTTTGCAGGGCAGGGGGACAGGGCGCTATGTCTTCAAGCCTGCAGCCAACCCCGTATTCTGCACTCTTGCCAACGCCACGAAACAGAGGACGTGGCCGTTGTCTCAGTGATGATTAACCGTCTTGATGCATCGCTGTTTATGTAGTTGTTGGTGTTTTTGTGTTGTATTAAATATGCCATTATCATTGTTAAAACGTACGGGGAAAAAATATTTTTGGGAACAAATACTCATGAAATTTTTTTAGACCAATTGTGTAAAGAAGAATAAGCTGAATATAACACTAAAACCCTTACTTTGTTAGCAGTATTACTTCCAGAGATATGAGGCGTTTTTGAGAAAACAAGATTATTTCTTGGAAGATGCATGTTTTACCCACAAATAAAAGTGATTTAGAGGTATGTAATTGTTACTGAAGTGAATGTTGTGAATACAGTGCTATCAAAATAGGGTGGAAACATTTTAAATAATGAAATAATTATAAAAAATCCACCTTTTGAGTCTCCCCTTAGGCTGAATAAAGTGTTATATTTTAAATCGCAAAAATCAAGTAAGTTCTTACTGCCCCATCTGTGTTTTACAAAAGAAGGTCACTAGTAACCATTACCTCAACTAAAATGTGCCACATTATGACACTGGTGAAAACGCATTATACGCCACGCTATCAACACATGAAATAACGGTTTTCTTATTTGTTATGTAACAAGCTAATAACGTGCAACAGAAAGCATGATGTCTCGAAAAGGATATTATGCATTTTGTGGATGAACATTACATGTGGATGGCATTACAAATTACAAAAACATTATTTATGATAGAACTATTTTTATATATATACAGTTCGTTGACTACAGTTTAGAAAAATTATTGTTTGTGTAATCGTCATGCTCTTGTTGCTGCCACAGGTGGCGTTTGCGGAGGGTTACACGGCACACGACAAGAAGGAGGTGGACGGCGCGAGTCTGTGGGTACGCCGGTTGGTGCGCCTCGCCTGGTACGGCCTCTTTGTCTGGCTCCTACTGCAGATTGTACAGAGCTACGGCGCCATGGGAGGTAGTGAGTATTCTACTGAGTAGTCTACTTGGTCTGCTCTATACTCGGTCCTCTCTCCTTTCTCATATCTTTTACACGCTCCTCTGTACTTGCTCCTCTCTCTCTACTCCCTCCTCACCATCTACTCACTCCTCTATCCCTACTCACTCCTCTTTCCCTACTTGCTCCTCTCTCTCTACTCACTCCTCTCTCCCTACTTGCTCCTCTTTCCCTACTTGCTCCTCTCTCTCTACTCGCTCCTCTCTCCCTACTCACTCCTCTTTCCCTACTTGCTCCTCTCTCTCTACTCACTCCTCTCTCCCTACTTGCTCCTCTCACTACTCACTCCTCTCTCCCTACTCACTCCTCTTTCCCTACTTGCTCCTCTCTCTCTCTTGAGTCACTCCTCTCTCTTGACTCACTCCACTCTCTTGACTCACTCCATTCTCCCTAATCACTCCTCTCTCTTGACACACTCCACTCTCTTGTCTCACTCCACTCTCCCTACTCACTCCACTCTCTTGACTCATTCAACTCTCTCTACTTGCTCCTCTCTCTTGACTCACTCCTCTCTCCACTCACTCGCTTTCTACTTGGCTCTCTCTCCACTAATTCCTCTCTGCTTGTTCCTCTCACTCATCTCAATATTGGGGAATACAATCTTTAAGTAGTTAACTTATTACATCTGGTCATTCATCATGACTGTTGCTATGACAACCAACTGACTGACATGACGTTGTGACGCTAGCTGCGGACAGAGATGACAAGTCGCCACAGAACTCTGCCGTGAGAAACAACAGTTCACTGATACCACCGTCAAGCTTTCCTCCTACCGCGTCATCCATCATCCCTGGTAGGTGATGCGTCATTTCATGGCAGAGGTCGTGACGACATGTCTTATGTTGACATCTATGGGCGAAGTGTCATCGAAAAAACATTTGAAATGTTGCAGAACTAGAGGATACACTGCAGAAGAAGTAAACAAACAGTATAGATTGGATATCAGACAGTTTTCATTCTCATATAGGATGATAAATTAATGGAACAAATGATCGAATGATTGTGTACATGCTAGTAGCGTGAACATGTTGGAAAACGAAAGTATTGGAGATAAGCAAGGTGCTTGGCAAGACCTGGCGATGAACCGGGATAAGCACTTGCTGGATGATGAGATGAAGGGACAAAAATCATAGCCTGTATAGCACAAAACAGTGGCATTCGTTGGATAAGAAGGAAAATATGCATGAAGTGACATGACAAATGTGTCTGCATGTGACGTGTACTGTCTACTTGGCCTCGACTTTTGTGTCTCTTGTTTCCGGCGTGTTTGCCTTTCTATTTCTTAGACTGTGACAGTAAACTGCAGACGGTCTGCCAACTGTTGTTTAGCAAACTACGTACCACACAATAGTACCTGCGTTGGTTATAAAACCCTGCACAGAGTAGATTCTCCAGCCTATTGTAATACCACATTATAAAAAAAGTACGTTGAAAATTGTGTACTTTACAGGTCATATGTTCAGGTTATGTTTTATGTGGGTCAATCCGGATCAAATAAACCCATTTTCAGGAAATTTCAGAAGTTGATGTCTCAGAATTTGCTTACATTTTAACCAATAAATAAGTAGCTATATCTGAGCACTTCTGCAAAAGAACTTAGCATTTACATGCAAATAGTGTCTGTAATCAGTAATGCCCTATTATGTGGACGGGGGTAAGCGCTCAAAATTTCAGGATGGTGTTGTCTCATTTAATTTATATTGCAGCTGAAAGTCACTGTTCTGCCCAATGGCGTTTTCTCCTAGATTTCTCCCAAATTAGCAAAATATATCGAAAATAAATATGGCAGAACACCATTCTGAAATTTTAATGTGTTGTTTACCTAATAAAGGACTGCACAGTTAAAAAATTTGTAACTTTGTCATGTGATCGGGAAGAGGATGGAAGCCACGTCCATGATCGGCATAACCCGCACAGTGTTTGTTTGCACAATATCTTGAATATCCACTATTTTGAGCTTTACTTGATCTAACGACTGAAGTCAATTCTTTTGATCATTTGAACAAAAATACGCATTTTTTCATTAACTCAACTACAGATGTTACTTAAACTATTCCCACACTACATATTTGGACATCAACGAACGGGATTTATGATAGGCTAAATCAACTGATGATGGAGTTTTAATGTACTTGTTTTCATTCTGTTGCCCAGTATTGTGCAAGTGCACATTTAATGTGACTTAAACACATGAAAGTTTGAGGCCGGTGACATTGTAAGCGTGTCCTGTTGCAGACATGAAGCTAAATGTGCTGAAGGGTGACAGATATGAGGTGAACCCTGAGGACATTCACGTCTGCTTCAGTGACATCAAAGGAGTAAGTATATCCACACAGAACGGGTCTTCCGTGCATGCCGAAGCTGTGCTGTATATCCACACAGAACGGGTCTTCCGTGCATGCCGAAGCTGTGCTGTACATCCACACAGAACGGGTCTTCCGTGCATGCCGAAGCTGTGCTGTACATCCACACAGAACGGGTCTTCCGTGCATGCTGAAGCTGTGCTGTACATCCACACAGAACGGGTCTTCCGTGCATGCTGAAGCTGTGCTGTACATCCACACAGAACGGGTCTTCCGTGCATGCTGAAGCTGTGCTGTACATCCACACAGAACGGGTCTTCCGTGCATGCTGAAGCTGTGCTGACGGTGTTTGAAGCAACAGGATTTTGGGAATGCCTTAAAATTACAATTTGGAAAGACAAATAAAAACTGCTCTGCATGCAGTGTACTTCATTTTCTTTGGGGTCAGTTGAGGAGACCACATTTCTACTACAGTGTTTGAAAGTTGGTTTCTTGTAAGCAGTCCATAGTCTACCCTTTTTGGGGAAACTCCCATTTGGAGATTTGTTGCCTTTAGTGGAACAAAGAAGGGAGAAATCTGAGTGTTCTTGTGAACATTTAAAATAATCACGTGGAACGTGCAGATTATTGTGTTACTTAGTGTTATCATTGTACATTATACAATAATGTTTGGTAGTATTAATGCATGTTTACAAATAGTAAACTTACTACAATTGTTAGGGGTAAATATACATAAAAGTTAATGGCTTCTTATTTACCCCCTCCAAACATATAAACTTATATGTGTGTACTCACATTTATATACAAGTAATGAAGTATATGTGTGTCATTCCGTGTCAAATCAACTCATTTTCAGGAAATTTCAGAAGTTAATGTCTCAGAATTTGCTTACATTTTAACCAAATAATAAGTAGCTATACCTGAGTATTCCTGCAAAAGAACTAAGCATTTACATGCAGATTGTGTCTCTAGCGCCCTATGGTGTGAACAAGGGGTAAGCACCCCAAAATGCACCCGTTATTTTTTATCTGTTTTCAGGTGCTTCTGATTTGAGAAGTACAAGTTACATATCTGAAATTTGCTGTCTCATTTAATTTATATTGCAGCTGAAAGTTACAGTTCTGCCCAGTGGCATTTTTTCCTAAATTTCTCACAAATTGGCCAAAAATATCCAACATAAATTGGCAGAAAAAAGTAAAAAAAATGGTGGTTATTGGACTTGTCCCACATTCTCATTTTGGGTGCTGAAATTTGTAACATACAAAACGTTAAAAGTTTAAGGCTGAATTATTGTAAAAGTATAGCAAATAGAATCCTACTGAACTAATGGGTCACTGCCAGTATCCCTGACAATAGATGGTAGCAATTTGAACACAACAATGAAATACAGGCTGCTGAAATCCTTCTTGGAAAAAATTCCCTTAGCATTTTTGTGCACTTGGTATACCTATTGTCCTTTGCCGTATCATTCTTGAATTTAGCATAGATAATCTATACCAATATGTCTTCGTATTCAGCAATTTCAGATAGGTAGCATGTAATCTTCTCAAATATCAAGCACCTGAAAACAGATAAAAATAACAGGTGCATTTTTGGGTGCTTACCCCTCCCCCCCCCGTTCACACAATAGGGCATTACACACACACAAGTTGCATGCAAATCCTTAGTTTTTTGCAGAAGTGCTCAGATATAGCTACTTATTCATTACCGGTAGTAAAAATTTAAGCAAATTCTGAGACATAAGTTAATTTGACACCTAATGAGCCATGTAAGTGTGTGCGTGCGTGCGTGCGTGTTTGTGTGTAGTTTTATAAATTATACATATTTCGTGATGTTTGTCTCATATATTGTTGTCAATGTTTATTGTTTTGACATGTCTCATTGGCGCCACCTGTTGGCAGGTAGATGAGGCAAAACAAGAGCTGCAGGACGTCGTTGAATTTCTGCGGGATCCGGGCAAATTCAAGGCACTCGGGGCTAAACTGCCAAAAGGAGTGCTGCTAGTTGGACCACCAGGGATTGGGAAGACGTTGCTGGCCAGGGCAGTCGCAGGTGGGGGCCTGTTTCCACATTAAAAAAATTTTACTTGTGAGTTAACTGGACAGCCTGTAAGTGCTTCTTTTTATACACACGTTTCTCGATTTACTCTTTTCACCAAATGCAGCTGGCAGACATGTTTCTTTCTCCTGTGCTTTGTAAAAACTAACACTTTGAAGCAATACTGTTCTGACAGTAGTCCAAAAGTAGTCCAAAAAGTAGTCCAAAAAGTTGTCCAAAAAGTAGTCCAAAAAGTAGTCCAAAAGTAGTCCAAAAAGTAGTCCAAAAGTAAGCTTAAAAAATATATGTAATGGATTCAGAATAGTTAACTTAAAACCAAACAGTAATGTATGACATCTGTGTAGACATCAGTACTTGTTGCAGTCAACTTCGTGATGCTTCAAATTCATCGAAATTAAACATTAATAAACATTATTAAACATAAATTAAAGGTGCTTAATCAATTCGATTTTTTTGCTAGTCTCATTTAAAATTAAGTTTGCGAAAAACTAAACCAACCTAGTATCCACTACAACATGCTAGCTTGTTTGTGCAACTTTTGTATGTAGTTTCTGTGAAATCATCAGACAAACTTTTAAATTAGTTAATGCTTGTTCAAGCATTTACTGAAGTGAAAATCAAAATGCTGAAAAATCACGATTTTTTCCTTGGTGAAATTTGTTAACTTTGTCATGTGATCGGTGAAAGGATGGAGGTCACGCCCATGATCAGCATTGACCCACACATTGTTTACCAGTTTGGATATCCACTATTTTGATAATTACCAGATCTAACGACTAAAGTGAATGACTTCCGTGATTTGAAAAAATAGACATTTTTTATTAAATCGACTGTAGACGTTACATAGACTATTCACACACTACATAGTTGGACCCCAATGAACTGGATTTGCGATAGGCTAAATCAGTTGAGGAAGCAGTTTTAAACATGTTGTCAGATGCCACTAATATTAAACGGTGCATCCACTCTTGGCATGTAATATGAGCATTGTTGTTGTAAACAAACTGAATATTTACCCGTTGCACTTATTTACACATTAGTGGTTATTTCACAAACTTGTGACGTCATTCGGTTTTACTAATTTAGACCTGCACTGTATAAAATCCATTAGCGAGTTACACACTGTGGGGCAACTCTGTGGATTTTATGATGTTACACCCCTGGGGGTGTCTCCCTTGGAGTGGGTCTCTCACCCCTGGGGTGTCTCTCACCCCTGGGGTGTTTCTCACCCCTGGGGCTGTCTCACTGTGGGGTCGTGTTTGATGCAGGGGAGGCAGCCGTTCCATTCTTCCACGCCTCCGGCTCAGAATTTGATGAGATCTTTGTCGGAACTGGTGCAAAGAGGGTGCGGCAACTCTTTGGTGAGCATTCTAACGCCTTTTTTTCCAATCTGGAGCATCATAATAAATGTCAGATACTGTATGTACTGTAGACATACTGTAAGCAAGCTAAATAGAAGAAAAAATTTGGGGAGCTATGATTCTGCTATCCTACCTGGCTGAGTGAAACACCTTTAATGGATGTCACAGGAAGTTACTGGGTGTTACCTCTTGTCTTTGTTATTGTCTCCCTAAATCATCATAAAATAAACTGCAAGGCAAGAAGAAGTGGTTTATTGAAATGTTTTTGCAAGCAGGCTTGGGGCCTAGTACATTTCCGTGAGTACAGTTATGAGTACATTGCTAAAACCTGAGTTCAGGTAAGAGTACATTTGCATGAGTACAAGTACAAGCATAATTATATTTTATAATATAGTATAATTACCGCTAAATGTCATTGACAGATGCGGCAAAGATGCGTGCCCCGTGTGTCATCTTCATCGACGAGATAGACACAGTGGGTGCCAAGAGAACCAGCTCTCAGATTCACCCGTATGCCAACCAGACCATCAACCAGCTGCTGTCAGAGATGGACGGGTGTGTAACAGTGTTAGTCTGAGTATGATTGAGCTAGCGTATGTATGTATGTTATGGTACTTCTTGACGCTTTCCATCTCGGGTACCAACCTCGTATGAGACCTGAGGAAGGATCCATAACACTTTTATGTTTTTTGAAATTCACCCTGCTATTACCTTACCCATACATTGAATTAATCTTTGTAGATTGTTCGCAGTGCTATGCATGTTTTCTATGATTGTTCCATGTTACGTAAACCGTTCCATGCCATCTTTGTGTATGTAGCCGCCTCTGACACATTACATATTGATTAGTGGTTGATTTACATAACTTGGAGAAAGAGTAAAATAACGTGTAGCATTACGAACAATTGTGCTTAAGGACTACAATCTACTAAGTTATCCTGTCCAGAGATTGAGTATCTTTGCTACTAATAATAGTACAAATTCTTCTACCATGCCTAAATCTTCAGAAACCTGAGCTGAGAGGCAGATCATAATGAAAGGTAATATCAAAATCTATACACAATGGTAAAGTGGTCGGCAGATGGATGAATACGCTGGGAGCTGAGGAGGGTGAGTTAAAGATATACGTCTTTAGATGACGGCAAACACAAAACTAATGCTAACACGGAGTGAACTCCAGAGTGGGGAACAAAACGGAGATGAGAACTAGATGATGAAAGCTGTTTAAGCTATCTTACAGTCCCCAAGTGAGCAGTGAATGTAAATATGCTGGTTGCTTTTGCAGCATAAATATTGCATCTCTCCCAGTATCTTCAGATTGACTAATACTCTCTTGCTAGTTCTTATGCCATGTTTGAGTCTTACAGTTGTAATTGGTAAGTAATTACCATCACTGATGTAATGATAATTAATTGTAGTTAAATCTTGAACCCTCTAACTTTAATGCAGTAGACCTGTAATTGACAGGCCAGTTACAAAATAACTTTACATAGTAGTTTACAAATAACTTTCTTTAACAATTGTAATTGCAATTGGTTTCAAAACAAAGGTTTTGCCCAAAATCTGCCTAGTACAAAATATGTACTTTATCCCAATTTTTCCATTTGATGATTGCTTTGTGTTTGCAGTTTCCTGCAGAATGATGGGGTCATTGTTCTTGGGGCGACAAATCGACGGGACAACTTGGACAAGTGAGTGACATGGTTGAGTGAGTGATGTAAGAGATGGTGCTCACTCATCGCTGAACTTAAATAACCTGTTGAAGTGTAGTGATGACCTCAATACATTGGTGTGCTACACAGAACAGTTTTCACGTAGGAGGGTTTGTTGCTGTTTCTTGTACATCGATGTTTTTAAACAAAATTGTTTATTTTCATAAGGGTGCTGACTTTGGGGGCATGCTTGCAGTTTTTGGCTATGATTGCTGAAGTTCCACGTGGTGGGTGAATATGAAACTGCGCACAGGCCAAAATAATTAAGATTCATGGAGCTGGGGGGTCTCTAATGTGGTTGTATATGAGTGATATGGTTGTATATGAGTGACATGGTTGTATATGAGTGATGTTTAGAAGGGCGTTGGTAGAGCCAGTAAATAAATATGTTTTGTGTTTGCCCAGGGCACTACTTCGACCAGGGCGGTTTGACGTGGAAGTGCGAGTCTACCCTCCCGACCTGAAGGGGCGTGTAGAGATCATTGAACACTACCTCTCAAAGGTCAAGGTTGGCACAGGTCAGCTTATTGCTTAGGATAGTCAGTTAAAGGGGCGCGTAGAGATCATTGAACACTACCTCTCAAAGGTCAAGGTTTGCACAAGTCAGCTTATTGCTTAGGATAGTCAGGTGAAGGGGCGCGTAGAGATCATTGAACACTACCTCTCAAAGGTCAAGGTTTGCACAAGTCAGCTTATTGCTTAGGATAGCCAGGTGAAGGGGCGTGTAGAGATCATTGAACACTACCTCTCAAAGGTCAAGGTTGGCACAGGTCAGCTTATTGCTTAGGATAGTCTGGTGAAGGGGCGTATAGAGATCATTGAACACTACCTCTCAAAGGTCAGGGTTGGCACAGGTCAGCTTGTTGCTTAGGAAAGTCTGGTGAAGGGGCGTATAGAGATCATTGAATACTACCTCTCAAAGGTCAGGGTTGGCACAGGTCAGCTTGTTGCTTAGGATAGTCTGGTGAAGGGGCGTATAGAGATCATTGAATACTACCTCTCAAAGGTCAAGGTTGGCACAGGTCAGCTTATTGCTTAGGATAGCCACTGAGCCTTGATAACCTTCTTGTCATTGTTATTAAATATAGAATTTCATAGAGCTGTTTTTATGTTACAACTGCAATTGGTTGAGCTTTTTCATAGCTTGATATGGGTCTGTTAAAGAACAAGTAGAGAGTAATTTTTGTGTGAGGAAAAAACGTGATGATAATCATGTTGCACTGATGTGTCTTTGGTAAACATATAAGGCTCCTTAACTTTTAGTAATTTTATTTTTTATTTACTATTGATTGATATTTTGTTAGCCTGATTGTAGAAATACATTATGAGGCTGTAATGGGAGTGCACCTCTACGGTGCAGTGGCATTAAGAAATACTTGCGTGATACCCTATGACCAGGCCACATTTGGGTGTTGAGCGTTGTGCGACAACGGTTTTGCGACATTGTGCCTAAATAGAAGATGTGATCTTAGTCACTACCTTCTGTGTATCCTAAATCCCCAGGGACCTAAGATGTGATCTCAGTCACTGCATTATGTGTATCCTAAATCTCCAAGGACCTAAGATGTGATCTCAGTCACTACCTTCTGTGTATCCTAAATCCCCGGGGACCTAAGATGTGATCTCAGTCACTGCCTTCTGTGTATCCTAAATCTCCAGGGACCTAAGATGTGATCTCAGCCACTATCCTCTGTGTATCGTAAATCCCCAGAGACCTAAGATGTGATCTCAGTCACTACCTTCTGTGTATCCTAAATCTCCAGGGACCTAAGATGTGATCTCAGCCACTACCTTCTGTGTATCGTAAATCCCCAGAGACCTAAGATGTGATCTCAGTCACTGCCTTCTGTGTATCCTAAATCCCCAGAGACCTAAGATGTGATCTCAGTCACTGCCTTCTGTGTATCCTAAATCTCCAGGGATTTAGGATACACAGCTCAGCAGTGCAACAAAGCATGTGGGCAGTTGTTAAGCACGTTATCATGGGCATGGATAGATGCGTGCAAGACATCATAAGAACAAGTGACCGTTAAGGATTTGGGGTGGAAATCCCAATTATCAAATCAAATATAATTACGTTTGCAAAGTGAGAGTTGTCCCCGTAACCAACATAACATTTCTAATATTCTGATTCCTTGCACGTTTTCATAGCCCGTGCTAATCTTCGTCATTAAAAGCAGCGTTCAGACACGCACTTGTTGTTCTGTGACGAGTCATCGTCAGTGTCACCACTGACATTACCTTTGTCGTTGTCGTGTTGCCAGGAGTTGACGTGTACAAGCTGGCGAAGGGCACCACTGGTTGCACCGGTGCGGACCTAGAAAACCTGGTCAACCAAGCGGCACTGAAGGCCGCCATGGACGAAGCCACAGCCGTCTCAATGGTGCACCTCGAATACGCACAAGACAAGATCCTTATGGGTGTGTGTACCGCTTAGTGCAGCTCATGGAGTTATCGTTGAGCAGTGGATAAAATGTATCATTAAGAGAAAGCTTACTTCAGCTGACATGATGCAGTTCACTTGTGGATATAATTACTATTATTAATTAACACACATAAGGGAAATAGTCACTTCAGAAGGTAATGTGTACGTAGGAAATCTTTAGGAAAATATTTCATCAAATTGGAAGACGGTGATGGTATTCTGACAAATTTATCCATGTTCAGGGCCAGCAAAGAAGTCGAAGATTCCGGATGAGCAGACGAATATGTGCACAGCATACCATGAGGCAGGGCACACGCTTGTTGCATACTTCACGAAGGACGCGACTCCACTACACAAAGTGACCATTGTGCCACGCGGCACCAGTCTCGGTCATGTAAGTCATGCAGGCCATCTCTGTGCTGTTGATTACGGCTGTAACGATATGCAGTACAAAACAGCGGTACCTTTTGTTTAAATGGACTGACATTCTGGTTTCTAGGAATATGACCTAACATGGTAATTACTTCTCAAGAAACTGTCCTTTGGAGTGAATATGAAAACTCCAACCACTAACAACTGATCTTAATCTTTGGACTTGAGCGACCACTGAAATTTATTTTTATGGAATGTAGCTTTGTAGTTTTTAGGCAAAATACACCAAGTGATAGTTGAGCAAATTGTAAGTTTTTTACACCCTAGTATATATATGTATACATATTTATATATGTCTGACATGGTGCGGAACTTTGCAAACTGGTTGTTCTAACTGGTGTTGCTGTCTGCCTGTAGACGTCGTTTATTCCGGACAAGGAGGAGTACAATCTGACACGCTCCCAGCTCCTCGCTCGCATGGACGTAGCAATGGGAGGCAGAGTGGGGGAAGAGATGGTCTTTGGCACAGACAAAGTGACCACAGGTAGTCAATGAGGGCTAGGGCAAAAAATGCTGCGCTTCAGCTGTTATTTATAGAATTACATCCGTTCGTCTTTCCCGCTGGCTCCCTGCGGTGGCCGCATCGCTTAATATGTTCCTCCCTCTTGACGAGTTGTCTCCATCCACCGTGATCTGCCATTCTCTCCCATTCTCGGCTGTTCACCTCTGCCCCTTTGAGATCTCTCTTAACACTATCCTTTCATCTTAATTTTGGTTTTCCTCTTCTCCCTCAATCACCCTCTTCTGTTTTCCATGCTCTCTTTGTCAATCTCTCCTCAATCATCCTCTGTACATGTCCTGTCCATCTCATTCTGCTCCCCACTAACTTCATCCTCAGATGTCTCTTCATTCCAATCTCCCCTCTTAATTCTCCCATCTCCCTTCTGTCTTCTCGCCTCCCTTGACATGGTCTCCCAACCCAGTTCTCCTCCTGTCTCTCTGTCAGTGCAAGTATTCCCAACTCATGTATTATTATTAACATCTTTTTTATATTCTGGTCGCTAATATTACCACTTCCGTGTTTCTATCTTATTGCATTTCATTTACATCTTATAACATTTTATTATTACATTATACTAGAGCAGTCTATGGTTATGGTCAGTTTTAAATACCTTATTTGATTTCATTATAGTTTTGCTATATTAAATTATCAATTAGGATATAATAAACATATAATTTATATATGTATATATATATATATATAAACATATACATATATATATATATATATATATATATATATATATATATATATATATATATATATATATATATATATATATATATATACATATACATATACATATATATATATATATATATATACACACATATTTCAAATATATTTAATTTGTAAGCATATTTTTTTATTATAGTGGTTACATTTTATCAATACTGTACTGATGTGCCTCTGAACAGAATTTTTATTCCGGATAGTTGGCTTTTATAAATAAAAGTTATCATTATTAGGAGCAATGTTATCTCAGCAACTGACAACACCAACTAAAACTAGCATTACAAGCTGCTTCTACAATTCAAATAGCCAATCACAGATCAGGTCCATTGATATTCACATCTGTAGTGTGTTATATTCACAGTCGGTTTAAGAAAAGAGAGCATACTTTTGTTTAAAATCATCGGAAAGAATTTACTTTGATGGTTAAATCATCTAACTTGTGAAAGTCACACAATCTTATTTTATACATGCACGTTGAATATTGACTTACACAGTAATACACATTTTGTTACTCAAATTTGTCGTAACTCCATTGCAAATTGATAGGTTATGAGCTTTGTAAGTTTTCAGTTAGCTAACTAATAAGCCCAGAGATATGCCAATAGCTTCTGAACGGTGCCTACTGATCTGTTTTGTCCAGCGCCTTGAGCTTATTGTTGACTTATGCAGGAGCCAGCTCAGATTTTCACCAGGCCACTGCTATTGCCACTGCGATGGTGAAAAAGTTTGGCATGTCTGAAAAGGTATGTTAGCTGTTGTCTTGTAATATTGTCCGTTTTTAATTGGTAGACAGTTTACTCTACGTGCATGGTTAAGATGTATATGAATGAAAGGTCTTCATGCAGTAATTGCAGCGTGGCTGAATGCTTCCCAGAGAAGTCGAGTTGGTGTTGAAATGAACAGGTCTGCCACATGTGGTGCGTAAGGCATGCATGGTTTGGTTGTAATTGTGTGTCCATGTCAGGTTGGTGTGCTAGTGTTTAACTATTCTGTCTGTCCATATCGTTAGAAGGATATAGATACGCTTGAACGAATACAGAGGAGAGCAACTAAAATGATTCCAGAACTGAGACCTTCGTTATGAAGAACGCCTAAAAGAAAGTGGTTTAAGAACTCTTGAGACATGGAGGTTAAGAGAAGATCAAATTGAACTTTTTAAGATATTAAATGGGTATGAAAATATTGATAGAAACATTTTTTTCTAACTCAAGAAAGATAGTAGAACTAGAAGACATGAAGTAACATTAGTAATGGATTAGTGTACATTGAATATCAGGAAGTATTCTTTCTCATAGAGGACGATAAACTGGGCCTTTGCCTTGGGTGGCAATCCTGTTAAATCTCTTGTCAAGTCGGTGTGCTGGTGTTTAGCTATGTCTGTCCTTGTCAGGTCGGTGTGCTGGTGTTTAACTATGTCTGTCCATGTCAGGTCGATGTGCTGGTGTTTAACTACTCTGTCCATATCAGGTCGGTGTGCTGGTGTTTAACTATGTATGTCCATGTTGCGTCAGTGTGCTGGTGTTTAACTACTCTGTCTATCCATGTCAGGTCAGTGTGCTGGTGTTTAACTACTCTGTCTGTCCATGTCATGTCGGTGTGCTGGTGTTTAACTACTCTGTTTGTCCATATCAGGTCAGTGTGCTGGTGTTTAACTACTCTGTCTGTCCATGTCATGTCGGTGTGCTGGTGTTTAACTACTCTGTCTGTCCATGTCAGGTCAGTGTGCTGGTGTTTAACTACTCTGTCTGTCCATGTCAGGTCAGTGTGCTGGTATTTAACTACTCTGTCTGTCCATGTCAGGTCAGTATGCTGGTGTTTAACTACTCTGTCTGTTCATGTCAGGTCAGTGTGCTGGTGTTTAACTACTCTGTCTGTCCATGTCAGGTCAGTGTGCTGGTGTTTAACTACTCTGTTTGTCCATGTCAGGTCAGTGTGCTGGTGTTTAACTACTCTGTCTGTCCATGTCAGGTCAGTGTGCTGGTGTTTAGCTACTCTGTCTGTCCATGTCAGGTCAGTGTGCTGGTATTTAACTACTCTGTCTATCCATGTCAGGTCAGTGTGCTGGTGTTTAACTACTCTGTCCATGTCAGGTCAGTGTGCTGATGTTTAACTACTGTCTGTCCATGTCAGGTCAGTGTGCTGGTGTTTAACTACTCTGTCTGTCCATGTCAGGTCAGGTCAGTGTGCTGTTGTTTAACTACTCTGTCCATGTCAGGTCAGTGTGCTGGTATTTAACTAGTCTGTTCATGTCAGGTTGGTGTGCTGGTGTTTAACTGCTGTGTTTGTCCATGTCAGGTCGGTGTGCGGGTGTTTGATGATGAGGAAGTCGAGAGTGGCTTGTCTTTCCTCAAAGTCAATGACCTTAGCCCACAAATGGCCGAACTTGTTGACAGCGAAATCAAGCGACTGCTACAGGTAAACCATTAGCTCCATCTGGTGTCCAGAGCTATTTCTGGAACACCATGTACAAACTTGTACACTGTGCTTGCGACTCAGTGGGTCATCTACTAAGATTTTTCAGCTGCCTACTTATCCAAAAAGTGGCTTATTTTACCTCAAAATCACTTTTTGTCCAATAGGAAGGTTCGTCTCTCACAACCTATATCCAGGGCTTCCTACCATTACGGATTTTCCATAATCATTACGGAAATTTAACGCAGATTACGGCATTACGGAAACTGCCGTGGTATTACAGAAATAAAAATATCTGACTACGGAACATTCAGGACGAACATTAATTAAACACATACTGCATGTGCTATAATCCGACATACCCATATCCAATACAACGCTATCTACAACTTGTGGCAAATTCAGTTGACTGGCAAATTCAGAGTGTGAGAAATAGGTCAAGCCAATATCATTTTCTTGGAAGCCGGCCGCTTGCCCGCCAGTAATTACATTGTATCCACCATCTTTGATGCGTGTGGGGAACCCAAAACAAACAGAACTTAACGATTTTACATGTTTCTACATAAAACATCATAAAAACAATACTGCTCAACATATTTGATTCATGTTTGCTTTATATTATAGCTTACACATATGGCTACATTTGTCCCACTGGATATAGGAGCATTCAGCAACTTATAAATTATCTAGTAGCAGGGTGAAATATGTTTATTTTTTGCTTTCTGTTTTCATACTCATTTTAAAAATCAACGTTTCACAGGGTTCTACATAAAACGTGATGCAAACAAAACTGTTCATGCTTTATTGTACAGCTTACATCTTGGGCTACATTTTCACCACTGGATGTAGGGACATTCAGCCACTCAAAAACTGTTCGGTAGCAAGAACATCTTGGAACAATATGATGACTGACCGGAATACTGAAACAGAGGAACTGTATGGAAGAATATTTTTTGTTTGAATCCTAATGTATGGATCTGGTGTATCTGATCAATGTATCTAAACTGTGACCAACCTAATGGTGGATGATACAGGAAATATATATAAAATAAATAAATATAGTCACGTGTGCGTGCGTGCGTGCGTGCAATGATGTAGAAATTGACATTAAATGGGCATGTAGTGTATGAGAATTTTCTAAATTTTATGTTCTGTGGTAAACCAATAGTTTGTGGTACATGTGAAACTTGTGTGTTTGAAAATCATGTTTTTGCCCTGATTGACTCGGCCACATTTACACCCAGAAGCTCCGAGGAGCACCTGAGACCTCCATTTAAAAAAATTTCCCCAGACCCCCATGCAGACTCCCCCCAGCCACCACTACACGCCTTAGGTGTGGCTTGCCACGAAAATATAATTTAAGTTTTTTTTCTTCTCCACTCTCACCCCTGTGACATGCTTGTTTTTCAACTTTGTCACTCAAGCCAATGAGCCGTCTAGGGGCTATCCATAAAGTGTGTGACACACCCCCTTGTTACCCTTCATGACGATGGTCTGTACACCCCCTTCAGACTGTTTGTTCAGCGAAAGACCCCCACTTATTATGCACACATCTGTTTTTCACCAAGTTTTCAGACTTTTCGCGCACCATTCAGACTTCACATACATGGTAGAGTCCGCATTCCTTTTCCGTTGGAATTCAGTTGAAATATACCCTAAAACTGGCATAGCAGTCAGTTCTATCAGTCTGATATCGACAGCTAGACAAGCAAAAAAAACTGAATGAACATAATGATCACCAAGACACCCCCCAACTTCATGTACTGCTCTGTGCCGCTTTCCCAGACATCCCCCCGCTCCCCTGAGCGTGACGTACCAGACACCCCCGCTCCCCTGAGCATGACGTACCAGACACCCCCCGCTCCCCTGAGTGTGACGTACTTTATGGATGGCAAATGTTGTATAGAACCCTGAAATTTAGGCGCTATAGATGTGTCGTTATTTTTGTTAAATCTAGCTGCCGAGGGTATTCCGGGACATGTTTGATGCTTGCAGGAGTCGTATGAGCGGGCGAAGACCGTGCTCAAAGCACACCAGAAGGAACACAAGGCTCTAGCGACATCCCTTATCACCAACGAGACGCTCAGTCGCGAGGAAATCCTCGCAATTCTCAATGGAAAGGTACAACCGAGACACATTTGAACTATTAGGCGAGCAGATAGAACGAAGGACGGCTGTGACAAAGACAAGGGATGTCTGTTGATGTTGGTTGATGGGTCACGTGTGTGTCAGTGGGCGTATGTGTCACGCACAGGATGTTCATAGAGGTATACATCGGATACACTTCTAAAGCGGAGCTACGATGGTGGTACTCGTCAGCTGTGATCCGTATCAATAATTTACTTCTAACGGTGCAATACCTTATCAGGTATATCTAGTTGAGTGGAAGCTGCGTTACCCAGGTATCGTTAGGCTTGTTGACACTCTCCGCCAGTGTCATGGTGCGTTCGATATTGACGTCTGATATGTGGTGACGATAACACCGAGTCTATGAACGTTTCCGGTGGACGTTTATTGATATCGGTGTGTATTTGCATTGCATTGATTCAATCCAGTACCACATTGCTACTGGGCTCAGAGTAAATCAGCAGTCTTGTGTGAACAGAAATAGCTGACACTTGTTCATCTGCTAAAGGATAGGCCCACCTCTGGGGTAAAACACTAGGTTGTACAAATTTGCCACGTTCTGTTTATCCATGACAGATTAAGGAAATATGAACCGCTTACTACTGTTTGTTATTGCTAAACTGTTTATTATTATTGACCAGTATAAAAGGGTAGTATTTGTCTACCTATGTGTCGTTGTTATTATACACAGGACCACCTAATAGAAAACACAGGACTTACAGTAGAGAGTCATTCTTAAGTTTAACAAGTAATTCCATTTTGTAAAACTATTAAGTTGGTGCTGCCTGAATCCTTTAATAAGAGGCCCGGTGTTGATATTGCAGATAAAATGTCCAGGGATGGGTTAGGAAGGGAAAGGAGAGATTACAAGTCCAAAAGGGTTGTGGAACGTGTCGTCTCAGCAAGCATGTGGTCAAGCCTGGAAGTCTCGGGAGAAACAAAACATTGTAAATCTATAATGATAATGTGTAATATGAAACAGACTTGTGATATCATGTGAACATTAAAAGAAAGAAAACATGTTTGTACGTTGCATTGACATTAAACTTTCTGCCAGTCGGTTCGTTAATTCCACTGATCGTGTAGAGAAGTTAGGAAGAATCCATGATGACACAAGTGACGTGCTGTATTATGACAAAGTCAGATTTCATGACATTTTTTGCATTCCCTACATGTCATCTGGTTGTAATGTTACATTGGTGTAATATTTATATCATGTAATATCTCGATTGGTTTACCTGTATTCACAGACGTAAAGAAATTGATGATTGCAGTTTCACTGATGTACGCAATGGACTGATGTCATTTGAGCAGTACACACGTTTCCGTGGCAGCAGATATATTGAATCATGTGACCAGACATTGGAATGTCCTGCTGCTCAAATTATTATAGAACGTTGTCTTAGTGGCTACTGGAAGAAGCTTGCGAAGTAACGTTGAATTTGTACATGGCATCGTTGACCAGTTCATTCAACCGTGACCAAGTAATGGCCAGTTTATATTTTTAGTTAGTCCAAAGATTGAAAACTGTTAAGGAAGTCTAGGTAGGAAGGCGACAGTGTTCGTGTCTGTTACAGAGGTTGTCCTGTGGCGTCAATGTCAACATCCATGTAAATACGTATGTGAAGCAAATACTGCAAGAATAAAAAAGAGCAAACTGAGAAACCGTTTGTGTTTTTGTGTTCTTTTCACCAGGGATTACTTAATTAACTACGTATTTACGTCATCCTTGGTGACGCGATGAGTTCCTTCCAGCGGTTACGGTTTGTCATGGCATTTGACAGGTTAGCCCCACTGAGCGTCCTCGGTTATCTGTTGAAGAGTTGTGTTCGGAGAACTTCTCTGAGGGCTTCCAAAGTAACACCTAGCTATTCCTTCACGGTGTGTCACATACCCGGCCCTTTGAAGACTACGATTGTGGAGATCGGCATGTATGGTTCGTGGTTATTGTATGTGCCACGGTTCACAGCCATATATGAAGTCTTATTAATACGTTGTAATGATATTGTGTGCATTATTGGACATTCCTCACTGAGAACACACCAAAACATTCGAGTTGCTCATTTATTGCCATCACGAATTGGCTGAACATTTTAGCAAGGAGAAGAATATTGTTGTTTCTTTTCTACTTCATCGCACTAAAACTAAATTATTAGAGTTACGTGATCACTGCAAACTGTGTAGATTATCTAAATCGGTAAATGGTTTTTCATGCAGCACCGCTGTGTGTACCAGGCATGGGTTAATTTCAATTGTTAATTGAATTAACTCAATTAAGTTAATTAAATTTAATTAAATCACTTTACCAGAAAGGCTATATTAATTTAGTTACTTAACTTCACCAAAAGGGGTTAATTTAACTGACAAATTTCCAATTAACTCTCAACAGAGTGCTCATTTAACAGTTGGTATTACTGGATAGTTAACACCAATGTTACCCAGGCATTTCCAAAAGGCCTGCAGTCATTATTCCAGTGATTAGCCTGACAGAGATCAGGTGAAGGCATGTATGAATGGGAGGGAGAACATAACAGAGCACTAATACTGTCTGTAGGGACTGGAGTGGGCTGGTCTTTCAGGAAACTAAGAATTAGAGGGAAGGCCTAGACAATAGTATGTCCTCTGGTAGTGTGATAAGTTGACGCAAATGATGGCTTCTGCAAATCTCAGTCTAAAGTAAACACGTTTGGCTGGCAACTTGCAGAAAAAAACATTCATTTTAACAAGCATCTACAACTTTTAAAATGTGATCAAATACCCCATGAACAAATGTCTTCGTATATAAATATTGTATAAGCAAATCATTTTCCAACAAAGTTACAAAACACATTTCTTTCAAGTCAACAATAATGTTCAGATTTGTTTGGTGATAATAATAATGTTCCTAAGATGTAATAAGTAAAGTAATTCCATCAATATATATATATATATAAAGTAATTCCATCAATATATATATTTATATATATATATATATCATATATATATATATATATATATATAACAATAATAACGTACAAAATATTTTGTATAACATAATACCGGATAATCATAATCAGTACACGCAGCAGCTTAATCAATCCTACATAAAAACTACCTTTTTCAATAAAATATATTTCGACCCACCGAAAGCTAGAGATACAACGGAGAACATCTTTAATAACAACATTTGGTTATGTATTTATATAATACATATAATAAAACGCAACAGACAAGGTCTATCAGACCAATGTTGCCCTCATGATGGTCCTGCAGAGTATCAACTGAGAGTATGTGAACATTAAACATAATGTACAGTTTAATACACAGGAATTAGTCAGTTGCTGTGATAAACAAGTGTCTAAGGAGATTAACTCTAAGGATATGGTGGCCAGAAAATGTAATAAAGTAATGAAGTGCTTTGGGATTGAACAAATCAAGAACCAACTGAACATGAAACAAGAAGAAGGGGAAGGCCAAGAAACACGGCCTACGCTCCACCAGGGAGGGAAAAGGGTCAAGTTAAGTACCTTATTCGACTTATTAAGTGTACATCCCCTAATTAGCATACACCCCCTTTTTAAATCTGCAGGATCCATAATTATTGTAATCTGACTGTCGCCATCTGGTGTTAAACAGTTGGCACCACTTTTCAGTTGTTCTACACTAGTCACCAAATGACATCACTAGTGTTAAACAGTTATCTCAATGCCTAAAGAAAGAAATTATGGTGTACGCTTACAAGAACAGATTTCTTGACACTTTTCCATGGCCCAATTTTTTTCAAGTATACTCTATACTTATTAGGTCAAATACGGTATGTCATTAATGTAATGTATAATACTGATTTGATAGCAACATCAAGGCACATCATTCTTCATACTGGACGAGAGCTGCCCCCTTCTCAACGGTGTCTCCAACCCTGTATGGAACATCTTTGATGACCCCTGCCATGGGAGCTCTGATGACGTACTGAAAAAAAAATGGTAGCTGAATTTAGTAGAATACTGACCACTGACCAAAACTCTGAAATCTCTACAAAATTATCTCAGCAGCCGTTATATTACTGCTTCCATAAAGGCACAAAACTGAACATGCAGAAAGGATTGCACTACGATAATAATTATGAAACAATAAAAACGTGAATATGGGTGAGCCACATTTAAATGTTGGGTTCGTCTACATATTAGAAATAAGCCTACACACATGTATACATATATATTACAGTTAAATAGTGTGTGTGTGTGTGTGTGTGTGTGTGTGTGTGTGTGTGTGTGTGTGTGTGTGTGTGTGTGTGTGTGTGTGTGTGTGTGTGTGTGTGTGTGTGTGTGTGTGTGTGTGTGTGTGTGTGTGTGTGTGTGTGTGTGTGTGTGTGTGTGTGTGTGTGTGTGTGTGTGTGTGTGTGTGTGTGTGTGTGTGTGTGTGTGTGTGTGTGTGTGTGTGTGTGTGTGTGTGTGTGTGTGTGTGTGTGTGTGTGTGTGTGTGTGTGTGTGTGTGTGTGTGTGTGTGTGTGTGTGTGTGTGTGTGTGTGTGTGTGTGTGTGTGTGTGTGTGTGTGTGTGTGTGTGTGTGTGTGTGTGTGTGTGTGTGTGTGTGTGTATATATACACACCGGAATATATATACTTCAAAACGTAATACTATTTAACTGTTATGTTGGTGTGTACAGTCACGTAAACGTTCCAGCCATTGTTATTATTGATCAAACAAATGTAAATTAGCGATGTCTGTCGTGGTACTTGCCTCCATCTTCATGGCGATCATGACGAGCAGTGGATCACCTTCTTCCACTGTCTGTCCCACCTTCGTGTTGACCTTCTCGATGACCCCTGGCATTGGTGCCACAGCCCCGCCACTAGAGGTCACATGACTGGCCGATACGAAGCCGGGCATGCTCACTTCCAACTGATGGCTCCCATCCTGCCGTATGTCAAACACACCGCATGACAAAGCACGGTCAATTAATCTCATCTAGCGTGTCATCTTTCACTGTTTCAGTGCAAACCAAAATTGACCTGACACAGGAAGTGCCAGGACTTAAAAAATCGCATTTCACAAAATTTCAATAAAACAGTGCAGACTTGTTAAAATCATTGAACGAATTGACCATGATCCATTAAATTGGATAACCGAAACTAATTTAATAGTCTGTGCAATACTTTCATCAAAGCTATAAATAAAAAATTACTAAAACAATGCATGGGTAGACATAGTTAAACGTTCTCTGCCTTTTTAGGCCCAAAATCATCAAATCCTTTTTAATAAAATTCAAAATTAAATCAATCTCTGACTGGAAACAAATGCCCAGCTGAGCGACACTTACTCGGGTGAATATATTCAGCAGGTTGCCAATGGAGACGACCTTCACCTTCTGCTGGACATTGTCAACGAGACATGTTAACCACTTGCACCCCATTGGGTCACTGTCAAGCCTTGCTTCGACTCGGTAGGTGGCACCACTGTGGCACACGATGAAACTACCATCATGGCTGTGGTCAACAGCGATGGTCAACTCTACAATGTGTAGATGAATTAAATTAAAACATCAAAATAAAAAATACAGTGTTGTTTTGAAACTTACATTATATGGTGTTCTGAAAGTTTGGCAACAAAATTCCAGTTGCAATAGTGTTATTGTCAATTACAGTCATTTATATGGCTACTTACGTAAAGTTTCTGTAAATATACTTTACTCTCTCTGTGGATGACTTCTGTCTCAAGAGACGATGTATTATACGCACGCACGCACGCACATGCAACAGACACATCCAAATGCACACACGCATGCATACATTGTGCATGGAGCAGTACGTCATGCATGCAACTAGCCAGGTTTCAACCTCACCTTCATTGCCGTTCCTCAGGGTGATTTGCCTCTGATACGTGTCATTCACCCTAACCCCACATCCAACTGCAAAAGGGGAAAACGGATCTGAAAAAATAAAAGCAAAATGCTGACGATCTCATTTAGAAACAACTACTGAAAGGCAAAGCTAGATTTCTTACGTATCTCAGAGATAAGGTTTAAACATACAAAAGAAACAACTCATCACAGAAATACATTATTTGTATGGATACTGAATCTTTACTTGACTATATATATTCTCCACTGATTCTACTCAATTTCCCAGAGAGAAAGCAGATTTTTCTATTACAAAAAATATATTAAGTAAGATGTTTCACACAGATTTTAATCTCCATGTAATTATTTTGTTATTATGTAGTATTTGAAAAAAACATGGCAAATTGTTTTTTACATTGCAGTGAATGGAACAGATGTCGAAACTGACAAAATGGTCACAGAAATAAAAACAAAATGCTCTCAAATACCACCAGAACTTAACATCTGGTACCTGCAGAATGACTCATTACAGTATACTGCCACCTCCCTCCCCCTCATCTATCAGACTAGAGGATATCCTGATTATACAACTGCACAATTTGTTTAACTGAGTAGCAAATTATTTTGAGAATAACATTCTTGAACCAAACAAATTACATTAGGTACATTATAGCCAATCACACGCACCCTTGCTGTCGGCTGCGGCACGCAACACTCTGTCATGTTCAGCCAAGACCAGCGCCATGGCTGCCTGACACAGTGTCACGTCGGATAGTTTCCTCTGTGGAAACAGGTCTTCATAATGTTGACCTATGAACCCAGTATGGACATCACCTGATCGGAATGCCTCATGGCTAGCCAAGTTGTCAAGGAAACGGATGTTGGTATTCAAACCCACTATCTGTGTAAAACAATAATAATATTACATTATTCACATGCAAATATCAAGCAAACTGATCAATGCATGTACAGTATTATTCTACATACAAAAACATCAAAATATTACAGAATTTGTGATACTCCTTTTAACAGTCAGAATGAAAGTTTTTAGAAATGTGTCAGTACAACAGCTTACCATGGACTGCATCTTTGAAATGAATTAATTTAACATGAAAATGTTGGAAAAAATGTTGGGCTCTCGATAAGCCAATGTCTTCCTTGTCCACTTGCCATCTGGCCTTGATATTGTTAAATCTTGTTAATCAATCAATCAGCAATTTTGTTATTAAGAGTACAGAGCACACAAGACAGTAAATGCACAGACTCGCAGTGGGATATACATAGTCAGTGCTGTGGGCTACTTATATCTGCAAATGAAGGAGTAGCCCAGCGGTTAGAATATCTGGCTCTTGATCGAACTTCCCTTTACCTTTTATACAAGAAATGAAAAAATAGTAATTTTTCCAGACCACTTCAAAGAGCTATGTAAAAACCCTACCAATCAATCTGCAGAATTTGTATTAATTTCACTTCGATATAATGTAACACTAACTTTGACACATATCGTACAGCTTAGAGAATGGTACACATCAACTAAACCGTGTCTGCATGATGCACTGCTTCAACATTTATCATAACTGTCATACACTTTGTCATTAGAATAACATTTGGTGTCTGTTGCTTCCAATGTATAATATCTCAAATAGACGTGAAGAAATTAACTTCCCAAATACATGATACAGTAAAATCACCCCTGCCATAATTCATAGGTGTCAAGTAAAATGTTTCATGACGGTCGGAGGTAGTTCAAGATCTGGTCTCACTTTCAGGTGCATTTTCTGCAAATAATTTAAAATAAACAGTCTCTAAACCAGATTCGATAAGTATATTTATAATCAAACTCTGTACACATATATTTTTAACTCGAGATTGTGGTTTGGTGGTACGTTTTGGCTAATAATCAGTAGACCATGAGATTCTGTCAAAACTGAACAATATAGTTATACAACCAACGTGGAAAACTTGGCACCTCTGCCTAATTACTGCCCTGAAGTTGTGTCCAACGATACATGTGGGAAGTTGGGAATTGTGGGTTAATTCACTCACATTATACTGTTTGAGAGCTGAGCAGAGCTTTCTCAGTGCAGATGACCGATCCGTTGACCATACGACCAACTTGGCAATCATCGGGTCGTAGTGGACAGACACCTCGTCACCTGTCAATAAATGACGCTGTCACCCAAAGAAGACACAGTAGGAAGAGCAACCCCACAAACTCTCGTAAGATCACATGGTCACTGTGCCCGTCCACTTTTGGTCAAACATTCATAGGAAATATAGGAATTGAGAATAATATAGGAATAAACAAATAAGCTAGCACGTGGTAGTGGATACTAGATTATTCTAAAACAAGTCAAGCTTGACAATTGAATTGAGGAAGAACTGTTAACAGGGACAAAATAGCTCAGATGTCTGCCCGCTGTCCATACAAAACAGGTGTCCGTTGTTTGGAGGGTCTCTTGAAGGCAGGCACTACTGCACTGATATAAATCCATCCTTATATGAACCAGCAATTTGCCTAAGGTTTTGCTTACAATCCCTTGCTTGAATTCAATGGTCCCTTTGGCACCAACAGTATATGAACATTTTTACAAATGTAAAAAAATCTACGGTCCCGTCCCAGAAAGCTATGGTCGCAATTTGGGACCATTGACTGTCTTAAAAAATTTTTTGATATAAATAATATTATTATTATTATTTATATAATGCCTGAATCCACTTAAAATAAAATGCTCTTGGGCACTTTAAATAAAATTGCATAAGTAAAATACGTACATGTAGTTAAGAAAACAAACTATCTAAAAACAAACCAGCTGATTAAAACACATGATAAATGTATAAAAAACATTACAATTATAGTACATCTATTAATATATATATATATATATATATATATATATATATATATATATATATATATATATATATACATATACACACACACATATATATACATAAAACACTAACATATCTCAGTCATTGGGCCATGGAAAAATGACAAGGAATCTGTTCTTATAAGTGTACACCAAAATCTGTTTCTCCAGACAAGGTAACTATTTAACACTAGTGGTGTCATTATGGATCTTGCTGATTAAAAAAGTACACTTAATAGGTCGACTATGGTATATGAACCCAAGTATATGTTTAGTTAAGATAAAATTGGTCAATGCTGCATGGTACTGCACCTTGTCGAACACCCGTCTCTATCCTGACATCTTTGGTCGGCTCAGGTGTGCTCAGGTACAAGAGGGGCCCTGCACCAGGCATGAAGTCATTATCGGGGTCCTCTGCGTAGATCCTAGCTTCAAACGCATGTCCTGACAGTCGCAACTCGTCCTGGTGTTTAATTGGCAGCTCCTCGCCTGCTGCCACCTGGTAAGAGAAACAAGAACAAGGTCTGTGTCTTTAACATAATTATATCAGTGCTGGCATTAAAGACAAGTCATCCTTGAGCAAGTGTGAACAGAGATGCTAATTGTTCTGACAGTTCGGTGATATTAGGCAGACTCACTTAGGCTAGTTTTTGTAGTGTTGCTATCCTTCTTCTTTACCTTGCGGCATATAGTGTTGACCATCCAAGGTTTGTAGTAGCACCTACCCGTATCTGCCATTCGACGAGGTCAGTGCCGGTGACCATCTCGGTGACCGGATGTTCCACCTGGAGTCTGGTGTTCATCTCCATGAAGTAGAATCGCTGGTCCTTGTCCACAATGAACTCCACTGTTCCTACAGCGATGGAAACACATCGAATCTAATCTATTTGTCCTTTCTGGTTTCGCTGCTGAGAGAAATTACCATTCTATTTGTCGTGGAAAGAAGCGAAAGTAGGATTGTGATGAAATGGATCACGCAGACAAGGAGGTTAAGAGATCAATACCACTATCAATTGAAGATATTGAATGGGTGTGAAAATATTGATAGAAATATTTTTTTACCACTTAAGGTAGCTGGGGAGGCTATCACATGCTTGTTTTGCATTGAGTAGTTTAAAAAAAAGTTTTCATAATAAACCAATCATTTCAATTCGAAATAATACTTACGGTTAATAAGAGTTTTTCATTTATTTTGTGATGTTTTATGCTTTTAAAATTTTTTTGGTAAATATGAAACAAAATACCCACAAAATGCCAACATGAACGAATTACGGCTGCTACAGGGACAGGAATGGTGTTGTGTCCCCTTAATTTCTCACAGAGGACAATAAATGAATGGAAGAAATTATCTACAGACTGTGTAAATACTAGCAGCATGAATATGTTGAAAAACAATGTTGACAAATACCTCAGATGGGCAGGTTACACATAGATAAAAAATTGTTGGACTCTCGATAAGCCAACGGCTTCCCTGTCCATTTGCCGTGTGGGCCTTTGTCTTGGATGGCAATCTTGTTACATCTTGAATCAATGGGACTGTGAGGTCAGACAAAGGAAAACATCAGCGTGAGAGTATTTGGAGACACTGAAAGGGGAATACATGACAGGAATGGACAAGAGACGTGATGCTGACATTACAGATGAAGTGTTACTAACCAGCTCCCACATAGTTGACAGCCTTGGCAGCCCTGACGGCAGCCTCCCCAATTGCCCTTCTTGTCTCCTCCGTCAGCCCTGGCTGCAACCCAACAATAAGGCTGGTAGTGGAAACACGGTGTCTAAAGCAGGGAGAATATTTTTTCATATTTATCCACTAAAGGCACATTTTGAGCATTTCAAGATAAATCAGGTTTCATGTTACAAGTTGTAAAACAATGGAGGAAATCGGATTCTCTGTTTTAACTGCAAATCTCTTTTATATCCATCACTGGCAACTTAATGGCAGCATAAACTAGTTACCACTCTTAACTCAATTCATGTGACTTTGGCATTTAACGCGTTTTGTGGACAAGCTTCTCATATGTAAATGCTCTACTATTTTATTGAACATATAATGTTTTATATTCAGTCCAAACTGTAGTACGCAACCATTCTGGTTGAAAATCTTATTATTTTTATTTTACTAAATTAAGTATATTTATTTTGGGACAAGTTAGTAAACAGCTTCGAACTCTGGTGCTGTCCAGAGACAATTGTTGCGAATTCTGTTGTCCGTGAAAAGAACGAATGAATCAGTTTTGCTGGAAGTAAAAGTCACAACTGCTCTGAACATGAGGATTCTGAGGCAAAAGCTGTCATACGTTGGACACATTAAGCGAACGAAAGAAAGCCAGGAGAATGCAATCATGTTGGGCACAGTGGAAGGAATGTAAAAGAGATGTCCAGCACAATGTGCGCGGACCAACTAAAGGATTCAACTGGACTGTCCCTGGCTGAACTGCAGGATCGAGATGGCTGGAGGAAGGAAGCTGATCATGTGTCACCAGAAGTAGGTTATGACTTAACAGAACATGAGAGGGTCATGACTCACAGCGGGAGCCTCTTCGATAATCTTCTGATGCCTTCTTTGTACACTGCAGTCACGCTCGAACAGGTACACGTAGTTGCCGTGGTGATCGCCAAAAACCTGCACTTCAACGTGTCTAAAAAGCAAGGTTGCTATAATTAATAAGCACAATTTTAATTACAGACATTTTCACAGCACAACATATACCCACGCAAATCCATTCATACGTGCATAAAATAAAACAAAATTACTCAAAAAGTAAATTAAAATTACCTAAACAAGCAAGCAATAAATAACTAAAAGAGTTAGTACCCAACACATCCAATAGTAATTTATTTCTATCTTGGTCACATTACGACATTTATAAACAACTAATTGTCACATGGCTGTCATTACAATAATGTCATCACTGTCACATCAGTGACATCATGGTCATCACTGTCACGTGGCTTTCATTACTGTCAATAATGTCACCACTGTTATATGGCTGTCATTACTGTTGATAATGTCATCACTGTCGCATGGCTGTCATTACTGTTGATAATGTCATAACTGTCACATGGTTGTAATTACTGTCGATAATGTAATCACTGGCAAATCACTGTCACATGTCATCACCACTGATATTGTCACCACCGTGACTTGTGTACTGACCTTGGTGTCTGGACAAACTTCTCCACCAGCATCACCTGGTCACCAAACGACTTGAGGGCCTCTGTCTTGGCAGACATCAGTTGGGCAAGAAAGGAGGCGTGGTCCTCTGCCACCCGCATGCCCTGTCAGGGAACATAGGCTATTAGTAGGGTCATACTCCAGTCCCCCCAACCACATGCCCTGTCAGAGAAAACAGGCAATTAGTAGGGTCATATACCACCTACATGCCCTGTCGGAGAACACAGGCTGTTAGTAGGGTCATACTCCAGTCCCGCCATGGAACACAGGTTATTGGTAGGGTCATACTCCAACCCCCCCAACCACATGCCTTGTCAGGGAACACAGGCTATTGGTAGGGTCATACTCCAACCCCCCAACCACATGCCCAGCCAGGGAACACAGGTTATTGGTAGGGTCATACTCCAACCCCCCCAACCACATGCCTTGTCAGGGAACACAGGTTATTGGTAGGGTCATACTCCAACCCCCCCAACCACATGCCTTGTCAGGGAACACAGGCTATTGGTAGGGTCATACTCCAACCCCCCCAACCACATGCCTTGTCAGGGAACACAGGTTATTGGTAGGGTCATACTCCAACCCCCCCAACCACATGCCTTGTCAGGGAACACAGGTTATTGGTAGGGTCATACTCCAACCCCCCCCAACCACATGCCTTATCAGGGAACACAGGCTATTGGTAGGGTCATACTCCAACCTCCCCAACCACATGCCCTGTCAGGGAACACAGGCTATTGGTAGGGTCATGCTCCAACCCCCCCAACCACATGCCCTGTCAGGGAACACAGGCTATTGGTAGGGTCATACTCCAACCACTCCCAACCACATGCCCTGTCAGGGAACACAGGCTATTGGTAGGGTCATACTCCAACCACTCCCAACCACATGCCCTGTCAGGGAACACAGGCTATTGGTAGGGTCATACTCCAACCACTCCCAACCACTCCCAACCACATGCCCTGTCAGGGAACACAGGCTATTGGTAGGGTCATACTCCAGCCCTGCCACCCACATGCCCTGTCAGATAATGAAGTCTAGTACATGTACTAGGGTCATACTCAAATTATCAAACTTTTTTCAATTAGGTTTTTTTGTGTGTGAAGAGACTTTGTGTGTGCTGCAGAGATAGAGTAATCGTAATTGTGTGTATTCCTACAATTTTTTTTATCATGCCTGTATTCAATTACATTGGTAAAAACGGCCAAATAAATCGATTACACTCTTGATGTTGTGTTGAATGCATGTACAGAGACATTTCATTACATCAATTATAGTCTAGTCTTGAATGAAATAATGATTGTATGCAAATGTAATCGATTACACTCATTTTGTAAGGAATCGTACTTGTATTTATACTCATGGATTTTAACACTAATCAAAATTGATTACATTTGTGGTGGAATGAGCTCATCTCTGGGCCTTGGTGGGAATTGTATTAGATTTTGTCTCTATTTTCAACTTGTATCATCTATATAACACAACTATATGTGCCTCGCCATTCACCAACACAGTTATAATGCCACTGGAATCAAACATGTTAAATAATCTAATCATGAAATGTGTTGAAAATATTCCATGATATTCTAAATTTCATGTCATCTTAACACAAGTCTGAAGATTTCTCTCATCTAGTTCTTCAGGCACGTGGTTCATGTACATATTTAAGTTTCAATTTCTTATTGGCACAATTCAAACTTGCTGCCATGACCTTCTGTATGGTGAAGCACGGTTATTTTTATGATCTCATTTAAAACCACTATCGAGGAGGGCTGGATGAGAAACTATTAAACAGAACTGCATTTGATTTGTAAAGGATATGTTGCATAAAAAAGAGAATTCATGTAACACTTCTTCTTTGGTCAAAGACTAGTTGCTTTCATAATTCTCTACACTGTTTTAACTGAATTGTACACCATGTAGTTGTAGTATGACTAAATATGTTATTATCATAACACTGAAACATGCCACAGTAAACGTGCCTAAATAAAATATGTCTGTAGGTGGACAGAGAAAAAGGTACAATTCTTATATAGTGTAGTATCCAGTCGTTGAGACTGTGCAAGGCGCTTTACACTTCACCCTCTGGCAGAACTGTTAATTTCAACGACATCTCAACTTCTCTGGGAAGCATTCAGCCACGCTGCAAGTACTGCACTAAGACCATTTGTTCACATATCCACTACTGCCTGTAGCCAGGGACTCGTTTACAGCTGACTGAACTGTGGCACGCGGTAGCGTAGGGGGTAGAATGATGCACTCAACTGAGGGAATACAGGTTCAAATTCTTTTGTTGCTGTTTTGAAACTGACAATTTCCCACGATGCCACAGTTCTCTCAGCTGTACCTGGCTACAGACAGAGGTGGATATTTGAACGCAGTCTTTGCAGAGTAATAACGGCATGGCTGAATGCTTCCTAGAGAAGTCGAAATGGCTTTGGAATGAACAGGTCTGCCAAGGGGTGAATTGTAAAGCACTTTGAACGGTCCAACGGACTGGATACAGAAGAAGCAGTCGGACACATATGAGTGATAAGACAGACACACAATACAACTAAAATAAGACTGAAAAATAGACATACCTTTCCCCCGCCCCCTCGAACAGCCTTGATCATCACTGGGAAACCTATCTTCTCGGCCTCAGCGAGCAACCTCTGCTCTGACTGATCATCGCCATGGTAACCAACTATGACAGGAACATCAGCTGCGGCCATTATTCCCTTCGATGTACTGCAACATAGGTTTTAAACTGATATATCTATTTGGTTTGTCATTGGGGTTAAGAATTGTAAATACTGTTGTATTTATTAAGGTCACCCACAGGACTGGGCAGCATGCTGGTACAGTGCACCAGCCCCCATCACTGGCAAACAGTTTCAGATCCACAGAAATGGGTGTGGACATGGGTGGGTTCAACGTCATCGTCTATGTTTCTGTCAGGCTGGCTGCATTCGTCACGCAGCGCTGTCACCAGTCATCATCAAGTTGGTTGGATGTGGGTATATCAGTGCATAGTCTGCAGCCTCTGTGATTGCAACAACCAGCAGCCGTCATTCTGCCAGATCAGCTGCATAAGTGGAATGTCGTCGTCAATTTCAGCCAAACTAAACTTAGCCTTTCCGAAAAAGGTAACTGTAACATTCTTATATAGCGCGGTATCCAGTCCTTGGGACTGTTCAAAGTACTTTACACTTCACCCCATGCCACCTCGACTTCTCTGGAAAGTATTCAGCCATGCTGCAATCACTGCGCAAAGACTATTATATCACATATCCACCACTGTCTATAGCCAGGAACTCATTTATACAGCTGAGTGAACTGAGGCAACGTGATTCAAACCCGGGTTCTCTTGATTCAGGGCCTGCTGGTTTAACTACTATGCTACCGGGCCCCGGAAACATCGCTGTGTTGTCCACGATGAGATACTATCCATAGACTTGCTGATTTCCGGTGTTGTCGAATCTGAATCCAGCGAGGTCGCAGGTGAGCGGGGGTGTCGGCTGTAGTGTGCCCTCATGTTCTTGATAATGCCCTGGTCGAGTGGTTACAGCAGTGATGTTGTGTCGGTGGGCATAAGCACAAAGTTTACATTTGATATTGACGTCATGTGGATGTGATGGTACATTATAGAGAGAGAGAGCTGCACATGGTGTTTTTGCAATTTCATGCATCTGTTGAAATCAGTCTGATGGGTCAAGGTTTTGGCATCTTTTCACCAGTGCAATAGGATCCTTGAAAAGCGAAGGAATGGTCCGGAAGTGCTTGGTAGACAACGTTAGTCTCATCCATGTTGTAGATGTCACGTGTGTCATATCCCGGCATATCGATGCAGCCAACCATTGCTTGCTTTGAAGTCAGCCACTCTCTATAGCGAACTTTCACGTCTGTTCCTGCAAGTGGCCAATTCTCATAAGCACCACATTTTAATACAAGGAACAAGGAGTGATTCCGTCCCAGCCAATATATTTGATTCAATTAAATGGCTGATTCTGTTATCCACGGTTCTACCTTTTGATTCCCATGTCACGGATGGCTGACGCAGGCGGGCCAACAAACGTGAGTCCCTCTTTCTCACACAGAGCTGCAAACTCTGTGTTCTCAGACAGGAAGCCGTACCCAGGGTGGATGGCCTGGCGGGAAAACAACACAGCATCTATATAAGAAACGTATTATAATCTTTATCACTGACACGCAACGACTCAGCTGTTTGTACCTGCTTGTGTATTCATCTTTCTAATATTTGTAAGACAACAGTTGTATGACATGGCAACTGGAGACTTATGGCCATGTTATTAAATGTTTCATAACTTTATGAACAGTGGGCATGTTGCTGGACAGCAAGAAGAAATGGTTGTTGGTGGAAGGAAGGAACTGTTGTTCGTGGATGGTAAGAAGAAACTGTGTTCATGGATGGTAACTAGAAATTGTTGTTCATGGATGGTAATAAAAAAGTTTTGTTCATGGATGGTAAGAGAAAACTGTTGTTCATGTATGGAATGAAGAAATTTTTGTTTGTGGGTGCTAAGAACAAATTGTTGTTAATGGATGGTAAGAAGAAATAGTCATTCATGGATGTTAAGAAATTGTTATTTATGGATAGTAAGAAGAAACTCAAACTGTTTTTTATGGACGGTAAGAAGAAATTGTTGTTCATGGGTAGTATTATACCTGGTGTCAAAATTACGGGTACTCTAGTCCAAGGTTCATATATATGTGCAGCTCATATGTCAATACAAATTTAAGATAATAAAGAATCTGTGTAAAATATATCTTTGGATATATTGCTACTATGTTGGTCTTCAACGGGGATCCCTCACCGAAGTAGGGCGTACCAGGAACCTTTGTTAGTCAGTAATACAAGGACTGGTCACAACTGTCAACACTTACCTATTCCTACAGATTGCACTACAGGGGGTTGAGGCCTGCGTACTCATTTTTGGAATGTTAATCGCATGCGAAATATGACCACCATCATGCAGCACGGTGGACTGCTATGGAACTAGTATTGTCTTAATAGAGTACGACATCTTGGACATTCACAACTGTCAACATGACACCACAGAATTGTACTAAAACACAAAGCTTTAACATAATTGTTGGAGATAATTGTTTGTAAACATATTCTGATAGTTATAATTGCATATCATATACACATGGCTATTACATGCACTGTGTCATAATACTGTTACAGCGATATATGTTTCAATCTGGAAAATTATCAACATTTTACAGTACTAATTCAGGGGCTCATGAGAACTAGTACGCTTTTTACGAACAGGTAAATGTCGACAAATGTGAATTGCCACTATAAGCCTAAGTACATATGTTCCCACAGTTAAGACAAACTCTGTGGAATGCAATCCCATGTTGTCACCAGTCACCACCACACGTTACCTGTGCACCTGCCATCTTTGACACTTTTGTTATCATCTGCTGGTTGAGGTAGCTCAGGTGAGATGCTGCAGCTCCTATGTGGTATGCCTCATCAGCCTGTTGACAAAACACGTGTCAAAATGAAATCTTCACCAGAACTCGAAGAAGTATCTGACTGCCCTGCATTTACTGGCATATAATAGAAATAGCACTAAACACCCATGCTTGCATGTTATTGTTCTCCTCTTTATCCCTGAAGTCTGGGATAAGGCTGGCATCAATATTGGATATAGATTTTTTTCTTCCTCTGTCACTGGTCCCACTTCACTGCATCCTCTGCCACCCATCTCAATTCCCCCATCCCCTGCTCTCATTCTCCAATCCCCTCCCAATTTCTCTCTCTTCATGCAGTTCTCCCATCTAACTCACAGTCTTCTTCTTATTCTACCCTCAACGCTGAGCACATCCGTTCTCTTTGTTAACCATTCCATGTCCATTCTTTCCACGTGTCCAGCCCACTATAGCCGGCTCCTCACCAGATTCCTCCTCAGACTCTCTTTCACACCAACCAACCAGCCAGCCAACCAGCCAGCCAGTCTGTGCTTAGTGCCAAACAATCAAACAACACCAACGAGCTCGGACTTGTGAGCATTTAACTTCAGCATGTTTTTTCACAACCACGTTCTGATTTCATCTAGATTCTAGACAGCTACAGAGGATGTCAATCTCACAACAGATACAACAAAATCATACATAAAGGTTGCATACCCCTTCCCCAGTTTTGATGCGGAGCAATAACAGTTCTGTGGGACGCCCCATGAGAGAAGGGTGCAGGAGAGGAAAGTGTGTCCACCATTACATGATTTTAATAGCATACCCCTTGACGGATGTTCACATACCCCAAGGGGTACATGTACCACAGCTTGAAAACCCCTGATTTAGGTACTTCCCACCTGGTGACGCCACTTACCAAAGTAACATGGAGGGCATGTCTGTCGGCGTCACTGTACACAGCCACTGTTTGAATGCCCATCTTGCTAGCTGTGCGTAACACCCGACATGCGATCTCCCCTCGATTAGCCACCAGGATCTTCTCTATTGGCTGGGCACCTACAGACAAAAGAACAACCTCATAAATATGTATACATGTGCACAATATTGTACACCAAACAACACAAAATTAGTGTGAGTTTTAAAGGGAATATACAACAATTGCCATTGGTTAACTGATGGGTCATTCTGCATCAAATCAACCAATGGAAATAAAGAAATTGATGTCTCAGAATTTACTTAACGTTTAACCAATGATTAAGTAGCTATACTCAAGTAAAACTAAGCAAATTATGTATGTAATGCCCCATGTCGTAAACAAGGGGTGAGTACCCAAAATTGCACCTATTATTTAACCTGTTTTCATGTGCCTGTAACTTTTTAATTTCCCAAAACTGATTTCAGCAGCCTGTATTTTATTGTTGTGTCCAAATTGCTAATATCTGTTGATAGGGATAGCCTTCTTCTATTTTGCATAGAAAATCTGTACTACTATATTTACATAACATATTCAGAAAATTTTAAATATGCACCTTATAAACATATGAAATTAGAGGCATCGGAAAACAGGTCAAAATATTGGGTTTGGTTTTGGTCTCTTAACACAGTTCACATGGAAATGCTTAGTTCTTTTGCGGAAGTGCTTAAGTATAGTTACCATTTTAGTAAATTCAGAGATATAAACTTTGTGACCATTGGATGATTTCACATGGAATGACAATTATGTTAGTTGTAAATAAGACAGTCCAGACCTGATGTAGAATGACACCCACCTAACTGAGCCTGACCTGTGGTGAACAGTCGCAGCACATGATGAAGACATCTGTAAATACAACCACAGGTTCACCTTACTGGTCAATTCTTTGTCTTACATGTGGGTTTTTTGTTGATGGCAGCTTGACAGTCCCAGTCACAAAACGCCACGCAATGATATCAATCAACATATTGGCCGGAAGTGGTGCGAATGTATGATGAGGTAAAATATACTTTCGAACACTGAGTTTTTGGTTCACAAACCACCCGTTATAAAAGCATTGGTTTCGGTCCACGAGCCAAAACATCTGACATCCAATAATAAAATCACCTTCTGAATGAAACTCAAATGGCATTCGTATATGAGCTTTTATAATAAACCAACTGTTTATATGCAAGAATACATTATGCATATATAATATATAAAATGTTGTCATCTAGTCTAGGTAATTAAAAATACACAAAGTAACCGCAAAGGTGGGGAACCGGCCACATGCAGTTGGAGGAACAGGCCACACGCAGGTGGAGGAACCGACCACATGCAGTTGGAGGATCCCACCAACCCTCTAATAACAAGGCTAAAAACCTTGTGTACACAAGTAGGAATGGGGGCTGCCGTGACGTAGTGGTTAAGGTGATGGACTATAAATTCAAAGGTTGTGAGTTCAAGACCCACACTGGGCACGGTTCGTTTTCAAAGTTTAGGCAATTTCGTTTACCCTACTTTGCCTCAGTCTACTCAGCTGCAAATGAGTACACATACTGTTTGGAAGGTACCTGCGATGGACTAGTGTCCCGTCCAGGAGAGTCAGTATAACTGCACTTTAAGTTGCTTTGCACTACAGAAACCAGGTTTAAGCACTGGCCATATAAGCCTTCATGGCTTCCTAAGGTGTAATGCCTGGGGAATGACTTTACCTTACCCACCTACACAAGTAGTGTACACAAGGTACCAAAAAGTGGAAAGCATTAGGTACCAGACATCACCATAAACTCTTTACAGATGATTATAACAACAAGAATCACTATCTTTAATCATAAAGTATGCCTATCATTGCATAACATCTCCAGATATCTGACACAGATCTATACAGATATTAGGTTAACACATTTAGAACATTAGTAACCAAACTAAATCAAACTAAAACAGGTGAAGATGGGGTAAGAGGGTGGAAAAAAGTCCAAAGTATGTTTGTATATGAGCTTTTATAGTAAGTCCACGGTTTACATGCAAGAATACATTATACTCATCCGGTGCGGCTCTTCTAGGCTAGTAACCTGTTAGCCGATCTTCATGTATGTTTGTGAGCATGGGAGAGAAGTTCGTGTTTTGCTCATAGTATGTTCCACCAATTTACAATTATGTGTCTAAAGAAGTTTCAACACTGTCTATTTGTACATCTCTCTATCTTGAGTTTTTGCTGTGGCCTCTTGAATTTGTTTGCATTTCAAGTTCTAGTGACAAACGGTCCATGTTGTAAAGGCCATGCACATATTTGTATGTTTCGATCATATCACCATGTGCCCGGTGATAAAATAGACTTGGCAGTTTTAGCGCTCTCTGTCTGTCAGTGTAGCTGAGGTGTTTTATTATGTATATAAAATGTTGTCATCTAGTCTAGATAATTGAAAATACATAAAGTAATAGCAAAGGTGGGGGAACCAACCACACCATGCTAATTCTGTAATGAACTATTTCAGAATGACACCCCCACCCCACAACTTAAAAGCAATATCAATATTTCTAATATTAGTAATAATACCAATAATTTTAAGTCAATAACAAATGAAATGTTTTTTATGAGTGATTTTCCCATGCCATGACAATTCTCGAGACAATGGCGCAGGAACGTAAAACGTATATGTTGTTGGCCTATGGATTCTGATAATTTAAACTTGTTGTTATACCGATGAAGGGGCTGGTAAACAACTTTTTCCAAGGTACGCACGTTCATCCCATATTATCGTTCACCACGGGCATCACCTGTTCGCCAACTCCTTCATAAATAACATACTGTTAGTGGTATCAATTGTCTCACTGTGATGTTTAATGATACTGAATGTATTAGCCCAATGTTTAATGTTTGTCACAAACCTTGTGCATTTAAATCGAACACTTGTTTTGTAAGCAGACAGCATCATCGTACCACCCCCGTGACACTGTCACTGATCCAACTGCGGCCACCTGTCGGATTTGTTGTGACTTATTACCCACGTCTTCACGACTACCTTCGATTATCCAGACTCCGTGCTCTGGCGCCACCGTTTGTCACTCCACGGAGCCTGGAATCAGTGTGAAGGAAAAACTACTCGTTAAAGTCCGAATATTCGAACATAACAGGATGAGAAAAAATGCGGGAGTGAACAGGTCATGCAAGAATGGAGGAGCGAAGGAGGCGGAGGCTGATGCGAAAGGGAGTTATTGGATGTTTCCAGAACGTCGAGACTTAGAAGTTAGTTATGAAAGCCGCGTAATAGAAGCAGGTTTGACAACACTATATACCAGCTAGGTGACTAAGAGGAGACCAAATACAAGTAGAGATCAAATAGAATTTGTATTTTTAATTATCTAGACAAGATGACAACATTTTATGTATTATATATGTATAATGTATTCTTGTATATAAACAGTTGGCTTATTATAAAAGCTCATATATACGAATGCCGTTTGAGTTTCTTTCAGAATGTGATTTTATTATTGGATGTCAGATGTTTTGGCTCATGGACCGAAACCTTTGCTTTTATAACGGGTGGTTTGTGAACCAAAAAGTCAGTGTTCGAAAGTATACTTCACCTCATCATACATTCTCACCACTTCCGGCCAATATGTCGATCGGCATTATTGCGTGGCGTTTTGTGACTGGGACTGTCAAGCTGCCATCAACAAAAAACCCACATGTAAGACAAAGAATTGACCAGTAAGGTGAACCTGTGGTTGTATTTACAGATGTCTTCATCATGTGCTGCGACTGTTCACCACAGGTCAGGCTCAGTTAGGTGGGTGTCATTCTACATCAGGTCTGGACTGCCTCATTTACAACTAACGTAAGGGTCATTCCATGTGAAATCATCCAATGGTCACAAAGTTTATATCTCTGAATTTACTAAAATGGTAACTATACTTAAGCACTTCTGCAAAAGAACTAAGCATTTCCATGTGAACTGTGTTGGTAATGCCCTATTATGTGAACTGTGGTAAGAGACCAAAACCAAACCCAATATTTTGACCTGTTTTCCGGTGCCTCTAATTTCATATGTTTATAAGGTGCATATTTAAAATTTTCTGAATATGTTATGTAAATATAGTAGTACAGATTTTCTATGCAAAATAGAAGAAGGCTATCCCTATCAACAGATATTAGCAATTTGGACACAACAATAAAATACAGGCTGCTGAAATCAGTTTTGGGAAATTAAAAAGTTACAGGCACATGAAAACAGGTTAAATAATAGGTGCAATTTTGGGTACTCACCCCTTGTTTACGACATGGGGCATTACATACATAATTTGCTTAGTTTTTTCCAGAAGTACTTGTGTATAGCTACTTAATCATTGGTTAAACGTTAAGTAAATTCTGAGACATCAATTTTTTATTTCCATTGGTTGATTTGATGCAGAATGACCCATCAGTTAACCAATGGCAATTGTTGTATATTCCCTTTAAAACTCACACTAATTTTGTGTTGTTTAGTGTACAATATTGTGCGCATGTATACATATTGATGAGGTTGTTCTTTTGTCTGTAGGTGCCCAGCCAATAGAGAAGATCCTGGTGGCTAATCGAGGGGAGATCGCATGTCGGGTGTTACGCACAGCTAGCAAGATGGGCATTCAAACAGTGGCTGTGTACAGTGACGCCGACAGACATGCCCTCCATGTTGCTTTGGTAAGTGGCGTCACCAGGTGGGAAGTACCTAAATCAGGGGTTTTCAAGCTATGGTACACGTACCCCTTGGGGTATGTGAACATCTGTCAAGGGGTATGCTATTAAAACCTGTAATGGTGGACAAACTTTCCTCTCCTGCGCCCTTCTCTCATGGGGCGTCCCACAGAACTGTTATTGCTCCGCATCAAAACTGGGGAAGGGGTATGCAACCTTTATGTATGATTTTGTTGTATCTGTTGTGAGATTGACATCCTCTGTAGCTATCTAGAATCTAGATGAAATCAGAACATGGTTGTGAAAAAACATGCTCAAGTTAAATGCTCACAAGTCCGAGCTCGTTGGTGTTGTTTGATTGTTTGGCACTAAGCACAGACTGTTGATGATGACTCTTTGGAATTAACTCCCTCTTCTTATTGGTTGGTTGGTTTGTTGGCTGGCTGGCTGGCTGGCTGGCTGGGTGGCTGGCTGGCTGGCCGACCGGCCGGCTGGCTGGCTGGCTGGCAGGTTGGTGTGAAAGAGAGTCTGAGGAGGAATCTGGTGAGGAGCCGGCTATAGTGGGCTGGACACATGGAAAGAATGGACATGGAATGGTTAACAAAGAGAACGGATGCGCTCAGCGTTGAGGGTAGAATAAGAAGAAGAAGACTGCGAGTTAGATGGGAAAACTGCGTGAAGAGAGAGATAGAGAGAGAGAGATTTGATGGGATTGGAGAATGAGAGCGGGGGGTGGGGGAGTGGAGATGGGTAGCAGAGGCTGCAATGAAGTGGGACCAGTGACGGAGGAAAAAAATCTATATCCAATATTGATGCCAGCCTTATCCCGGACTTCAGGGATAAAGAGAAGAACAATAACATGCATGCATGGGCGTTTAGTGCTATTTCTAGTATATGCTAGTAAATGCAGGGCAGTCAGATACTTCTTCGAGTTCTGGTGAAGATTTCATTTTGACACGTGTTTTGTCAACAGGCTGATGAGGCATACCACATAGGAGCTGCAGCATCTCACCTGAGATACCTCAACCAGCAGATGATAACAAAAGTGTCAAAGATGGCAGGTTCACAGGTAACGTGTGGTGGTGACTGGTGAAAACATAAGAGTGCATTCCACAGAGTTTGTCTTAACTGTGGGAACATATGTACTTAGACTTATAGTTGCAATTCACGTTTATCGACATTTACCTGTTCGTAAAAAGCGTAATAGTTCTCATGCGCCCCTGAATTAGTACTGTAAAATGTTGATAATTTTCCAGATTGTAACATATATATATCGCTGTAACAATGTTATGACACAGTGCATGTAATAGCCATGTGTATATGATATACAATTATAACTATCAGAATATGTTTACAAACAATTATCTCCAACAATTATGTTAAAGCTTTGTGTTTTAGTACAATTCTGTGGTGTCATGTTGACAGTTGTTTTGTCGAAGTTGTGAATGTCCAAGATGTCGTACTCTATTAAGACAATACTAGTTCCATAGCAGTCCACCGTGCTGCATGATGGTGGTCATATTTCGCATGCGATTAACATTCCAAAAATGAGTACGCAGGCCTCAACCCCCCATAGTGCAATTTGTAGGAATAGGTAAGCGTTGACAGTTGTGACCATTCCTTGTATTACTGACTAACAAAGGTTCCTGGTACGTCCTACCTCGGTGAGGGATCCCTGTTGAAGATCAACATAGTAGCAATATATCCAGAGATATGTTTTACACAGATTCTTTATTATCTCAAATTTGCATTAACATATGAGCCTTGGATTAGAGTTCCCGTAATTTTGGCACCAGGTATAATACAATCCATGAACAACAATTTCTTCTTACCGTCCATAAAAAACAGTTTGAGTTTCTTCTTACTATCCATAAATGACAATTTCTTAACATCCATGAATGACTATTTCTTCTTACCATCCATTAACAGCAATTTCTTCTTGGCATCCACGAACAGACATGTCTTCATTCCATACATGAACAACAGTTTCCTCTTACCATCCATGAACAAAACTTCTTACCATTAACAAACCAAGTTTTTTTTATTACCATCCATGAACAACAATTTTTTTGGCACCTTCCATGAACAACAGTTTCCAGTTACCATCCATGAACAACAGTTTTTTTTACCATCCATGAACACAATTTCTTCTTACCATCCACAAACAACAGTTCCTTCCTTCCTTCCATCAACAACCATTTCTTCTTGCTATCCAGCAACATGCCCACTGCTCATAAAGTTATGAAACATTTAATAACATGGCCATAAGCCTCCAGTTGCCATGTCATACAACTGTTGTCTTACAAATATTAGAAAGATGAATACACAAGCAGGTACAAACAGCTGAGTCGTTGCGTGTCAGTGATAAAGATTATAATACGTTTCTTATAGATATGGTGTGTTATTTTCCCGCCAGGCCATCCACCCAGGGTACGGCTTCCTGTCTGAGAACACAGAGTTTGCGGCTCTGTGTGAGAAAGAGGGACTCCCGTTTGTCGGCCCGCCCGCATCAGCCATCCGTGACATGGGAATCAAAAGGTAGAACCGTAGATAACAGAATCAGCCGTTTAATTGAATCAAATCTATTGGCTGGGACGGAATCACTCCATGTTCCTTGTATTAAAATGTGGTGCTTATGAGAATTGGCCACTTACAGGAACAGACGTGAAAGTTCGCTAAGGAGATTTGGTGATTCAAAGCAAGCAATGGTTGGCTGCATCGATATGCCGGGATATAACACGCGTGACGTCTATAACATGGATGAGACTAACGTTGTCTACCAAGCACTTCCGGACCATTCCTTCGCTTTTCGAGGATCCTGTTGCACTGGTGGAGAGTCATCAACAGACCGCACCAGTTTCGCTTGCAGTCAACATCGTCGAGAGGTTTGAAATGTATTCCCAGGATATGATTGCATAATTCAGGGTAAGAGCAGCAGTGACAGAGGAGGGTTAATAATATATGATGATACAAATTCCAATATGAAGTATGCTTAAACTTAAATATGTATGAATAAATAATATATTTAAAAGGGACAAATAATATATCTAAAAAGGGGAGGGTTACCCAAACCAATAATTATTGGCAATGTATACAGACCACCAATAATGTTAAGAGAACAAATTAAACAATTTATTAATGAATTCATCTCACTCATACTGTCCTTTGAAAACTTGAATAGAAGTATTAATATAGCCGGGGACTACAACTTAAATCTACTAAAAATTAACGGAAAATGGAATGTGTGGTGAATAGATTTAACAAGATTTGCCATCCAAGCCAAGGAAGCCATTGGCTTATCGAGAGTTCAACAATGTTCATCTACGTGTAACCCGCCCTCCTGAGATATGTGTCAACCTTGTTTTTAAACATATTCACGCTGCTAGCAATTACACAATCTGTAGACAATTTGTTCCATTTATTTATTGTCCTCTGTGAGAACGAGTGCTTCCTGATGTCCAATCTACATTGATCCTTTACTAATTTTACCTCATGTCCTCTAGTTCTGCTATCCTCCATGAGTGAGAAAAACACATTTCTATCAATATTTTGATAGCCATTCAATATCTTAAAAACTTCAATCTAATCTCCTCTTAACTTCCTTGTCTCTAGAGTTGTTAAACCACATTCTTTCAGGCGTTCTTCATAACTAAGGTCTCTAAGTTCTGGAATCATTTTAGTTGCTCTCCTTTGTATGCGTTCAAGCGTATCTATATCCTTCTTACGATATGGTCTCCATGCTTGTATACAGTATTCTAAATGAGGTATAACTATTGCTATTGAGGTATAATTAATTTTTTCCCTTGTATGTTATGTTTTTTCTAATCAATCCAAGAATTTGATTACCATTTGAAGCTGCAATACCACACTGCTCTGAAACTTTCACATCAGCGCTTATTGTAACTCCTAAGTCCTTTTCTTTTATACTTTGACTTGCTGACATCCCATAGCCTGTTTCCTCAAATTACCCTTCCAACTACGTTTTCTCACACAAGTGGTACGTTAATAGATAATTTGTTCTGCAAAGTTTACCAAACAACAAAGATTACCACTGCCGGTATCCTGCTAAACAAATTATCCGATCACCAACCTTATTTTGTTTTACTGGACATTGCTCTCACCAAAATACCAACTCCAAAACTTGATTAAAGTACACTTGGAAAATGATGAACCTATCAGCAAACTTATACATGGGATTAGTAATGCTGATTTATATAATAAACTAGATAAAAGTCAGAACGCAGATCCTAAAGTAAGTTATAATATCATACATGGCGAAATTGAAAAGGCAAAAAACAAAACATATGTCGTGTAAATTTGTGAAATTTAACAAATATAAACATAAGAAATCTAAATGGATAACAAGAGGACTACTAAACTCAATAAGATTCCGAGACAATCTATTCAAAAGAATCCCACCTCAAGAGAGTATGAAATAATATATATTAACCTTAAGACATACAATAAAATATTAAAGACAAGCATACGTGCAGCTAAGCAACAGTTCCTTGCGTCTTCTTTTGCTAAATATAAATCCGATATTAGAAACACATGGAAAACGATAAATGAAATCATTTCAACAAACGGCAACAAGAAAAGTTAAACAAGTCTTAAACAAGAACTGCCTTTGATAATAAAAATCATGCTTTATAATACATTACTTGTGCCACAAATAAATTACTGCCTGACAATATCGGGGTTTCAATGTGAAAGAATAAATAAGCTTCAAAAAAGGCAATACGGATAATTACACAGAGCAAATATAATGAACACACTTCACCACTATTTAAAACTATGTATCTGTTAACAGTTAAAGATATGCAAGCATTGCAAGAACTTAAATTTTATTATAAATTCATACATAATAAATTACCTGCCTACCTACAACACTGGCAGCTAATTACAAACATAAACATATATAACCACAATACGCGCAGACAACATGACATTCACATTGTTGGTATTAAGCATTCATTTGCAAAGCGATCTCTAAAACACAATCTACCAATAACATTAAACGATACCCCCCAAATTGTGAAAGATAAACTCTATACGCATAGTCTACGAGGTTTCGTAAACTATGCAAAGTATAATTTTATAAATAAATATCAAAATTCATATGCGATCGTGAACTGTTACATATGCATGCGCAAGTAAAGGAAATACTAAACATTCGCATAGTAAGGTACATGGATATTGTGTACACACGTAGAACGCACGCGCACACACACAATATTTTGAGGATGGTTACGGATTTTGAACTTGAACGTTATTCTGTTTGTTGCACTCAAAAACTGTATATGTAAAGTCTATATATACGGTGGTCATTATGCCAGCGACTGCTTGCAGTCTTAATAGGAGTCTCCAATAATATAATATTTCTGATTCAGTGACGTACGATTGTATGACATTGTTCATTACGCTTTACGTTGAGCCTATGACGACGTGACGTACTTCGTATGTTTCATTATCTCGTTAACTGACGCGATTCGCAAGTTGATTCAAAACGTTACAGTTAAGCGATAAACGGTGATTTTGGAATGTTAAAATGATGCTACTCCAATTTCATTAGCATAGGTAAGTATGCATTGTGCCTTCATATGGAATCGAAGTAAATGTGTTAAATCAGGGCCGTGTCCAGGATGGCATGTCTCGCCAATATGTTCACTAGCTGGGCGCGTCGCAATTCCAGCTAAAAGTTGAACGCTAGTTGATACATCCAAAACGGCGCCTTCTAAATCAGATATTCTTTGTATGATTTTGTTTAATTACAACATATTATTACTACAAGTAAAACACAACACATTATCGATATACTTACATGATTTCAGCACTTTTGCTACGTTCTGTTGCTATCCACAAGACCCGTCGTGAACGGCAAAAGCACACTAGTTTGCATCAGAAGACAACACATCTATTCGACACTAGATGCAGCTAATAGGCTGCTGCTTATTGCACACTTAAAACATACATAATTTAGATTCACATTATGAAATGTTCAATACCCGGGGTTTAGGGCATCATTTGTTGGACTGGACGAAAACGCAGTGCAAGATGCGGTTACCTGTGATTGGCATTTTATTCATGAGCGCCCAATTTTCTCCCAGTTCTGCCTCACATTCGAAAGGTACAGTAACCGTGACCTGTTGTCAGTATGTTCTTTGTTGCTTTCCTGTACACTGGTAGGTTGGGATGTGCGTGCGTGCGTGTTTTTCACATCCCGGACAACGTAACATTTAATCCTCATTTATGCAAAACAAAACTATTTAAACAAATACGAAACATATTGCCAGATTACAAATTGTTATGTGTGCAAATTACACAACCAAGATTAAACTTTTTTAAAAACGTGAAACTACAAAATGCATAAATTGCACTTGTATTACCTAGAATTATGATTTTCAATATTACACTGTAATTTTATCTTTGTATACTATTTGTATGAAATTGCGAATTATATACGCATATACGTGTATGTATATGCGTATTCTTTCACTCGACAAGCGTTGCATAGCTGTTGCGCCACATCTGTGTTTTATTATATTATCTTTTTTATAGTCTGTTTAGGCAGGCGAGCTAATGTTTTATTTTTTCTACATTAAACGTAAGGTGGCTCTCACGCTAGCGTCATATGCTTTGTCTTAGTGAGAGTCTCCATTGACTATATACTTATATCATTCTATATGTGTATGGATTTTGTCTGATATTAGTCCGAAATAAATTATTATCTCTCCTCTCTAATCTTACAGTAATGTAGCATTTTGACAATAACACAATGCTTAGGCAATGGTATTGCGCAGCAAGCTCTTCACCAGTAGCACAACTCACCATTTCACCACTGCCACAACTTACATTTCAAGTGCAGATTCTGCACATTTCATTTAATAAACTCCTAATTTTTGCTAAGAAATCTCTTACAGTTGTGGAGAGTGTTGGCATTGAACAATTGTCTAGAGACACAATAACGTTCGTTTTTGACTGAAACTATTACGTATACTCAAGTGCACAGTTGCAATGACGTAACCAGTCGTAAACAACACTCGCGTTGCCCAGCCAACCATACGTTTATAGCACTCCGCAACTAACCATATTGAATTAATAATCAAGTTGTGGCAGTGGTGATATGCTGAGTCGGGCCACTGTTGGGAAGTGTTACTGCGCAGTATTAAAGCATGATCCATCACAACATACACTTGGAAGTTGCCCGTATTGTGTTGTCGCGCGCCGAAACAATCTCTTGTCTTCCGTGAAACCATTCCGTTGTTGTGCTATTGAGAAACACCACACTGCTGGTCTTTGCAGTTGTTTGATTACATGAATAATTGCAAAAGATAAAGTAGAAGAACAGGGCGAACTAATGTACCAATTCTCAAGTAAACGTAGTGGTACAGCCTATATGAGGAGATAAGGAGATTGTATAAGACCAGATTAGAAGCATACAATAAAAATGTGCAACAAGCACCAAGAGGACAATACACGAGTATAAAGTATAAAGAAACCGTTAAAGTCCACCACCAACAAATCCGCCGTCACAGGATATTCAACCACGGAGAAACATCCAATAAACTGGGAAGGAATAAAAGTGGTAGGCAGGGAAATAAGCGATATGGATACGGAAGACATAGACAGTGATCAACCGAGATGACGTCTTCCTACCGAAGAAACCATCCAATTAAGATAGGCGAACATCTCTACTTACTTACTTACTTACTTACTTACTTACTTACTTACTTAATTAGTCCTCTTCGTGTCCGGTGACACACAAGACATCAACAAGAGGGCGCAACTGCTGTCGGTCTGCAGCCCATTTGGTGATGGTGTTCAATGTCAGGCCGCATTCTTTCATGTCCTTCTCCACTGTTCGTCTCCATGTTTCTTTTGGGCGACCACGTCTCCTTTTACCATCTGCTGTCCAGCTTAAGGCTGTCTTGGGCAGTACGCCAGGTGACATTCGGTACACGTGCCCAAGCCATCTCTTTATCTGTGTATCCAGGGATGTTGCGCCTGTTTTGCGGTGCAGCTCTTCATTAGTGAACGTGTTGGGATAAAGTACTTCTAGGATCTCTCGTAGACACCTGTTTTGGTGGGTCTCAAGAACACCTTTACAGGCAACGCAAATATTTTGATATGGTTATAAGAACTATAGTATTATTTATTACTATGGACTATTTATAACATATAATATTGAAAAGACACGTGCTTTAAAGAAATAGTTTAATGCAGAACGGTGCGATACAAAACAGCCGAAATGAACGGTAAAAGCCCGGATGATGCCTCGGCATAGACTACAATATAACAGAATAGTGGCGTGACTGTTTCTTTCTCTTCCGCCTAATAACTAAAAGTAGGTGGTAAGCGTGCTTACGATAGCAGTAAAACTACTTAGTAACATCTATGACTTTGCCGAGAATTCCTGATAACATAAGCGAACAGGGTACCGTTTCACTAACATTCTTATGAGCTCTTAATGTAAACGAGGTGCCCTGAGTTGCATTTTCGATTAACACAATGACGCACTGGCGTGATGTACTCAATGACCTTTCGGGCCAAAAAAATTTGGCGTAAGGCACTTTGGATAAAATCTGGCAAAGTGGTTCTACCGGTTCAAAATCTGAACCTTCTAGAGACTTAAAGTGAATGAGGTGCCGTGGGTACAAATATGCAACATGGATGAGGTGATACTCGATTCTAACTGATTAGAATGGAGGTAGAACTTTCTTGAAATTTTATTCATTACTGGCCACTGCACCCTCACCCACAACCGTCCGATTGTCCCTACAAGCAACTCCGTCCATCCGCCACTGCGTTCACCTTCGTCCGTCTACTCTTACATTTCGTCTCCAAATGCTGGCATCTTCATTTACATCCGTCAAAAAGCGAAGCAATGAAGCAGTGAAACAACGACACACCAAGTAACGAAGCACATTAGACATTTTATCGTGTCAGTTTAAGACCGACGGAGTATGACTGGCTAAGTATTGTTCCTAGCGACCACATATGTAATACTATGACATGAATTTCTCCCAAGAATCTCCACCAACGACCATATATATATAATAACTTGACTTGTGTTCTTCTGAACAAGCGCACATATCTACTAAGTATGCAGTAGTTTGAACTATTAAGTATTGCCGCCTACTTTCTTCCCAATAGTGCGCTCTGACACACTCTTGGTCTGTCTTCTATCGTACGTAGCGCGGTCGGCAGGCTCTGCTTGGTTCAAACCTTGTATGTTATTCAGACCAGTCAGTTTATGTTATGTCAACTTATGCACTGTTTTGTAAATACACATTTGATAATGACCGTTTTCGATTAACACATCACGAGATACGTACAGTTCCGTCGGGATTGAAAGCTGCGAACACACACACACACACACACACACACACACACACACACACACACACACACACACACACACACACACACACACACACACACACACACACACACACACACACACACACACACACACACACACACACACACACACACACACACACACACACACACACACACACACACACACACACACACACACACACACACACACACACACACACACACACACACACACACACACACACACACACACACACACACACACACACACACACACACACACACACACACACACACACACACGTTGCTGTCAACCGCAGTTGCTTTCAAATTGGGTTGCTTTCTATCCAGAATACCTAGAGTGAACAGGGCTTTCGGTAGCAGATGCGAATGTGCTTGAGTAGTAGTATTTGCGTGTCTTAGAGTGGAACAGAATTGTGGGTTTGTGCAATCACGTCTTCATCTTATGTCTGCAGCCTCGCGAACAAATCTGGCGCTTGAAGGGATAGCATCCCAGTCGTCCCAACACGGCAGAGGCTATGCTCGTAATGCTATAGATGGCAACACAGACGGTAATTTCTCCCATGGTAGCTGTACCCACACAAGCGATAACAATGATCCTTGGTGGATGATTACTTTCAAGAACATGATTTTGGTGGATGAGGTGATTATAGCTAATCGCGCAGATTGTTGTGGTAAGTAGCTAAAATAATTGTATTACCGATCTTTCTATTACCAGCATTGCAAATAAATATACCCGCTACATTTGAAATAAAATATACCTCCTACGTTTGTAATACACGTCCTAATAGTGACACCTGCACACAACTGATATGTGTCATTATTGACATGTTGATTATAATCTTAGATTACGCATCGATATACATTTTTATCAGGTCATCGCCTGAAGGGTTTCAACATTGTCGTTGGTCCATATCATGGACAATATGTGAAGTGTGGATCGTCGAGCAATAACATGAAGATTGGAGAGATAAAATCATTCAAATGTGCTCCTAACGCCAGGGGGCAAATACTGAAGATCACAATACTTGGTAGAAAGGAATTTCTTACACTGTGCGAGGTGTTCGTATATGGAAAAGGTATGATTTTGTTGTAATTCTTCGCTCTTATATTGCTACATAGATATTTACTTATCAACAACTAAACATAATATACGTCTATTGTTTTTGTCTGTTGACATTTTGATAACTGGCTATTGGCGCTTTGGCGCAATGAGACGTTGGAAATATTTTCTAAAAAGGTAATTCATGTTACGCGGTATCAGGTCCTTGGTACTTCCCAAAGCACAACCACACTGCAATTACTGCGCGTAGACTATTTATGGATGTACCTGTATCCACAACAGTCTATTGGTAGCTAATCATTTACAATGCATATTGAACTGAGGAAATGTGGAATGAACAGAGTTGCCCAAAGGTTCGAAAGAGCACACAATTGTTCCATTGTTATCGATTGAATGTTCGACTGCACAAACGTGTCCGTTCTTTATATTCAGATCAATGTTCTTTCTACTGCACAGTTTGGACGCACTACAAATGACATACGCATTGAAAGGTTGCAGTGATTGCTGTATGTTTGTGGGCAGGTGTCTAGCATACTGCGTACTGTACGCAAGGTAGACACCTCGACATCGAATGACAGTGACAAGGTAGACACCTCGACAACGAATGACAATGACAAGGTAGACACCTCGACATCGAATGACAATGACAAGGTAGACACCTCGACATCGAATGACAATGACAAGGTAGACACCTCATCAACGAATGACAATGACAAGGTAGACACCTCGACATCGAATGACAATGACAATGTAGACACCTCGACAACGAACGACAGTAACAAGGTAGACACCACGACAACGAACGACAATGACAAGGTAGACACCTCGACAACGAACGACAATGACAAGGTAGACACCTCGACAACGAATGACTATGACAAGGTTGACACCTCGACAACGAACGACAATGCATATGCGGCAGAGCATCTTTGCCCGGGGAAAGATTTTTTTACGCCAGGAAGAAGATACCCTAGCGTATCTCCCCCATCCTGGATATGATGCCCCTCTTTACAACACGGTTGACTGTGGGGTGACGGCTATTGTTGCTGCAATAAAAGTGTTGGCACAGCGCCGCGACTTTAACGTTGATGTGAAAAAGTGTACAGAGAACACGACAGTCTGTTTACAGAAGGGAGACATATCTGCCGTCTCCTGGCGCAAAGAGATTGCCTTATGAAAGTGGTCTGTATCTGTCGGGGATTTCCCGCTGATAAGAATTGCGTCCTACAGTATACAGTGACACGTGGGCGCTTGAATTCAGGTCACTGTTCGATGCATTGAGATTCATGACTACCCTTTGCGAAAAAAGCAATGACAATACCATTGAAATACAATTCAATGGTGTTTGGTTGTAGTATTACCAAAATATTTAGTAATTGTTCAATTGTATCCAATGGTATTCTCAAGGGTTTACCATTGCAATGTCATTCAGTAGTATGTGGTGGTATCGTGGCTATTTACTTAACATTCAACGGTATACCATTCACTGATATCAACTGGTACTCTGAAAAGTTCAATCAATCAATAGTAAACCGGACTGCTTTGGAATATCTGAACCAGTTAAGGTATTATGTATCAAACTTTGATACATGATACCTTTCCTGTTTCTTTGATTCAAAGACATCCATATTAGCATTACAAAACCATACAATCCATCCACTTGGTTTAGATTGGGAATTGTTATTGCGCAGTATTAAAGCATGATCCATCACAACATACACTTGGAAGTTCCCCGTATTTTAACAAGATTTAACAAGATTTGCCATCCAAGCCAAAGGCCCAGATGGCAAGTGGACAAGGAAGCCATTGGCTTATCGAGAGTCCAACAATGTTCACCTACTTATAATCCGCCCTCCTGATATATGTGTCAACCTTGTTTTTAAACATATTCACGCTGCTAGCAGTTACACAATCTGTAGATAATTTGTTCCATTCATTTATTGTCCTCTGTGAGAACGAGTGCTTCCTGATGTCCAATCTACATTGATCCTTTACTAATTTTACCTCATGTCCTCTAGTTCTACTATCCTTCTTGAGTGAGAAAAACATATTTCTATCAATATTTTCATACCCATTCAACATCTTAAAAACTTCAATCTAATCTCCTCTTAACCTCCTTGTCTCTAGAGGTGTTAAACCACATTCTTTCAGGCGTTCTTCATAACTAAGGTCTCTAAGTTCTGGATTCATTTTAGTTGCTCTCCTTTGTGTGCGTTCAAGCGTATCTATATCCTTCTTACGATATGGTCTCCATGCTTGTATACAGTATTCTAAATGATGTCTAACTATTGCTTTATAAAGAGGTATAATTAACTTTTTTCCCTTGTATGTTATGTTTCTTCTAATCAATCCAAGAATTTTATTACCCTTTGAAGCTGCAATACCACACTTCTCTGAAACTGTCATATCACCACTTATTGTAACTCTTAAGTCCTTTTCTTTTACAGTAGTATCCAGAACAGTATCTCCCATTTTATAGTTTACATTCAAGTTCCCATGTCCTGTATGTAGGCATTTACATTTCCCAAAATTGAACAGCATCTGCCATTTCTCAGACCATTTCACTAATCTGTCTAGATCGTTTTGTAAATGTTGTTTATCACCATCAGTATTAACCTTTCTAAACAGTTTTGTGTCATCCACAAATTTCAGTACGTTACTTGTTATACTGTCGTCCAAGTCATTGATATAAATTAAGAATAATATAGGTCCTAATACTGATCCTTGAGGTACCCCACTCAAAACCGATTTCCAATTTGAAACTTCTCCATCTACTACAACTCGTTGTCTTCTGTCAGTCAGCCATTGTTCTGTCCAGTCAGTTATGCTATCCCCGATACCATGGGCTTTTAATTTAAGTAGCAATCTTTGATGTGGCACTTTGTCAAAAGCTTTCTGAAAATCTAAGTAGATAATATCTACTGGCGATCCCACGTCTATCCACTTAGTGATTTCTTCCAAAAAACATAACAAATTTGTTAAGCATGACCTCGCTTTAAGGAATCCATGTTGAGATGAATTTAATAATGTATGCTTAACGAGGAAGTCCACCATATGGTCTTTAATTAGCCTTTCTAATAATTTACAAATCACTGACGTTAAACTCACTGGTCTGTAATTCTCTGACTTATTTCTCGAACCCTTTTTAAATAATGGTATGATGTTTGCTTCTTTCCATTCAAACGGAACAACTCCCTCTTTTAATGACAAGTTGAATACTCTTGCAAATGGTATACTGATTCGATCTACTGTTTCCATTGGTAATTTTGGAGGAATCCCATCCACTCCCGGTGATTTGTTATCCTTCATTGCCTTTATTTTCTTAGCTACCAATTCTGGAGTTACAACTAACGGTCCTAAATATTCAGATTTAGCCCCCTGAAATTTAGCATCAGCAACTGGTAATGAACTAATATCTTCTTTGGTAAACACTGAACTGAAGTAACCATTTAGGTCTTCCGCCATTTAAAACCCCTGTGATATTATATTTCCAGCACTGTCTTCTAGAGGTCCAACCTTGTCTTGTACGTTTTGTTTACTCCTGACATATGCATAAAAACTCTTGCTGTCATTTTTTATGTTACATGCCAGTTTTTGCTCATAGCTTCTTTTAGATTGTCTGATTTCAGTTGTAGCTGCATTAAGTGCCTCTTTGTATTTTGCATAGTCTTCTTCCTTTCTGGTACGCCTATAAACCCTCCACATAGTTTGTTTTAGCATTATTTTCCTAATAGCCTCTTTTGACAAGTGTTTCTTTCTACCCCGTTTTCCTTGTTTTCGGAAGGGAACAAATTTATCGATGATACTCTCAATTTCATATTTTAGAATATTCCAACATTCAATTGCGGTCTTATTCATCAGCATGTTATTCCAATCTAGCTGTGCTAAGTATTTTCTCATATCTTTGTAGTTACCTTTGTGGAAGTTTCTCTTGTACGTTTTCTTATTTTTACCTTCTGATTTTACATTGATGTCAAAATGTATTTGATTATGGTCACTATTACCCAATGGTTCAAATACTTTTATATTGTCCACTAATTCTTTTTGTGATGACAAAACTATATCTAATACATTTTCTCCCCTGGTTGGTTTTAGTACGTGCTGAGTAAGAAAGCTATCCTGGATTAAACATAGAAATTGTTGATCCTCAATCCCTGTGCTCTCTAGAGAATTCCATTGTATGTGTCCATGGTTAAAATCTCCCATTATGATACATTCCCCTTTACTAACTTCCTTTATAGCGTTTTTAATTTTTTTGTTGTCCTCTTCGTTTATGTTTGGACTTCGGTAAACTAATCCAATAGTTAATTTTGAATTTCCTGAAACAATTTTGCACCAAACAGCTTCATCGCAATCTGCTTCCCTTTCTAGTTTTATTTCATAAGCCTGAATAGATTCTTTAACATATAAAATAACTCCCCCGCCCCTTCTTCCTATTCGATCTTTCCTAAACATTACGTATCCTGTCAGTCCTAATTCAGCATCTGTTATATCTATGTTGGCCCATGATTCAGTTATACCAATTATGTGAGGGTCAATATCTTCTACCATAATGTTTAATTCGTTTTTCTTATTTACTATGCTCCTTGCATTTAAACATACGCATCTATAACCTTTTTCAGAGATGTTTTTCGGGTGATTTGATGTTGGTTTATCTGTGCTAGTGGCCTCTTGTTCTGCTTGAGACACCTCTAGATAACCCCCTGCACTTCTAGTTTAAAGAATGTTTACTTCCAAAAATATTTGTCATTGTACCCAAGTCGCTATCTACTGCTGCTGAAAGTTTGTCCGCGAATACTGCCGCCCCCTTTCCACTTAAATGAAGCCCATCCTTCATATCCATATCTGCCCTCCCAACAAAACTTCCCCATAAATCCACAAATCCAACTTCCTCTTCCCTACACAGCCTCTGGACTAACATGTTAATTGCCATCCCCCGACAATTTCGATATTTGTGACCCCTCCTGCCCATTACAGGTAAAATCCCTGACAGTGTTACCTGCTCAACCCGCGTCTGTTTTAGTGTTCTGACCAACTGCCTATATTTCCTAACTATGGCAGTTGTACCCTCCCTCTCTACGTTATTTGTCCCTACGTGTACTAAAACAGATCCACCCTTACCCGAGCCTACGATTTTTTTTACCCTCTCAGTTATCGCCTCTATTTTGGCTCCAGGCAAGCAGACCACCACATCATCTCCCTTGTTTAAGACTCTGTCGGTCTTCCTAACTATCGAATCCCCCACAAACACCCTCGCTCTCTTCCTCACACCCTCTATCACTGCTGCAGAATAACTCTTCCTTTCGATCCCCTCCATCACATTCTGTCCTGACCCCTTCCCTCCTGTCTCCCCCACTTCCCACTCCTTTGCTCTTGTCTCTCCCACTCCCCTCTCCTTCACTCCGGTTGTTTTCCCTTCCGTCTCCCCCACTCCCTTCTCCTACCCTCCCGTCTCCCCCACTCCCTTCTCCTTCCCTCCTGTCTCCTCTACTCCCCTCTCCTTCACTCTGGTTGTCTTCCCTCCCGTTCCTTTCCTTCCCGTCTCCTTACGTCCTGTCTCCCTATGACCTGTCACCTTCCCTCCGCTCAGCTTCCTCCCAGGCTGAGGTGAGCTCTCCCAAGCATCTCTTGTGTCTTTCCCCACTTTATCGTCTACAGTTCCCCCACCGGAACTACTGGCACAACTCCCCTGTTCCCTTCCCACCATTGCCACAACGAGCAGCCTCAGCTCTTCCAACTCCACCTCTAGTTCCTTCATCCTTGCGCATCCCCTACACTAAAAACTAAAACTATCTGCCTGGACCTCAGCCCAGGACTTCTCGCACCCAGACTTGACGAAATCCACCCAGTTACTGCAACTGCCACAAATTAAATGCCTTGTGGCCTTTAACTGCACGTTTGCACGGCGCCATCATACAATTTAGTTTTAATTAGTTTGCTACGTTAGCCTTGAATAAGGCTGTTTTTGTGATCAAAAGAACACTTTAGGCTAAAAATCCTGCCACCTAGCGAATACGGAGAACACTGTGTAACAAAACAACGAAGTCAGTGTGTACTAATTTACGCTAAGATCCTGCTGTTAATTCCTTTTTACCGAAAACGTTGACTACCACTATGTCAGATATTACCTTATGTATGTAATTTAAGTAAATAAATCACTTTATCTTATATATATATATATATATATATATATACATATATATATATATATATATATATATATATATATATATATATATATATATATATATATATATATATATTAGCCAATGTAAACGATAGCTCGATGCACGGTTGAATGACCTGTAAACAAACTCCCTTTTATCACTCGTTGAGTTTGAATCCGGGAAAAAAAATACTACCTCTGTTAACAACAACGGTTTCTTAATATATGTCTACAAGAAATTGGTGAACAATATATGTATAATACTAATACTTATTCTAACCAATATTCAATGTTACTGACTATTCACTATGTTATCTCAATTTTCGAATTGTAGACACCCCTTTTAACGCTCGCTGAATTCCCTGACAGAATCCGAAACTAACTTACTCTAAAATACTTCCTCTGACTAATAATTAACAAAACCTGTTTCCTAATATATGTCTACAATACGTTTGTGTATAATATATATGCAATAGTAATACTTATTCTATTTGATATTCCGCGTATTTCTGTAAATGATCTACACCAAATTCAAGTCGCTGCACCAAGTCCAAGTAGCCGGAAGTCGTATTGTGTTGCCGCGCGCCGAAACAATCGCGTGTCTTCCGTGAAACCATTCCGTTGTTGTGCTATTGAGAAACACCACACTGCTTGTCTTTGCAGTTGTTTGATTACATGAATAATTGCAAAAGAAAAAGTAGAAGAACAGGGCGAACTAATGTTCCAATTCTCAAGTAAACGTAGTGGTACAGCCTATATGAGGAGACAAGGAGATTGTATAAGACCAGATTAGAAGCATACAAGAAAAATGTGCAACAAGCACCAAGAGGACAATACACGAGTATAAAGTATACACGAGTATAAAGTATAAAGAAACCGTTACAGTCCACCACCAACAAGTCCGCCGTCACAGAACATTCAACCACGGAGAAACATCCAATAAACTGGGAAGGAATAAAAGTGGTAGGCAGGGAAATAAGCGATATGGATACGGAGACATAGACAGGGATCAACCGAGATGACGTCTTCCTACCGAAGAAACCATCCAATTAAGATAGGCGAACATCTCTACTTACTTACTTACTTACTTACTTAATTAGTCCTCTTCGTGCCCGGTGACACACAAGACATCAACAAGAGGGCGCAACTGCTGTCGGTCTGCAGCCAATTTGGTGGTGTTCAATGTCAGGCCGCATTCTTTCATGTCCTTCTCCACTGTTCGTCTCCATGTTTCTTTTGGGCGACCACGTCTCCTTTTACCATCTGCTGTCCAGCTTAAGGCTGTCTTGGGCAGTACGCCAGGTGACATTCGGTACACGTGCCCAAGCCATCTCTTTATCTGTGTATCCAGGGATGTTGCGCCTGTTTTGCGGTGCAGCTCTTCATTAGTGAAGGTGTTGGGATAAAGTACCTCTAGGATCTTCCGTAGACACCTGTTTTGGTAGGTCTCAAGAACACCTTTACAGGCAACGCAAATATTGTCCCTACAAGCAACTCCGTCCATCCGCCACTGCGTTCACCTTCGTCCGTCTACTCTTACATTTCGTTTACAAATGCTGGCATCTTCATTTACTTCCGTCAAAAAGCGAAGCAATAAAGCAGTGAAACAACGACACACCAAGTAACGAAGCACATTAGACATTTTATCGTGTCAGTTTAACGCCGACGGAGTATGACTGGGTAAGTATTGTTCCTAGCGACCACATATGTAATACCATGACCTGAATTTCTCCCAAGAAGCTCCACCAATGACCATATATATAATAACTTGACCTATGTTCTTCTGAACAAGCGCACATATCTACAAAGTATGCAATAGTTTGAACTATTAAGTATTGCCGCCTACTTTCTTCCCAATAGTGCGCTCTGACACACTCTTGGTCTGTCTTCTGACGTACGCAGCGCGGTCGGCAGGTTTTGCTGGGTTCAAACCTTGTATGTTATTCAGACCAGTCAGTTTATGTTATGTCAACTTATGCACTGTTTTGTAAATATACATTTGCTGATGACCGTTTTCGGTTAACATATCACGAGATACGTACAGTTCCGTCGGGATTGAAATGTGCGAACACACACACGTTGCTGTCAACCGCAGTTGCTTTCAAATTGGGTTGCTTTCTATCCATAATACCTAGAGTGAACAGGGCTTAGTAGTATTTGCGTGTCTTAGAGTGGAACAGAATTGTGGGTTTGTGCAATCACTCACGTCTTCATGTTTTGTTTGCAGCCTCGCGAACAAACCTGGCGCTTGAAGGCATAGCATCCCAGTCGTCCCAACACGGCAGAGGCTACGCTCGTAATGCTATAGATGGCAACACAGACGGTACTTTCTCCCATGGTAGCTGTACCCACACAAGCGATAACAATGATCCTTGGTGGATGATTACTTTCAAGAACATGATTTTGGTGGATGAGGTGATTATAGCTAATCGCGCAGATTGTTGTGGTAAGTAGCTAAAATAATTGTATTATCGATCTTTCTATTACCAGCATTGCAACTACATATACCCGCTACCTTTGTAATACACGTCCTAATAGTGACACCTGCACACAACTGATATGTGTCATTATTGACATGTTGATTATAATCTTAGATTTCGCATCGATATACATTTTTATCAGGTCATCGCCTGAAGGGTTTCAACATTGTCGTTGGTCCATATCATGGACAATATGTGAAGTGTGGATCGTCGAGCAATAACATGAAGATTGGAGAGATAAAATCATTCAAATGTGCTCCTAACGCCAGGGGGCAAATACTGAAGATCACAATACTTGGTAGAAAGGAATTTCTTACACTGTGCGAAGTGTTCGTATATGGAAAAGGTATGATTTTGTTGTAATTCTTCGCTCTTATGTTGCTACATAGATATTTACTTATCGACAACTAAACATAATATACGTCTATTGTTTTTGTCTGTTGACATTTTGATAACTGGCTATAGGCGCTTTGGCGCAATGAGAAGTTGGAAATATTTTCTAAAAAGGTAATTCATGTTACGCGGTATCAGGTCCTTGGTACTTCCTAAAGCACAACCACACTGTAATTACTGCGCGTAGACTATTTATCGATATACCTGTATCCACAACTGTCTATTGGTAGCTAACCATTTACAATGCATATTGAACTGAGGAAATGTGGAATGAACAGAGTTGCCCAAAGGTTCGAAAGAGCACACAATTGTTCCATTTTTCTCGATTGAATGTTCGACTGCACAAACGTGTCCGTTCTTTATATTCAGATCAATGTTCTTTCTACTGCACAGTTTGGACGCACTACAAATGGCATACGCATTGAGAGGTAGCAGTGATTGCGCATCCTGTATGTTTGTGGGCAGGTGTCTAGCATACTGCGTACTGTACGCAAGGTAGACACGTAGACATCGAATGACAATGACAAGGTAGACACCTCGACAACGAATTACAACGACAACGTAGACACTTCGACAACGAATGACAATGACAAGGTAGAAACCTCGACAACGAATGACAATGACAAGGTAGACACCTCGACATCGAATGACAATGACAAGGTAGACACCTCGACAACGAATGACAATGACAAGGTAGACACCTCGACAACGAACGACAATGACAAGGTAGACACCTCGACAACGAATTACAACGACAACGTAGACACCTCGACAACGAATGACAATGACAAGGTAGAAACCTCGACAACGAATGACAATGACAAGGTAGACACCTCGACATCGAATTACAACGACAACGTAGACACCTCGACAACGAATGACAATGACAAGGTAGAAACCTCGACAACGAATGACAATGACAAGGTAGACACCTCGACATCGAATGACAATGACAAGGTAGACACCTCGACAACGAATGACAATGACAAGGTAGACACCTCGATAACGAATGACAATGACAAGGTAGACACCTCGACATCGAATGACAATGACAAGGTAGACACCTCGACAACGAACGACAGTGACAAGGTAGACACCACGACAACGAACGACAATGACAATGTAGACACGTCGACAACGAACGACAATGACAAGGTAGACACCTCGACAACGAATGACTATTGTAAGGTAGACACCTCGACAGCGAACGACAATAACATGGTAGACACCTCGACAACGAACGACAATGCCTATACGGCAGAGCATCTTCACCCAGGGGAAGATTTTTTAACGCCAGCAAGAAGATACTCTAGCGTATCTCTCCCATCCTGGATATGATGCCCCTCTTTACAACACGGTTGACTGTGGGGTGACGGCTATTGTTGCTGCAATAAAAGTGTTGGCACAGCGCCGCGACTTTAACGTTGATGTGAAAAAGTGTAGAGAGAATACGACAGTCTGTTTACAGAAGGGAGACATATCTGCCGTCTCCTGGCGCAAAGAGATTGCCTTATGAAAGTGGTCTGTACCTGTCGGGGATTTCCCGCTGGTAAGAATTGCGTCCTACAGCATACAGTGACACGTGGGCGCTTGAATTCAGGTCACTGTTCGATGCATTGAGATTCATGACTACCCTTTGCGAAAAAAGCAATGACGATACCATTGAAATACCATTCAATGGTTTTTTGTTTGTAGTATTACCAAAATACTTAGTAATTGTTCAGTTGTATCCAATGGTATTCTCAAGGGTTTACCATTGCAATGCCATTCAGTAATACGTGGTGGTATCGTGGCTATTTACTTAACATTCAAAGGTATACCATTCACTGATATCAATTGGTACTCTGAAAAGTTGATACACCGTTCAGGGGTATTCAGTGGTGAAGACCATTGAATCAATCAATAGTAAACGGGACTGCTTTGGAATATCTGAACCAGTTAAGGTATCGTGTATCAAACTTTGATACATGATACCTTTCCTGTTTCTTTGATTCAAAGACATCCATATTAGCATTACAAAACCATACAATCCATCCACTTGGTTTAGGTTGGGAAGTGTTATTGCGCAGTATTAAAGCATAATCCATCACAACATACACATGGAAGTTCCCCGTATTGTGTTGCCGCGCGCCGAAACTATCGCGTGTCTTCCGTGAAACCAATCCGTTGTTGTGCTATTGAGAAACACCACACTGCTGGTCTTTGCAGTTATTTGATTACATGAATAATTGCAAAAGATAAAGTAGAAGAACAGGACGAACTAATGTTCCAATTCTCAAGTAAACGTAGTGGTACTGCCTATATGAGAAGACAAGGAGATTGTATAAGACCAGATTAGAAGCATACAAGAAAAATGTGCAACAAGCACCAAGAGGACAATACACGAGTATAAAGTATAAAGAAACCGTTACAGTCCACCACCAACAAGTCCGCCGTCACAGAACATTCAACCACGGAGAACCATCCAATAAACTGGGAAGGAGTAAAAGTGGTAGGCAGAAAAATAAGCGATATGGATACGGAAGACATAGACACGGATCAACCGAGATGACGTCTTCCTACCGAAGAAACCACCCAATTAAGATAGGCGAACATCTCTACTTACTTACTTACTTACTTACTTAATTAGTCCTCTTCGTGCCCGGTGGCACACAAGACATCAACAAGAGGGCGCAACTGCTGTCGGTCTGCAGCCCATTTGGTGATGGTGTTCAATGTCAGGCCGCATTCTTTCATGTCCTTCTCCACTGTTCATCTCCATGTTTCTTTTGGGCGACCACGTCTCCTTTTACCATCTGCTGTCCAGCTTAAGGCTGTCTTGGGCAGTACGCCAGGTGACATTCGGTACACGTGCCCAAGCCATCTCTTTATCTGTGTATCCAGGGATGTTGCGCCTGTTTTGCGGTGCAGCTCTTCATTAGTGAACGTGTTGGGATAAAGTACCTCTAGGATCTTCCGTAGACACCTGTTTTGGTGGGTCTCAAGAACACCTTTACAGGCAACGCAAATATTGTCCCTACAAGCAACTCCGTCCATCCGCCACTGCGTTCACCTTCGTCCATCTACTCTTACATTTCGTTTACAAATGCTGGCATCTTCATTTACTTCCGTCAAAAAGCGAAGCAATAAAGCAGTGAAACAACGACACACCAAGTAACGAAGCACATTAGACATTTTATCGTGTCAGTTTAAGGCCGACGGAGTATGGATGGGTAAGTATTGTTCCTAGCGACCACATATGTAATACCATGACCTGAATTTCTCCCAAGAAGCTCCACCAACGACCATATATATAATAACCTGACCTGGGTTCTTCTGAACAAACGCATATATCTACTAAGTATGCAATAGTTTGAACTAGTAAGTATTGCCGCCTACTTTCTTCCCAATAGTGCGCTCTGACACACTCTTGGTCTGTCGTCTGCCGTACGCAGCGCGGTCGGCAGGTTTTGCTGGGTTCAAACCTTGTATGTTATTCAGGCCAGTCAGCTTATGTCAACTTATGCACTGTTTTGTAAATATACATTTGCTGATGACCGTTTTCGGTTAACACATCACGAGATACGTACAGTTCCGTCGGGATTGAAAGGTGCGAATACACACACGTTGCTGTCAACCGCAGTTGCTTTCAAATTGGGTTGCTTTCTATCCAGAATACCTAGAGTGAACAGGGCTTTCGGTAGCAGATGCGAATGTGCTTGAGTAGTAGTATTTGCGTGTCTTAGAGTGGAACAGAATTGTGGGTTTGTGCAATCACTCACGTCTTCATCTTTTGTCTGCAGCCTCGCGAACAAACCTGGCGCTTGAAGGCATAGCATTCCAGTCGTCCCAACACGGCAGAGGCTACGCTCGTAATGCTATAGATGGCAACACAGACGGTACTTTCTCCCATGGTAGCTGTACCCACACAAGCGATAACAATGATCCTTGGTGGATGATTACTTTCAAGAACATGATTTTGGTGGATGAGGTGATTATAGCTAATCGCGCAGATTGTTGTGGTAAGTAGCTAAAATAATTGTATTATCGATCTTTCTATTACCAGCATTGCAAATAAATATACCCGCTACATTTGTAATACACGTCCTAATAGTGACACCTGCACACAACTGATATGTGTCATTATTGACATGTTGATTATAATCTTAGATTTCGCATCGATATACATTTTTATCAGGTCATCGCCTGAAGGGTTTCAACATTGTCGTTGGTCCATATCATGGACAATATGTGAAGTGTGGATCGTCGAGCAATAACATGAAGATTGGAGAGATAAAATCATTCAAATGTGCTCCTAACGCCAGGGGGCAAATACTGAAGATCACAATACTTGGTAGAAAGGAATTTCTTACACTGTGCGAGGTGTTCGTATATGGAAAAGGTATGATTTTGTTGTAATTCTTCGCTCTTATGTTGCTACATAGATATTTACTTATCGACAACTAAACATAATATACGTCTATTGTTTTTGTCTGTTGACATTTTGGTAACTGGCTATAGGCGCTTTGGCGCAATGAGACGTTGGAAATATTTTCTAAAAAGGTAATTCATGTTACGCGGTATCAGGTCCTTGGTACTTCCCAAAGCACAACCACACTGCAATTACTGCGCGTAGACTATTTATGGACATACCTGTATCCACATCAGTCTATTGGTAGCTAATTATTTACAATGCATATTGAACTGAGGAAATGTGGAATGAACAGAGTTGCCCAAAGGTTCGAAAGAGCACAGAATTGTTCCATTGTTATCGATTGAATGTTCGACTGCACAAACGTGTCCGTTCTTTATATTCAAATCAATGTTCTTTCTACTGCACAGTTTGGACGCACTACAAATGGCATACGCATTGAGAGGTAGCAGTGATTGCGCGTGCTGTATGTTTGTGGGCAGGTGTCTAGCATACTGCGTACTGTACGCAAGGTAGACACCTCGACATCGAATGACAATGACAAGGTAGACACCTCGACAACGAATGACAGTGACAAGGTAGACAACTCGACAACGAATGACAATGACAAGGTAGACACCTCGACATCGAATGACAATGACAAGGTAGACACCTCGACAACGAATGACAATGACAAGGTAGACACCTCGACAACGAATGACAATGACAAGGTAGACACCTCGACAACGAATGACAAGGTAGACACCTCGACATCGAATGACAATGACAAGGTAGACACCTCGACAACGAACGACAGTGACAAGGTAGACACCACGACAACGAAAGACAATGACAAGGTAGACACCTCGACAACGAACGACAATGACAAGGTAGACACCTCGACAACGAATGACTATGACAAGGTTGACACTTCGACAGCGAACGACAATAACAAGGTAGACACCTCGACAACGAACGACAATGCCTATGCGGCAGAGCATCTTTGCCCGGAGGAAGATTTTTTTACGCCAGGAAGAAGATACTCTAGCGTATCTCCCCCATCCTGGATATGATGCCCCTCTTTACAACACAGTTGACTGTGAGGTGACGGCTATTGTTGCTGCAATAAAAGTGTTGGCACAGCGCCGCGACTTTAACGTTGATGTGAAAAAGTGTACAGAGAACACGACAGTCTGTTTACAGAAGGGAGACATATCTGCCGTCTCCTGGCGCAAAGAGATTGCCTTATGAAAGTGGTCTGTATCTGTCGGGGATTTCCCGCTGATAAGAATTGCGTCGTACAGCATACAGTGACACGTGGGCGCTTGAATTCAGGTCACTGTTCGGTGCATTGAAATTCATAACTACCCTTTGCGAAAAAAGCAATGACAATACCATTGAAATACAATTCAATGGTGTGTGGTTGTAGTATTACCAAAATATTTAGTAATTGTTCAATTGTATCCAATGGTATTCTCAAGGGATTACCATTGCAATGTCATTCATTATTATGTGGTGGTATCGTGGCTATTTACTTAACATTCAACGGTATACCATTCACTGATATCAACTGGTACTCTGAAAAGTTCAATCAAACAATAGTAAACCGGACTGCTTTGGAATATCTGAACCAGTTAAGGTATCATGCATCAAACTTTGATACATGATACCTTTCCTGTTTCTTTGATTCAAAGACATCCATATTAGCATTACAAAACCATATAATCCATCCACTTGGTTTAGATTGGGAAGTGTTATTGCGCAGTATTAAAGCATGACCCATCACAACATACACTTGGAAGTTCCCAGTATTGTGTTGCCGCGCGCCGAAACAATCGCGTGTCTTCCGTGAAACCATTCCGTTGTTGTGCTATTGAGAAACACCACACTACTGGTCTTTGCAGTTATTTGATTACATGAATAATTGCAAAAGATAAAGTAGAAGAACAGGGCGAACTAATGTTCCAATTCTCAAGTAAACGTAGTGGTACAGCCTATATGAGAAGACAAGGAGATTGTATAAGACCAGATTAGAAGCATACAAGAAAAATATGCAACAAGCACCAAGAGGACAATACACGAGTATAAAGTATAAAGAAACCGTTACAGTCCACCACCAACAAGTCCGCCGTCACAGAACATTCAACCACGGAGAAACATCCAATAAACTGGGAAGGAATAAAAGTGGTAGGCAGGGAAATAAGCGATATGGATACGGAAGACATAGACAGGGATCAACCGAGATGACGTCTTCCTACCGAAGAAACCACCCAATTAAGATAGGCGAACATCTCTACTTACTTACTTACTTACTTACTTACTTAATTAGTCCTCTTCTTGTCCGGTGGCACACAAGACATCAACAAGAGGGCGCAACTGCTGTCGGTCTGCAGCCCATTTGGTGATGGTGTTCAATGTCAGGCCGCATTCTTTCATGTCCTTCTCCACTGTTCGTCTCCATGTTTCTTTTGGGCGACCACGTCTCCTTTTACCATCTGCTGTCCAGCGTAAGGCTGTCTTGGGCAGTACGCCAGGTGACATTCGGTACACGTGCCCAAGCCATCTCTTTATCTGTGTATCCAGGGATGTTGCGCCTGTTTTGCGGTGCAGCTCTTCATTAGTGAAGGTGTTGGGATAAAGTACCTCTAGGATCTTCCGTAGACACCTGTTTTGGTGGGTCTCAAGAACACCTTTACAGGAAATGCAAATATTTTGATATGGTTATAAGAATTATAGTATTATTTATTACTAGGGAATGTTTATAACATATAATATTGATAAGACACGTGCTTTAAAGAAATAGTTTAATACAGAACTGTGCGATAAAAAAACAGCCGATGTGAACGGTAAAAGCCCGGATGATGCCTCTGCATAGACTACAATATAACAGAATAGTGGCGTGACTGTTTCTTTCTCTTCCGCCTAACAGCTAAATGTAGGTGGTAAGCGTGCTTACGATAGCAGTAAAACTACTTAGTAACATCTATGACTTTGCTAAGAATACCTGATAACATAAGCGAACAGGGTACCGTTTCACTAACATTCTTATGAGCTCTTAATGTAAACAAGGTGCCCTGAGTTGCATTTTCGATTAACACAATGACGCACTGGCGTGATGTACTCAATGACCTTTCGGGCAAAAAAAATTTGGCGTAAGGCACTTTGGATAAAATCTGGCAAAGTAGTTCTACCGGTTCAAAATCAGAACCTTCTAGAGACTTAAAGTGAATGAGGTGCCGTGGGCACAAATATGCAACATGGATCGGTTGATACTCGATTCTAACTGGTTAGAATGGAGGTAGAACTTTCTTGAAATTTTATTCATTACTGGCCACTGCACCCTCACCCACAACCGTCCGATTGTCCCTACAAGCAACTCCGTCCATCCGCCACTGCGTTCACCTTCGTCCGTCTACTCTTACATTTCGTTTACAAATGCTGGCATCTTCATTTACTTCCGTCAAAAAGCGAAGCAATAAAGCAGTGAAACAACGACACAGCCAAGTAACGAAGCACATTAGACATTTTATCGTGTCAGTTTAAGGCCGACGGAGCATGACTGGGTAAGTATTGTTCCTAGCGACCACATATGTAATACTATGACCTGAATTTCTCCCAAGAAGCTCCACCAACGACCATATATATAATAACCTGACCTATGTTCTTCTGAACAAGCGCACATATCTACTAAGTATGCAGTAGTTTGAACTATTACCCAGCAGGCAAAATGGCGTTGAAAATACGTTGTAGCAATGTCGGAAACTAGTTGGATTTGAAAGTTGTATCTACGTCGGGTTTCAACGATGTATCGACGTCGGGTTTCCACGTTGTACCAATATTGAAAACTAGTTGGATTTGAAAGTTGCATTGACGTCGGGTTTCCACGTTGTATCAACGTCGGGTATCGACGTCGTAACAATGTTGAAAGCTAGTTGGATTTGAAAATTGTATCTACGTCAGGTTTCAACGATGTAGCGACGTCGCAACAATGTTGAAAACTAGTTGGATTTGAAAGTTGTATCTACGTCAGGCTTCAACGATGTATCGACGTCGGGTTTCCACGTTGTACCAATGTTGAAAACTAGTTGGATTTTAAAGTTGGATCGATGTCGAGTTCCAACGTAGCATCGACGTTGGGTTTCAACGTTGTTGCAATGTTGAAAAGTAGTTGGATCGACGTCAGGTTTTAACGTTGCAACAATGTAGAAAATTGATTGGATTTCAATGTTGTGTCAGCCTGACTCACCGGTGTTACACTTTTTTCGTCGAAACAGTCAATTAACATGATCATTAAATACGTTTTGAACAAAATAAAGACATATATTCACCTTATTCCGATACATGAGACATTTTATTTAACAATGTGTATATCAATGAACCCACAGAATACAATGTAGACCATTACATCACTCTTGTTTGCCCAATTTGTTGTATTCAGTATCATGCACACATTGAAAAGAGCACAAGGAGATCACTAATCACCAAGTTGACATTTTTTTTTCAAAACAGTCATTAAATATTATGTTTTGATAATAAAACAAACATTAACAAAATAAAGATATTCACTGTGTTCTGATACAACAAATATGTTTTCATTTGGCAATGTGTACATTCCTGAAACAGTGGAATACATTCAATGTATATTAATTCCTCTAGTAACCAGTATTCAGCAGCAGACATAATTATTATGTGCTTTCGTATTGTTAATTGTAACAGCAAACAACAGCTGTCATAAATATGGGGGTCAACTCTATTTCGGAATGTATTTTCAAGAGCCGATCGGAATTGTTGATAGACAGTTGATAGAATGTTACCCTACATCTGTCTGGTAACAGCCACGTAGTTGTAAAGAATGTACAGACAATGGCTAAGCCATTATTGAAACAATGTGACAAGACCAGTAATCTGACCAATTCATGGCTTCATAAACACCAGCTCAATGAAACAATGCACAACAAGCAAGTTAAATACTCCTTTAAGTTGTGTTTGGGGATCTACTATGTATATGGCTTCCACACATTCTTATCACACACAAGAGGCACAATTATAAATGTATATTTAGAGCAGGAACTACAACTTATTTTGATAACAAAGGAAGCTCACAACACCATATCATCCATTAAACTGCGCCGACCTTAAAATCCGAAATGTAGTAATGGACATTAATGGCAAGCTGACTTTAATTTCAATGGACCCCATGGCTGACAAAACATTTTCAAATTAACCTTACGATCTAATTTTTTATTAAATCACACAATAATTATAGTTTCCTAACTAACACTAAACACTACCAATGAAAGCAAACGTATGACTTCAGATTTATCAAGAACACTGTTAATCCATTCTGTCTAGTTGTTCCTCAGCCTTCACCACCAGTTTGGTCGAGTGCGTACTTCGGCTACACTGAGAGCGCTGCATCCACCTCTGCTTCAGTTCATGTCTGCTTCTTCAGGTCACTCGCTTATAAGGAATTAAATAAAGGTATTAACCGACACATCTATTTACAACGAAGGTCAGATGAAACGAATACAAAGCACACTGCACAAGCCCCAGTCAGTCAACATGGCCACGGGCCATGGCTGCTCTGTTGTCCGGTAAATTCCCGATGCAATTTATAAATACTGCAGTTTTATTCCAATGGCAATGACTTTGATAGTTATATAATAAGAGTGTGCAATTTATACATGACACTACATGACCACATTTCACTGGAAGAAGTGCAGGGTATGATCGAAAACGAGAGGGATGCGACGACACCGAGTTTTGCGATAGACTAGACATCAGAAAATGTGCTCAGATTCAAATCGGTGAAAGCAGGCTAAATACATCACGACAAAGACAACATTATGGTCGTGTGTGTTCCGTACAAACGATGGAACTAAACATTTCAAAAAATAAAAGCGGATGGTGACACTTACTCGCACATATTAGTGGATTGTTTCGCTTCCATCGATTCCGTTCGTTCGAACTCAAGGCAGCATGGCGGCACGCGCAATGCATGCTGGAATACGGTAGATATGCCGCTGACTTACTCAATACCAAAATGTGTGGTGAAAGCCTTAAATTACCTAACATTACAAATATAAAGGGTCTTATTATGTGTAATTTTAGTTAAGGCATCTAACACCGCACGTGTTGTGTTGTCTTAGAGAATAGAGATGTTATAGTTAACATTCGCAACTTGAAAAAATAAAAAATTGCAACATTGTATGAACGTCAAATGTCCAAGTCCTTATAATGGCGATGACCTTATAATTGCGTTGCCGACGTTATTTCAACGTTGTGCCAACGTCACATATATCCACGTCGTTATAACGTTGATGATCAGACATTGTAAAACGCCATATTTATATATATATGTACCTAGTTGGTTGGGCTGTCGACGTGATTGCAACGTTGTATGGACGTAATTTTTTTCACGTCATTCTAAAGTTGATGACCAGACGTTGCAAAGACGTTGGGTTGGGTTGTCGACGTGATTACAACGTTGTGCCAACGTCATATATATCTACGTCGTTATCACGTCGATGACCAGACGTGGTAAAAACGTTGTATTTATAGATGAAACTAGTTGGTTGAACTGTCGATATGGTTACAACTTTGCATGGATGTCAAATTTCCACGTCCTTATAACGTTGATAACCAGACGTTGTGAAGACGTTGGGTTTGGTTGTCGGCTTGATTTCAACGTTGTGGCGACATAAAATTCCCACGTCCTTGTGACGTCGATGACCAGACGTGGTAAAAACGTTGCATTTATAGATGAAACTAGTTGGTTGAACTGTCCATGTGATTACAACGTTGCATGGATGTCAAATTTCCACGTCCTTATAACGTTGATAACCAGACGTTGTGAAGACGTTGGGTTGGGTTGTCGACGTGATTTCAACGTTGTGCCAACGTCATATATATCTACGTCGTTATCACGTCGATGACCAGACGTGGTAAAAACGTTGTATTTATAGATGAAACTAGTTGGTTGAACTGTCGATATGATTACAACGTTGCATGGATGTCAAATTTCCACGTCCTTATAACGTTGATAACCAGACGTTGTGAAGACGTTGGGTTTGGTTGTCGACTTGATTTCAACGTTGTGGCGACATCAAATTTCCACGTCCTTGTGACGTCGATGACCAGACGTTGAGAAAACGTTGCATTTGTGTTGTTCGACGTCGCAACGTATATACAACTAATAAACAACGTCATACCGACGTTGTATGCCGGCTGGGTTAAGTTTTGCCGCCTACTTTCTTCCCAATAGTGCGCTCTGACACACTCTTGGTCTGTCTTCTGCCGTACGCAGCGCGGTCGGCAGGCTTTGCTTGGTTCAAACCTTGTATGTTATTCAGACCAGTCAGTTTATGTTATGTCAACTGATGCACTGTTTTGTAAATATACATTTGATGATAACCGTTTTCGATTAACACATCACGAAATACGTACAGTTCCGCCGGGATTGAAAGGTGCGAACACACACACACACACACACACACACACACGCACACGCACACGCACACGCAGACGCACACGCACACGCACACGCACACGCACACGCACACGCACACACACACACACACACACACACAAATTGCTATCAACCGCAGTTGCTTTCAAATTGGGTTGCTTTCTATCCATAATACCTAGAGTGAACAGGGCTTTAGGTAGCAGATGCGAATGTGCTTGAGTAGTGGTATTTGCGTGTCTTAGAGTGGAACAGAATTGTGGGTTTGTGCAATCACGTCTTCATCTTTTGTCTGCAGCCTCGCAAACAAACCTGGCGCTTGAAGGGATAGCATCCCAGTCGTCCCAACACGGCAGAGGCTATGCTCGTAAGGCTATAGATGGCAACACAGACGGCACTTTCTCCCATGGTAGCTGTACCCACACAAGCGATAACAATGATCCTTGGTGGATGATTACTTTCAAGAACATGATTTTGGTGGATGAGGTGATTATAGCTAATCGCGCAGATTGTTGTGGTAAGTAGCTAAAATAATTGTATTACCGATCTTTCTATTTCCAGCATTGAAAATAAATATACCTCCTACGTTTGTAATACACGTCCTAATAGTGACACCTGCACACAATTGATATGTGCCATTATTGACATGTTGATTGTAATCTTAGATTTCGCATCGATATACATTTTTATCAGGTCATCGCCTGAAGGGTTTCAACATTGTCGTTGGTCCATATCATGGACAATATGTGAAGTGTGGATCGTCGAGCAATAATATGAAGATTGGAGAGATAAAATCATTCAAATGTGCTCCTAACGCCAGGGGACAAATACTGAAGATCACAATACTTGGTAGAAAGGAATTTCTTACACTGTGCGAGGTGTTCGTATATGGAAAAGGTATGTATTAGTTGTATTTCTACGAATTTCTTACACTGTGTGAGGTGATCGTATATGGAAAAGATATGTATTAGTTGTATTTCTACGGTGTGAAGTAACTGTATCGATACACGTTTTGCCACTTGCAGATTAGTAACCAGAATATAAGCCAGACGTGTTTTCTGTTGAAATGTATATCATTGTATACAGGCCCCTTGGTACAATATTTATTTCAAAGTATGTTATCATGTTGATCAGGTCGATATCTTTTTAGTCCAATTATTCAATTTATACAGCAAACATTGATTTTGACATGTATTTTGATAGTTTGTAAAGTTGGTTGTGTTTGTTTTAAAAGTGGGGAGGTTTCCCTGACTGTATTGGGTTATGACCGCAGACGTAACAAATTGATGTGTTGTGTATTTAATATTTCGGACAGGGATTTCATTACTTTTGAAACAATATTATTTCGTATCTCTGAAGTTCGAACAGTGTTACCTCTTTCCAGTGGAATTTCAAGTTAATTTATTTGCACATACACGCACGCACGCGTGCACGCACGCACGCACACACACACACGGGCACGCACGCACATACGATCGCTCACGAGAACACACAAACATATGCACGCACGCACGCACGCACGCACGCACGCACACCTATGCACTGCTACCTCTGTATATATGTTTTATATATGCATGTTCGACGTGTGCTTGCACGTTCGTACATGCCTTGATGTGTGTCTGATGCAACCTTTTCGCAGCACTGATGGAGAAAAACCTGGCCCTTAAAGGGATTGCGTCACAGTCGTCAATATACGGTTCTAACTCTGCTCAGAGGGCTATAGATGGCAATGCAGGTGGTAATTTACACATGAACAGCTGTACCCACACAGGCTCTGACAATAATCCTTGGTGGATGGTTACTTTCAAGAAAACAATTTTGGTAGAAGAAGTGATTATAGCAAATCGAGCTGATTGTTGTGGTAAGTAGTTAAATCGTTTTAATCGCGATCTTTCTTTTTCCAGCATTGAAACCAAACACACCAGCTACGCTAACAATACACGTACTAATAGTAAAACCGACATACATCTGATATGGGCAATGATTGAAATGTTGATTGTAATCTTAAATTTCGCATCGGTATACATTTTTATCAGGTTATCGCCTGAAGAGTTTCAACATTGTCGTTGGTCCATATCATGGACAATATGTGAAGTGTGGATCGTCGAGCAATAACATGAAGATTGGAGAGATAACATCTTTCAAATGTGCTCCTAACGCCAGGGGGCAAATACTGAAGATCACAATACTTGGTAGAAAGGAATTTCTTACACTGTGCGAGGTGTTCGTATATGGAAAAGGTATGATTTTGGTGTACTTCTTCGCTCTTATGTTGCTACATAGATATTTACTTATCGACAACTAAACATAATATTAGTCTATTGTTTTTGTCTGTCGACATTTTGATAACTGGCTATAGGCGCTTTGGCGCAATGAGATGTTGGAAATATTTTCTAATAAGGTAATTCATGTTACGCGGTATCAGGTCCTTGGTACTTCCCAAAGCACAACCACACTGCAATTACTGCGCGTAGACTATTGGAACTGAGGAAATGTGGAATGAATAGAGTTGCCCAAAGGTTCTAAAGAGCACACAATTGTTCCATTGTTTTCGATTGAATGTTCGACTGGACAAACGTGTCTGTTCTTTATATTCAGATCAATGTTCTTTCTACTGCACAGTTTGGACGCACTACAAATGGCATACGTATTGAGAGGTTGCAGTGATTGTGCATGCTGTATGTTTGTGGGCAGGTGTCTAGCATACTGCGTACTGTACGCAAGGTAGACACGTCGACAACGAATGACAATGACAAGATAGACACCTCGACATCGAATGACAATGACAAGGTAGACACCTCGACATCGAATGACAATGACAAGGTAGACACCTCGACAACGAATGACAATGACAAGGTAGACACCTCGACATCGAATGACAATGACAAGGTAGACACCTCGACAACGAATGACAATGACAAGGTAGACACCTCGACAACGAATGACAATGACAAGGTAGACACCTCGACATCGAATGACAATGACAAGGTAGACACCTCGACAATGAACGACAATGACAAGGTAGACACCACGACAGTTATAATAGGCACAACTCGAAACAGCACTTTTATGCAGATGATTCCGGTGTGTTCTATATATAAACCTCCAAATACTAACACAGATAGCTTCAACGATAAACTACTTAGTATTTTAAACTCAATATCTCGGGAAAATAAAACCAGTATGATAATGGGGGATTTTAATTGAAACTTAATTAATACAAACTCACGCCAAATTAATGATTTCACCAACGATACGTATGCAACTGGATTCTATCCAACAATCAGTAAACCAACCAGAATTGCTAATCACTCGGCTACAATAATATATAAGATATTTACCAACGTAACACAACACAACATCCACTCTGGCATTTTATACACTGACATATCCCACCACCTCCCAGCCATAACCAATACTAAGATTATACAACAATGAAACATTATCATGTGCTTTGTGAACCTCGTGTTGTTGAGCCATATCAGGCCAACATTTGAACAGTTATATTATTGTATGTCGATGTATTATTGTTAATGCTCACGTTTTAATTTTTAGTCGTACTATGGACATTCCCGTGCAACACAAATCCGACAATTATCATTCAAACATTTTAGATGTTCGTTTCCGTGTAATTATTTCCTGCATACAATGTGCCCTAGGCTAGGTCGCCCAATATTCCCAGAACTGTGTATATATTTAGCACCGTTGTAATACCAACGTGCATTGAAACTATTCAGAATATTTTTTTATTTTACAGAACTTGATGCCTGCAAGTCAACACCCTGCAAAAATGGGGGTGCTTGCAAAAATACCGGAAATGGTTACAAATGCTCTTGCAAAGGTAATTACTTTGTCAATATTTTTCTCTTGTATATAACTATATGATAGTTTTCAAAGAAAATAAATACACACTCGCGCACACACGCGCGCGCACACGCACGAATACAAACTCGTGTGCACAGGACAACCCACATAAAACTGTTCTCGCTACCAAAGCGAACTTGTGTCCAACTCTGATAATACCTTTACTTGAACATATCACACGGAACAATGTTTCGATTTACGTTGTGGTGTCACATTGTATGATTTCAATCTTCCTTGGATGTACTGTTCAGCATATATCGTAATTTACCAGAAATTGTTTTATTTCTCACAACAAATGTATATCAGAGATCAAATAAAATAAACATATTTCATAAACTAATAATAAGTTAAACTATATGTTCTTGAAATGTTCAAAATGGAACACAAATATAGATAGGAAAAACACATTTGGCTACGTTGATTTGTCTTTAATAATGACACAATAAAATGGGCTGAACTGGAACGTTGATGTAACAATAATAGTAATAATAATGTATTGGTGCGGTTGACTTAATGGGAAATAAAATATCGCCTGATAGACTGAACACTATCTTTTCACCCTGAAAAACATCAACTCAACGATATTGATCCTGACAGACAACAATAACATAATACCTGCACCACCCTAGAAATATGCTGAATGCCTAACTGTTAGATAATCAGTTTCATATTCTGACTAAGAGTTTATTAAATATTAAGTTATTGTATTATTACTAATGTCGTAGGCATTACTGAATATTGTAATTGTAGGTTTCGTTGGTGATAACTGTGAAATCAAACTGACCAGGGTACCCATAGCAACGACCGCAGCACCAGGTGAGCCATCCATCTCATGTTATGGGAATCAGTACTGCTTTCATAAATAACTTGTTCAACAAGGTAACTGCTATGTTTATTTGATACCTTCTTTTAATAGAGGATGTAATTTAAGTGAAGAATTAATTTTACTATTTTCTAAATGTAATTTGACTATTTTGAACATGGAGTCACATAGCATATGTCACAAATCACTTGATTATCTAGCATCAATTTGGCACAATATTGCACTCTATACATTTATACATACTCAATGTTATTTTCTCCATAGAGATACATTGTCTTGGACGTTTCATGCGTTCATTTCATTGTGATTATTTTCTGCATACAATTGATTTCTTTGTCAGTATCCCTAGCTGTATTCACTTAGCACCGTTGTTATTCAAAATTTAATGTGTAACGATATTAATCAACATACAAACATAGGGTTGCTTGCAAAAATACCAACAACGGTTACCAATGCACTTGCAAAAATAAATAGACTTGAACAGACTGCAAAAGTGAGTATTTTTTCGGTTCTCTAAATTATGTGCATGTTGACGTTACAATAGAATAACTGATAAATATGCAGATAGTCGTACTATGGACATTCCCGTGCAACTAAAATCAGATAATTATCATTCAAACATTTTAGATGTTCGTTTCCGTGTAATTATTTCCTGCATACAATGTGCTCTAGACTAGGTCGCCCAATATTCCCAGAACTGTGTATAAATTTAGCACCGTTGTAATACCAATGTGCATTGAAACTATTCAAAATATTTTTTTATTTTACAGAACTTGATCCCTGCAAGTCAACACCCTGCAAAAATGGGGGTGCTTGCAAAAATACCGGAAATGGTTACAAATGCTCTTGCAAAGGTAATTAATTTGTTAATATTTTTCTCTTGTAGATAACTATATGATAGTTTTCAAAGAAAATAAATACACACGCGCGCACACGCACGAATAAAAACTCATGTGCACAGGACAACCCACATAAAACTGTTCTCGCTACCAAAGCGAACTTGTGTCCAACTCTGATAATACCTTTACTTGAACATATCACACGGAACAATGTTTCGATTTACGTTGTGGTGTCACATTGTATGATTTCAATCTTCCTTGGATGTACTGTTCAGCACTGAGTAATACATATATGTATATCGTAATTTACCAGAAATTGTTTTATTTCTCACAACAAATGTATATCAGAGATCAAATAAAATAAACATATTTCATAAACTAATAATAAGTTAAACTATATGTTCTTGAAATGTTCAAAATGGAACACAAATATTGATAGGAAAAACACATTTGGCTACGTTGATTTGTCTTTAATAATGACACAATAAAATGGGCTGAACTGGAACGTTGATGTAACAATCATAGTAATAATAATGTATTGGTGCGGTTGACTTAATGGGAAATAAAATATCGCTTGATAGACTGAACACCATCTTTTCACCCTGAAAAACATCAACTCAACGATATTGATCCTGACAGACAACAATAACATAATACCTGCACCACCCTAGAAATATGCTGAATGCCTAACTGTTAGATAATCAGTTTCATATTCTGACTAAGAGTTTATTAAATATTAAGTTATTGTATTATTACTAATGTCGTAGGCATTACTGAATATTGTAATTGTAGGTTTCGTTGGTGATAACTGTGAAATCAAACTGACCAGGGTACCCATAGCAACGACCGCAGCACCAGGTGAGCCATCCATCTCATGTTATGGGAATCAGTACTGCTTTCATAAATAACTTGTTCAACAAGGTAACTGCTATGTTTGTTTGATGCCTTCTTTTAATAGAGGGTGTAATTTAAGTGAAGAATTAATTTTACTATTTTCTAAATGTAATTTGACTGTTTTGAACATGGAGTCACATAGCATATGTCACAAATCACTTGATTATCTAGCATCAATTTGGTACAATATTGCTCTCTATACATTTATACATACTCAATGTTATTTTCTCCATAGAGATACATTGTCTTGGACGTTTCATGCGTTCATTTCATTGTGATTATTTTCTGCATACAATTGATTTCTTTGTCAATATCCCTAGCTGTATTCACTTAGCACCGTTGTTATTCAAAATTTAATGTGTAACGATATTAATCAACATACAAACATAGGGTTGCTTGTAAAAATACCAACAACGGTTACCAATGCACTTGCAAAAATAAATACACTTGAACAGACTGCAAAAGTGAGTATTTTTTCGGTTCTCTAAATTATGTGCATGTTGACGTTACAATAGAATAACTGATAAATATGCAGATAGTCGTACTATGGACATTCCCGTGCAACTAAAATCAGATAATTATCATTCAAACATTTTAGATGTTCGTTTCCGTGTAATTATTTCCTGCATACAATGTGCTCTAGACTAGGTCGCCCAATATTCCCAGAACTGTGTATATATTTAGCACCGTTGTAATACCAATGTGCATTGAAACTATTCAAAATATTTTTTTATTTTACAGAACTTGATCCCTGCAAGTCAACACCCTGCAAAAATGGGGGTGCTTGCAAAAATACCGGAAATGGTTACAAATGCTCTTGCAAAGGTAATTAATTTGTTAATATTTTTCTCTTGTAGATAACTATATGATAGTTTTCAAAGAAAATAAATACACACGCGCGCACACGCACGAATAAAAACTCATGTGCACAGGACAACCCACATAAAACTGTTCTCGCTACCAAAGCGAACTTGTGTCCAACTCTGATAATACCTTTACTTGAACATATCACACGGAACAATGTTTCGATTTACGTTGTGGTGTCACATTGTATGATTTCAATCTTCCTTGGATGTACTGTTCAGCACTGAGTAATACATATATGTATATCGTAATTTACCAGAAATTGTTTTATTTCTCACAATAAATGTATATCAGTGATCAAATAAAATAAACATATTTCATAAACTAATAATAAGTTAAACTATGTGTTCTTGAAATGTTCAAAATGGACACAAATATAGATAGGAAAAACACATTTGGCTACGGTGATTTGTCTTTAATAATGACACAATAAAATGGGCTGAACTGGAACGTTGATGTAACAATAATAGCAATAATACTGTATTGGTGCGGTTGACTTAATGGGAAATAAAATATCGCCTGATAGACTGAACGCCATCTTTTCACCCTGAAAAACATCAACTCAACGATACTGATTCTGACAGACAACAATAACATAATACCTGCACCACCCTAGAAATATGCTGAATGCCTAACTGTTAGATAATCAGTTTCATATTCTGACTAAGAGTTTATTAAATATTAAGTTATTTTATTATTACTAATGTCGTAGGCATTACTGAATATTGTAATTGTAGGTTTCGTTGGTGATAACTGTGAAATCAAACTGACCAGGGTACCCATAGCAACGACCGCAGCACCAGGTGAGCCATCCATCTCATGTTATGGGAATCAGTACTGCTTTCATAAATAACTTGTTCAACAAGGTAACTGCTATGTTTGTTTGATGCCTTCTTTTAATAGAGGGTGTAATTTAAGTGAAGAATTAATTGTACTATTTTCTAAATGTAATTTTACTATTTTGAACATGGAGTCACATAGCATATGTCACAAATCACTTGATTATCTAGCATCAATTTGGCACAGTATTGCACTCTATACATTTTATTTATATATTTTAGTTGAATAACCTGGAGGTGATTGTGGAACGTGTTACCATATTTAATGTTTAACACTTAAAATATAATATTTTGCAAGAAAACGATGTGTCCATGATATATATATATATACATATATATATACAATATATATATATATATATATATATATATATATATATATATATATATATATATATATATATATATATATATATATATATATATATATATATATATATATATATATATATATATATTTATTATAGTCCTACGTATATTTTATATACGTATCTCAGATGTCGTCATACGTCATGTGTGTTAACAATCACCCTTGTTTAGATGATGATCAAATGTGATCACCTCCAGCAGCGATTATTTGGCTAACTGGTCTGTTTTGAATAATTATCTATTTATATGCGTGATACCAGAATACATAATATAATTGTATCTAAAGTTATACTCAATGTTATTTTCTCCATAGAGATACATTGTCTTGGACGTTTCATGCGTTCATTTCATTGTGATTATTTTCTGCATACAATTTATCTCTTTGCCAGTATCCCTAGCTGTATTCACTTAGCACCGTTGTTATTCAAATATGTAACGATATTAATCAACATACAAACATAGCGTTGCTTGCAAAAATAAAAAAAAATGGTTACCAATTCACTTTCAAAAATAACAACACTGGGACAGACTGAGTAAGTGATTATTTCTCCGGTTTTGACGTTACAATAGATTAACTGAAAAGTATGCAAATAGTCGTAATATGGACATTCCCGTGCAACTCAAATCCGATAATTATCATTCAAACATTTTAGATGTTTGTGTCCGTGTAATTATTTCCTGCATATAATGTGCCCTAGGCTGGGTCGCCCAATATTCCCAGAACTGTGTAGTTATTTCGGACCGTTGTAATACCAATGTGCATTGAAACTATTCAGAATATTTTTTTTATTTTACAGAACTTGATGCCTGCAAGTCAACACCCTGCAAAAATGGGGGTGCTTGCAAAAATACCGGAAATGGTTACAAATGCTTTTGCAAAGGTAATTAATTTGTTAATATTTTTCTCTTGTAGATAACTATATGATGCTTTGTAAATCAAATAAATATACACGCGCGCACATACGCGCGAACACCCGCACTAATAAAAACTCATGTGCACAGGACTACCCACATAAAACTGTTCTCGCTACCAAAGCTAACTTACGTGCAAATATGTTAATACTTTTACTAGAACATACCACACGGTATCTTTCGATTTACGTGGTGGTGTCACATTGTATGATTTCAATCTTCCTTGGATGTACTGTTCAGCATTGACTAATACATATATGTATATTGTAATTTACCGGAAATTGTTTTATTTCTCACAACAAATGTATATCAGTTATTAATTAAAATAAAACATATTTCATAAACTAATAATAAGTGAAACTATATATTCTTGAAATGTTCAAAATTGAACACAAATATAGATAGGCAACACAAATTTATATCGCCCTCATAGGCTGAACACCATCTGTTCACCATGAAAGGCAGGTCATCAATCAACGACATTTATCCTCACAGTCAAAAATAACATAATACCTGCACCATCCTAGAAATATGCTGAATGGTTCACTGTTAGATAATCGGTTTCATATTCTGACTAAGAGTCTATTAAATATTAAGTTATTGCATTACTACTAATGTCGTAGGCATTACTTAATATTGTAATTGTAGGTTTCGTTGGTGATAACTGTGAAATCAAACTGACTACGGTACCCATAGCAACGACCGCAGTACCAGGTGAGCCATCCAACTCATGTGATGGGTATCAATAGTGCTTTCATAGATGTTTTCTTAAAATAGATGGTGTAATTTCAGTGAGGAATTTATTATCCTGTGTTTTACATGTAATTTAACTTTTTTCCATAACTTGTGCCACAAATCACTTGATTGTATTGCATCCTGGAAGTCAGCCCCAAAGCTATGAAATGTGGAATGTGCCAGCCGTCCGTGGCATAATTAAATACCGCACACGCTAAAATGCACATTAAGATAAAAGAGCAACACTCTAAAAATGTATTCGTATTTTGTTATTCAGGCACCCACCCACCCATAGCCGTTATGCATATTTTTGTGGATGAAAATACTGATTTCCTAGTCAAAACCCTACCCCATTCGAGTGCCTATTTCGTCAACATAAATACTTTTAAAGTACAAATTGTAAACTTTTACCCACATTAGCAGGTGCTGTTGGGACACCCACGTTACTCCTGATCGTTTCGAATCATTTTGCATCTTTCTGTGGATGCAGATATTGATTTTCTGTCCAAATCATTCCTCCCACCATGTGAATTCGCGATGGTACGTTTTGTCGATATAGTCCTGGGGTTGTTCTGGAAATTTTGGATTTCGTTGCACCCCTCTGTCAACATGGGTTTCTTTATATTTTCTTTTCAGTTGAACTATAAACTAATAATTTCAAAATAATAATCAACATCTTAGGGGTCCGTTCTATTAGAAAAAACGACATTTATAATGAGTGGTTAGCAAACATTTTCAGAAATAGCTGAAATCACAAAATTTGCCATAACTAAAATAATTTAACATAATTCGTGTCATAATTTCACGGGTATATACATGTACAATATATACAAGTGAATGTCCAATAGCACTGTATCCCGAAATGTTTCACTTTCTGTTATAGATATATTATGTTCGGTAATTGTTGTGCAACAATTACTCAATTTTCAGTAAAATATGTATCCTTAGTGATTTCGTTTGTGTCCGACTCACACCAACAGTATATATACCAGATAATTTCATATCACAGAAAAACAGTTGGTGAGATATGTTCCATATTAATGAAGATATCGTCATAATTCTACCCACTAAATCAAGAAAATGTCGGGAAATATGCTCTAAGTCAACCATTTATTTGTTAATCATCTTATGATCTCACGTAGTTGTTCATAACTTAATGTAAAACAATCTTTACCACCAATCAAGTGTACACATTTAACTTTTTGTCCACGCAAGGTATGAATTACACTGTTTTTCAGGCAATATACCTTAGACGGAATCACATACGTAACAACAACATCTTCCCTTATATGAACTTTCATATCAATAGGTGTCTGTTTGTATGGTCAATTACTTCAACTTACTTAACGAATAATTACCAGTTGTTAATATTATGTTTGAGAAATGGCATAGACATTCCAGTAACCCTACCCCCGTATCGAAAAAAACCATCAAGTCTGTTCAGAGTGGGCATAGCTCACATTCTGTCCATTTAAACGACTTTCTATGTGATTACGTATATTTATGGATAACTTGTATTTAATAATACAACATAGTTATCTTTATGATATCTAAAAAATTAATTATAAGATGCATGTATTGACTCCACGATTATTTTAATGTAAGCGGACCTTTTTGGCAAATCAAAAATATTATGATAATGAACATATTATGCGACGATTTGTCATTTCCCGTCATTTTCTCGATTTAGTGGGTAGAATTACATATACGACGATATCTTAATTAATATTGAATATATCTCACCAATTGTTTTTCTACGTGATGGTACATATTTATCTTTATGACATCTACAAGCTTAATTATAAGATGCATGTATTGACTCCACGATTATGTTAATGTAAGCAAACCTTTTGGCAAATCACAGATATTATGATGATGAACATATTGTGCGACGATTAGTAATTTCCCGTCATTTTCTCGATTTAGTGGGTATAATTATATATATGACGATATCTTCATTAATGTTGAATGTATCTCACCAATTGTTTTTGTACGTAATGGTACATGGATATGAGAATATAGTGGTATTAAATTATTTGGTATATATACTGTGGGTGTGAGTCGGGATCAAACGAAAGAACTAAGGATATATATTTGACTGACAAAAAAATAGGATTTGTTGCACAAAATGACCGAATATATCATATTTATAACTGAAAGTGAAACATTTCGAGATGGCTGTTGGCCATTAACTTATGTATTTACCCTTGAATTTATAACACGATTCAAGTTAAATTATTTAATTTATGGCATATTTTGTGATTTCAATTATTTCTGAGAATTTTTGCCAATCAGTCATGGTAAATGTCGTTTTTTGTAATAGAACGAACACCTATTTTTTTTTTGTGTTTCGAAATTATTATTTTATATTTCCATTAAAAATAAAATATCAAGAAACCTATGTTGGCAGGGGGTGCAGCCACACATTAAGGTAAAATAGGAATTCTTTTCCAAATTGATTTTCCATATTATTATTGGGACATTCAGTGAAATTTTGTTTCGAAAACCATTGGTAACGCTTTACTATCAAGATCCTGTTAGAATATGTGCATTCGGATAGTCCGATATAATTCAGACGCGCAACAAGTTATGTAGGTTATATAATATACTGACCGAATTTACGACACGCGAACACTAGCTCGATGGGTGCATACTTCTGTTCACACTTTGGCAAGGACCGTGAGACATATGCCACAGGTTTCCCGCCTTCCATCAGACTCGCACCTAGCCCTTGCGTACTCGCATCACACTGCAGTACACTCGGCTTCTTCACATCGTAATACGCGAGTGACTGTTCTGATGTTGCAACTGCCTTGATTTTCCGGAACGCATCTTCTTGGGCCTGTCCCCATTGGAACTCAACATCCTTCTGGATTAGTCGTCTGAGCGGCTCACTGATAGTGGAGAGATTGGGCAAGAACTTGGCCAAATAATTGGTGAATGCCGAGGAATCTCCGCACTCCACGCGCAGTGAGTAGTTGCGACACCACCACCACGCCAACACTGGTTAATAAATATGGATTCTGTGATCTTAAAGTATTGATCTAGTATAATAATCTAAACATTGTGTCAGACATTTCGTAGGATGGGTGAATGTCGAACTCGGTAGCACCAGGGAAGTAGGCGAGAACACTCTATAAGAATTTCCCTCAACGTGCAATTTGCCGGAGCAATGGGCTCGCTTCAAAAAGCAGTTTAAACAGTTCATCGATGCGAACGAGAAGTCAGAGGCATCGGATAAAATAGCAATATTGTTGCGCACAATTGGCGATAAGGGTGACGACATCTTTGACAATTTATTGTTCGAGGCGGGTGCGCAGCCAACGTTTGTTAACGTCTTGGGCAAATTCGATCAGTTTTGCAAGCCGCGTGTAAGCGTGTTCACAGCAAGGCACCAGTTTTTAACTATGAAACAGAATACTCGGTCTATCGATGAGTTTCTGACTATGTTAAAGAAGACGGTTCGAGAGTGCACATTTGGAGACTTGACAAACGATATGGTGTTGCATGCATTGACGCTGGGGCTCGATCAGGAAAGGACGAGGCGGAGCTTATTTGAAATGGAAAATCTCATTTTGGATAAAACTATCGGAATATGTCGATTAGGTTTATTGGTGTGGCCAGGGATGTTGCGTCTGTTTTGTTGACCAGCCCTTCATTATTGATAGTGTTGGGCCAAAATATCCATAGGATCTTCGGTAGACACCTGTTTTGGAAGGTCTCAAGAAAACTTCTACAGGTAACACAAATATTTTGATACGGTAATAAGAACTATAGTATTATTTATTACTAGGGAATATTTATAACATATAATATTGATAAGACATGTGCTTTAAAGAAATAGTTTAATGCAGAACTGTGCGATACAAACCAGTCGATGTGAACGGTAAAGCCCGGTTGATGCCTTGGCGTAGACCACACTATAACATAATACTGGCGTGACTGTTTCTTTCTCTTCCGCCTAATAGCTAAAAGTAGGTGGTAAGCGTGCTTACGATAGCAGTAAAAACTACTTAGTAACATATATGGCTTTGCCGAGAATACCTTATATAACATAAGCGAACAGGGTACCGTTTCACTAAAATTCTTATGAGCTCTTAATGTAAACGAGGTGCCCTGAGTTGCATTTTCAATGAACACAATGACGCACTGGCGTGATGTACTCAATAACCTTTTTTTTGGCGTAAGGCACTTTGGATAAAATCTGGCAAAGTGGTTCTACCGGTTCAAAATCAGAACTTTCTAGAGACTTAAAGTGAATGAAGTGCCGTGGGTATAAATATGCAAAATGGATGGGGTGATACTTGATTCTGATTGGTTAGAATGGAGGTAGAACTTTCTTGAAATGTTATTCATTACTGGCCACTGCACCCTCACCCACAACCGTCTGATTGTCCCTACAAGTAACTCCGTCCGTCCGCCACTGCGTTCACCTTCGTCCGTCTACTCTTACATTTCGTTTACAAATGCTGGCACCTTCATTTACTTCCGTTAAAAAGCGAAGCAATGAAGCAGTGAAACAACGACACAGCCAAGTAACGAAGTACATTAGACATTTTATCGTGTCAGTTTAAGACAGACGGAGTATGACTGGGTAAGTATTGTTCCTAGCGACCACATATGTAATACCATGACCTGAATTTCTCCCAAGAAGCTCCACCAACGACCATATATATATAATAACTTGACCTATGTTCTTCTGAACAAGCGCACATATCTACTAAGTATGCAGTAGTTTGAACTATTAAGTATTGCCGCCTACTTTCTTCCCAATAGTGCGCTCTGACACACTCTTGGTCTGTCTTCTGCCGTACGTAGCGCGGTCGGCACGCTTTACTTGGTTCAAACCTTGTATGTTTTTCAGACCAGTCAGTTTATGTTATGTCAACTTATGCACTGTTTTGTAAATACACATTTGATGATGACCGTTTTCGATTAACACATCACGAGATACGTACAGTTCCGTCGGGATTGAAAGGTGCGAACACACACACACGTTGCTGTCAACCGCAGTTGCTTTCAAATTGGGTTGCTTTCAATCCAGAATACCTAGAGTGAACAGGGCTTTAGGTAGCATATGCGAATGTGCTTGAGTAGTAGTATTTGTGTGTCTATGAGTGGAACAGAATTGTGGGTTTGTGCAATCACTCACGTCTTCATCTATTGTCTGCAGCCTCGCGAACAAATCTGGCGCTTGAAGGCATAGCATCCCAGTCGTCCAAACACGGCAGAGGCTATGCTCGTAATGCTATAGATGGCAACACAGACGGTAATTTCTCCCATGGTAGCTGTACCCACACAAGCGATAACAATGATCCTTGGTGGATGATTACTTTCAAGAACATGGTTTTGGTGGATGAGGTGATTATAGCTAATCGCGCAGATTGTTGTGGTAAGTAGCTAAAATAATTGTAGTACCGATCTTTCCAGCATTGAAAATAAATATACCTGCTACATTTGTAATACACGTCCTAATAGTGACACCTGCACACAACTGATATGTGCCATTTTTGACATGTTGATTGTAATCTTAAAGTTCGCATCGAAATACATTTTTATCAGGTCATCGCCTGAAGGGTTTCAACATTGTCGTTGGTCCATATCATGGACAATATGTGAAGTGTGGATCGTCGAGCAATAACATGAAGATTGGAGAGATAAAATCATTCAAATGTGTTTCTAACGCCAAGGGGCAAACACTGAGGATCACAATACTTGGTAGAAAGGAATTTCTTACACTGTGCGAAGTGTTCGTATATGGAAAAGGTATGATTTTGTTGTAGTTCTTCGCTCTTATGTTGCTACATAGATATTTACTTATCGACAACTAAACATAATATACGTCTATTTTTTGTCTGTTTACATTTTGATAACTGGCTATAGGCGCTTTGGCGCAATGAGACGTTGGAAATATTTTCTAAAAAGGTAATTCATGTTACGCGGTATCAGGTCCTTGGTACTTCCCAAAGCACAACCACACTGCAATTACTGCGCGTAGACTATTTATCGATATACCTGTATCCACAACTGTCTATTGGTACCTAATCGTTAACGATGCATTTTGAACTGAAAAAATGTGGAATGAACAGAGTTCCCAAAGGTTCGGTAGCGCACAAAATTGTTCCATTGTTCTCGATTGAAAGTTCGACTGCGCAAACGTGTCCGTTCTTTATATTCAGATCAATGTTCTTTCTACTGTACAGTTTGGACGCACTACAGATGGCATACGCATTGAGAGGTAGCAGTGATTGCGCATGCTGTATGTTTGTGGGCAGGTGTCTAGTACACTGCGTTCTGTACGCAAGGTAGACACCTCGAAAACGAATGACAACGACAAGGTAGACACCTCGACAACTGACGACAATGACATGGTAGACACCTCGACAACGAACGACATTAACAAGTTAGACACCTCGACAACGAACGAAAATGACAAGGTAGACACCTCGACAACGAACGAAAATGACAAGGTAGACACCTCGACAGCGAACGACAATGCCTATGCCGCATAGCATCTTCGCCCGGGGAAGATTTTTTTTACGCCAGGATACCTTTCCAGTTTCTTTGATTCAAAGACATCCATATTAGCATTACAAAACCATACAATCCATTCACTTGGTTTAGATATAAGTGCAAATTTCCCAGTGGTGATAACAATGGCCGGATGATATAGTTGTGTTGTAGCAATTAACAGAAAGGCATATATACATATATACATATATATATATATATATATATATATATATATATATATATATATATATATATATATATATATATATATATATATATATATATATATATATATATATCATATATATAAATAATCAAAGTTCACAATGTCAGTATTATATTACATATCCATGCACATGTGTTTCTTCAAATATATGATAGCTATATATATATATATATATATATATATATATATATATATATATATATATATATATATATATATATATATATATATATATATATATATATATATATATATATATATATATATATATATATATATATATATATATATATATATAATATATTCATATATATATATATATTCAAAGTTCTCAATAGCAGTATTATGTTACATATCCATGCACATGTGTTTCTTCACATATGATAGCTTGTTCACAGCGTGTCCAATGTTATTCCTAATCCCTTGCCTTGTTCCTAGCTGGAAAGAGTTCCCAAACATATTCGGGAAAAAATAAAAACTCGCTTTTTGACAGAGCCACCAATGCTACTGTAAAACATTTTTTTCACTATTTGCAAGAAATCAGAAACTGAGGAGTAGCAATTTGTATGTTTAAATGAACATAGTTCGTAGAGATTGCCACATTGATGTTATTTGTCAATAACCGTAAACACATGTTAGACCAGGAGCCAGGGGTGACTTATTTGCTTGAAATGACACGTTGAAGTGTCTTGATAACATTTCTGAACTGACATATCCTTAGGCTATAACAACGCCTGTTAGTGTCCCCCCAGTGGTGAACTGAAGTTCTAAGATGAATACAGTTGGAGTCGTTGACTGTGATCCAAGAACAAAGGCTGACATTATACTTATGTTTTTGCATGTCCATTGACATATTTAGTATCAAATAAAATAATGTGATGAAACCTATTCATTGTCAATCTCAACAGTTCAATATGCATTAACATATCTAGTCTAGGACATGATATATGGATGCATTACATGGTTTCCTGACAAAAGCATAGTATTTTTGAGATAACCTGACCCTCCATGTTCATAAACTGGTTTGTAGTTAAAACATTAACAGAGCTTCTTAACGTAAAGCCGGCGTTTCACAAGTCGATGCCGTCACATGCGACCTGGCTGCAGCTTGTTCGCCCTGTGTACATCGATATCACATCGCTTGCGATGTGTTGCGGTGACGTCGCTTGCAATAGCCTGTAACGTGTGATATCACGTGGATCCATTAATAAGGTTAAAAACTGTGCCGTTTGGTAAAAAAACTGCTAATATAATAAACTGTCGCTACCTTTATTTGTGAAAGGTTTGTGTACAAATGATTATCCTGTGTTATTCTTCAATTGGTTGTTCTAGTCATGGATAAAACTTCTGGCTCTGATGTAGGCCTTTGTGCAGTAGTTTGCAGTAGGTTGAATGCGGATAAGATCGCGCGCATGATGTTAAGCTGCGCATAAAGGTGGAACAATGTAGCGAAAACTCACAACACTGGCATGAAGCGAAGAACATTTATTAGCGCTTATCTCAGAATTGGATTTACCGAAGAAGGTTAATAATCATAATAATTATTGATTGATTAGTCAACTTCTCCAAATGCGCGCTCTTAAGCTGTCAGCCGTCTAAGAGCAAGCATGAACCAATCTAAGAGCATGCATGAGCCAGTCTAAGAGCATGCATGAGCCAGTCTAAGAGAAAGCATGAGCCAGTCTAAGAGCGAACACATTTTATACGGACCGCAAAGCATGGCCCAAAGTGTTGTATTGCTGCATACAATATATATTCGTGATAATTGTTAAACATGCAATCCATGTGTATAAATTGGAAACATGAAGAACGCAATAATAAACATGGTAAATTAAAATAAACTTAACCCGCATGATCGCTTGTCTAAGCCTGCAATCAAAACATAAATTGCCAATAATCGTCTGCACGCTGATGGAATTTCTAGTGCGCGGGAAGTCAGCATTGCCACGCAATATAATGGTACATTGTTGGGGCTAACTGTTCTGTATCATATCGAAAAAGGTGTGCGCCCTCTTCCCCATACTTACCCTACGTTTGTTGTAATCACACATGCTGTTAATGACACGGTGCTGGGATATATTGTAAAACTTTCTCGGGTACATTGCATTATTACGGAATCAAGCGAAAACTGTTAATTAGGGAGGCAAAATGTTGGAAAAGTGCCTTCCATTGTAAATCGGAGGGCGATTAATGCACTTTTTATAATTAACATGATTTTGTTCATTACAGTGTTTGGACAGTATTACATTAGATAATCTACCTTAGGTAGGGCCTATTATGTCTTATTAATTTGTCATATATGTTAGATACGTATTAACACAACTTATAGTTATTAAATCATTTTAAAGGCATGTTGCATAACATGTTCCAGTTTGCTCCATGCTTGCTATTACCACTTGCCCCACATTAATATAAATTGTGACACTTTATAAAACGTATATCTATAAATCAGCCGTATTGTCCCGTGGTTGGGCGAAGTTGTTTCCAAGTCTGCCTATCTTGCGCTGTTCTCTGCCGGGTGTTTTCATTCCAATACTCATCCAAGTCGTCTCTCCATCGTTTTGCTGGTGTTCCTCATAACCTCTTCCTTCCGTATGGTCTTCTTGTGGTAATGGGCTTTGTCCATATGTCGTCTTTGTGTCGGCTAATGTCTGCTGTTCAAGACCACTTCAAACTACCGGTTGTTTTTATCACGTCTGTGACTCTGACTGTCTTTGCTCTCTCCCAGGTGTCTCACCTTTCTTTTTAGGCAGATGACAAAGTTACTTTTTGAAGATGTCGCGATGTTTTGCATATGCTGTCCAGTCGGCTGTAATTCGTCGTAGGATTTCCTTATCTTGGTTCTTGTCTCTAAGGCTGAAGCGTTGGCCTAGGTATAGGTAGCTCTCCACATTCTCTATTTGATTGTTATCAACGTGTTGTCTTCCACCTTTACTTTTGTTTTTGAGATGTTCATCCTCAAGCCGCTTAGGTTACTTTCTTCGCATAATTCGTGTAGTATTATTTCTAGTTCTTTTTGTGTTTCGGTGCACAGGAAGGTATCGTCTTCGAAACGGAGATGGTTAAGATTTTCTCCGTCTAGTTTTAGGCCTTTGTTCTCCCAGTTCAGTCTTCTGAAGATATTTTCGAGTGTTGATGTGAATAGTTTGGGTGAGATGGTATCCACCCTGTTGCACTACTCTTTTGATGTTTATTTTATCGCTCCCTTTGTGAAGATGTACTGTCACAGAGCTGTCTGTGTATATATCTTTCATGAGTTGTATGTATGCATATTCTATCCCTTCGTCTTTGAGTGAAGACAGTATTTCCTGGGTTTGTACCGAGTCGAAGGCCTCATAGTCAATGGATGCTATACAGAGTGGCATTTTGAATTAGCGGCATTCAAGATTTAACAAGACAAGATTTGCCATCCAAGCCAAAGGCCCAGATGGCAAGTGGACAAGGAAGCTATTGGCTTATCGAGAGTCCAACAATGTTCACCTACTTATAACCCGCCCTCCTGATATATGTGTCAACCTTGTTTTTAAACATATTCACGCTGCTAGCAGTTACACAATCTGTAGACAATTTGTTCCATTCATTTATTGTCCTCTGTCAGAACGAGTGCTTCCTGATGTCCAATCTACATTGATCCTTTACTAATTTTACCTCTAGTTCTGCTATCCTTCTTGAGTGAGAAAAACATATTTCTATCAATATTTTCATACCCATTCAATATCTTAAAAACTTCAATCTGATCTCCTCTTAACCTCCTTGTCTCTAGAGTTGTTAAACCACATTCTTTCAGGCGTTCTTCATAACTAAGGTCTCTAAGTTCTGGAATCATTTTAGTTGCTCTCCTTTGTATGCGTTCAAGCGTATCTATATCCTTCTTACGATATGGTCTCCATGCTTGTATACAGTATTCTAAATGAGGTCTAACTATTGCTTTATAAAGAGGTACAATTCACTTTTTTCCCTTGTATGTTATGTTTCTTCTAATCAATCCAAGAATTTGATTACCCTTTGAAGCTGCAATACCACACTGCTCTGAAACTTTCATATCAGCGCTTATTGTAACTCCTTTTCTTTTACAGTAGTACTCAGAACAGTATCTCCCATTTTATAGTTTACATTCAAGTTCCCATGTCCTGTATGTAGGCATTTACTTTTCCCAAAATTGAACAGCATCTGCCATTTCTCAGACCATTTCACTAATCTGTCTAGATCGTTTTGTAAATGTTGTTTATCACCATCAGTATTAACCTTTCTAAACAGTTTTGTGTCATCCGCAAATTTCAGTACGTTACTTGTTATACTGTCGTCCAAGTCATTGATATAAATTAAGAATAATATAGGTCCTAATACTGATCCTTGAGGTACCCCACTCAAAACCGATTTCCAATTTGAAACTTCTCCATCTACTACAACTCGTTGTCTTCTGTCAGTCAGCCATTGTTCTATCCAGTCAGTTATGCTATCCCCGATACCATGGGCTTTTAATTTAAGTAGCAATCTTTGATGTGGCACTTTGTCAAAAGCTTTCAGAAAATCTAAGTAGATAATATCTACTGGCGATCCCACGTCTATCCACTTAGTGATTTCTTCCAAAAAACATAACATATTTGTTAAGCATGACCTCGCTTTAAGGAATCCATGTTGAGATGAATTTAATAATTTATGCTTAACGAGGAAGTCCACCATATGGTCTTTAATTAACCTTTCTAATAATTTACAAATCACTGACGTTAAACTCACTGGTCTGTAATTCTCTGACTTATTTCTCGAACCCTTTTTAAATAATGGTATGATGTTTGCTTCTTTCCATTCAAACGGAACAACTCCCTCTTTTAATGACAAGTTGAATACTCTTGCAAGTGGTATACTGATTTGATGTACTGTTTCCATTAGTAATTTAGGAGGAATCCCATCCACTCCCGGTGATTTGTTATCCTTCATTGCCTTTATTTTCTTAGCTACCAATTCTGGAGTTACAACTAACGGTCCTAAATATTCAGATTTAGCCCCCTGAAATTTAGCATCAGCAACTGGTAATGAACTAATATCTTCTTTGGTAAACACTGAACTGAAGTAACCATTTAGGTCTTGATTTATGACATGGTTGTGATCTGTCGTTGAGAACCCGCCTCTGAATCCTGCCTGTTCTATGGGTTGATTCTCGTCTAGTATTTTCTCCAGTCTGGTCTGTAGTAGTCGTTTAAATGAAACTGTTTACAACCAAAACTTGAGGTGCAGCGAGTCGTACTTTAGCCCTTGCCGTGGCTGCCTTTTCTCCCGTTCAACGCCGGGCAACTCGGCTAGGTTAGATATGTTTGAGCCCGCCTCTTTCGAAACTTGGGCAATTTCGTTCATCCCACATTGCCTGTGTCTTTAGGAATAAATACAACATCCGTAGGCCCCTTTGTGCCGTTGTGATTCGTGGAAACCCACTCGACATCATCATCATCACCACCACCACCATCATCATCATCATCACCACCACCATCATCTTCACCACCACCATCAACATCACCACCACTACCATCTTCATCACCACCACCACCACCATCATCATCATCACCACCATCACCATCATCATCACCACCACCACCACCATCATCATCATCACCACCACCACCATCATCATCATCAACACCATTACCATCATCACCACCATCATCATCACCACCACCACCATCATCATCAACACCACCTTCACGAAAATCATCATCACCATAAAACTTTACATTAGAACATACTGTGACACTGACTACTATTCTTATTATCTAGATAGACTAGATTTTGAATTATCAATACATGAAACGATCAGGGCGAAAGAGTTCATATTACTGAAGTTACCATGTATCTTAAAAACTGAGAGGCTAATCTGAACAAAAAGGTTAGTCAATATCAAAATCGGTACAGTACAGCAGATATGTCAAGAAGTATGCATGACAGTTGATGCACATTAGAGCAAACATAAACAAACCTGTTTTGGCTATAGGGCTATCTATGTAAAATAGCAGAAGTTCCCTTGACTTGATAGATTTATCTGTTTTTTTATGCAGTTGATCACACCATTCTTATTAACTGCTTGTCTTTATATGATGGTGTATCTAGTATAGCTTAGAGTTGGTTTTCATAATCTAACTGATAAGTACAAAATAGTGACTTGATAGATTTATCTGGTTTTTTATGCAGTTGATCACACCATTCTTATTAACTGCTTGTCTTTATATGATGGTGTATCTAGTATAGCTTAGAGTTGGTTTTCATAATCTAACTGATAAGTACAAAATAGTGAAGATAGGTAACTTCTTTTCTTCTGCACTCCCTATGCAAGGTGTCATTCGCCAGAGTTTTGTCCTTGGATCAAGATTTTTCACTCTCTGCACAAGTTACAACTTTACTGAGTCCGGGGCCCGAGGTTATAAACAGTATTCAACTCAACTGAGCACGGTTTCATGCTCAAGCCTCGCTTTCACACTATGCTCAAACGCAGGCGAGGTTATAAAACATATTGATCACGAAATCGTGCTCAGAGTTGAGCACGAAATGCTGAAGTCCTGAGTATGCTCAAGACCGTGCTCAACGCCGTGCTCAAGCATAAATAAAAATGGCAGCTCACGCATAAATTTATTAAAGTCGTTGACAGTTCGTCCTTTTCGAGAAGATACGCTGTCCTATTTGAGCGTCCAGGCCGTCTACTTTCGAGTTTTATCCGTATGAAGAACTGATGGAATACCACATTTATAAAAGGTTTAGTTTGATGGCTCAAACTGCATTATTTGACGAATATTTGCCAAACATAACCACAGCAGCGACAGACACCGCAAAACAAACGATAGTTTACTTTTAGTGGCGGCTTTTTCGGCGACGGGGACCATTCATTTATAGCTGCCGCAGGACGACAAAATTATATTTCAGTAGCAAAGTCAGAGTCATGATTCACACGAAACGTATCTTCAGAAATTAAAACTATGTGGTTTCGCTGGACGATTTATAACATGCCATGCTGGACATTAAGCCATACCAATACGACTAATAAAATTATTCCGTGAACTATCAATGCAGCCACGTCATTTTGTCCTATAAATAATAGGCATTTTTTTTTAAAAAGTTAGTTAAAACATTTCGCCAGTTTTTAGTTGGGTTTATTGGAATATAACAAATAATATATAGTTTTGTGTTTATAACATAACATAATTAATCTAAATATTATATATCAACTTAATTAAGCTTACATACCATGCTATATTTATATTATACATGCAGCCCAAGGCAAAGGGTATATGCATATGAAATATAAAAAAATGTTATCCTAGGCCAAGACAGCTATAGTGGTAGGTCTTCACACAGTGGGTGCCCTTTGGAAGTAGAAGATACATACAAAATATGCAACACACGCACAGGATAATTTAACACTAGTGTTGTTGAGGTGTTTTAGATATTGTTTAAACTGAACACTACGAAACAATATGTAAGAAAAACCTTGCATATGTTTATATTTAGGCTACCATAAAGAGTACAATTGTAGGTTAGTGATGTTAAACATAATGCTATTCTAGCTTCATTACCCCAATGCTGCAGGAAATCTAAGAACGAAATAGGGCCGGTGACAAACTACAGCTCTATAATATAGTATTTACACCTTTCCTATACTTTATAGTAAATACATATTTCCAAATAATAGATACAAAGATATCACAACTTTTCTAAGACAAAGAAGCACATCATACTTTGGGAAGAGTATATGATTGGAATATAAAGTACTGACGAATATAGTTATGCAATGATTAAGAGACATGCCACACATAACTTGGTAACATAACTGTGTTTGCCTTATGAGCGTAAACCTAGCAAGGTGTTACTGAAAACAGTGACAAGTGTAGTGCACATACCCAATGGGTATATAATATAATACTAACAGTAACATATGCTGCATATATGGTCTTTTGCAGTAACCTATTTCAAATATAACTTAAATTATGATAAATAAAATAATATATCTTATGGAAATAATGATTTCATATAGTGGATAATGTGCACATTAAAAGTGCAAATAATATATTATTATTATTAAGAATTACCACTATAAATCAACGATAACATAGTTTATTCTTTCAGTTTACACTTTACTGTTTGAGGTTGTATAAGTACTATTTTTTTATCTATCAAACCATTAACAGAGTCTTCTAAGTGGCTCTGACGTATGGTTCCACCATGACAGACAAGTGTATAGTTCAAGTGTATACTATAGCCTATTGTATACACTGGAACTATACAATTGTATTGTACCCATAGTATAGGTACAATATAATCTAAACAGAGTAGTTTTTATTATTCAGTACACATAAAATGATCTGAACCTTTGTCTCACATAATGTTTATTTTTGTGCTCCTCTTTCCAGTACGTGTGTATTGTTACACACATCTATACATTATGTAAACAATGGACATTCTAATGAAGTAACAAAATAAAACATTATAATGTAACACGGATTGAGGTAATGTCATTATTTTTTACCTTTGACAACATAAATATATTTTTGTAACGAAATCGATGTTATATTAACACTTGTATTCATTGAGAAAGTACAACTGGTCGTGTTCCTCGGTACATTTCCAGAAGTTCTAGTTACCACGCCGTAAATGAACATGGCAGACATAATTAGGTAGCCGACTTTCGAATCGCTTAGACTTAGTTATGGCTTAACATTAGGCTTAGGCTTAGTCTGGCTGTGAGGTACTACATTTTACTATTTTTAGACAGTTTTATCTTGTGACTCGTCTCGTTCGGTCTGTTAAATCGTTTACCGTGTGCCCGAGTTTCCACACAGTGTGTGACATTAGTGCTGGGTTGATTTTTCTCGGAAAAGAGACGCTTGCAGCCGAAATTCTTCGTCCACCACTGTTTATATGGAAGTATCTTTGTTATCTTTATCAAAAAAGAGAGTTCCATTTGGCCGCTTGTGCTTTTGAAAAAACTACGTCGGTTCGTACTCAGCTGAGTACATATTCAAGACGTTTTATAACTGCAGTTGAGCACGAAAACTTTGGTGAGCATGAAATCTCAGACTTGAGCACAGATTGAGCTTGAGTTTGAGTACGGTTTATAATAGTCACAGTTCGAAACAACACTTTTATGCAGATGATACCGGTGTGCTCTATATATAAACCTCCAAATACTAACATAAACTACTTAGTATAAACTACTTAGTATCTTAAACTCAGTATCTCGGGAAAATAAAAACAGTATGATAATGAGGAATTTTAATTGAAACTTAATTAATACAAACTCACGCCAAGTTAATGAGTTCACCAACAATATGTATGCAACTGGATTATATCCAACAATCAGTAAACCAACCAGAATTGCTAATCACTCGGCTACAATAATATATAATATATTTACCAACGTAACACAACACAACATCCACTCTGGCATTTTATACACTGACAAATCCCACCACCTCCCAGCCATAACCAATACTAAGATTATACAACAATGAAACATTATCATGTGCTTTGTGAACCTCGTGTTGTTGAGCTATATCAGGCCAACATTTTAACAGTTATATTATTGTATGTCGATGTATTATTGTTAATGCTCACGTTTTAATTTTTAGTCGTACTATGGACATTCCGTGCAACACAAATCCGATAATTATCATTCAAACATTTTAGATGTTCGCTTCCGTGTAATTATTTCCTGCACACAATGTGCTCTAGACTAGGTCGCCCAATATTCCCAGAACTGTGTATCTATTCAGAATATTTTTTTTATTTTACAGAACTTGATGCCTGCCAGTCAACACCCTGCAAAAATGGGGGTGCTTGCAAAAATACCGGAAATGGTTACAAATGCTCTTGCAAAGGTAATTCATTTGTTAATATTTTCTCTTGTAGATAACTATATGATGGTTTGCAAAGAAAATAAATACACACGCGCGCACACACGCACGAATAAAAACTCATTTGCACAGGACAAACCACATAAAACTGTTCTCGCTACCAAAGCGAACTTGTGTCCAAATATGTTAATACCTTTACTTGAACATACCACACGGAACAATGTTTCGATTTACGTTATGGTGGCACATTGTATGATTTCAATCTTCCCAGGATGTACTGTTCAGCATTGAGTAATAAATATATGTATATCGTAATTTACCGGAAATTGTTTTATTTCTCACAACAAATGTATATCAATGATTAAATAAAATAAACATATTTCTTAAACTAATAATAACTTTAACTATTTGTTCTTGAAATGTTCAAATAATGTATTGGTGCGGTTGACTTAATGGGAAAAAAATATCGCCCTGATAGGCTGAACACCATCTGTTCACCCTGAAAAAACAGGTAATCAACTCAACAATATTGATCAGACAACAATATCATAATACCTGCACCACCCTAGAAATATGCTGAATGCTTCACTGTTAGATAATCAGTTTCACATTCTGACTAAGGGTTTATTAAATATTAAGTTATTGCATTATTACTAATGTCGTAGGCATTACTTAATATTGTAATTGTAGGTTTCGTTGGTGATAACTGTGAAATCAAAGTGACTACGGTACCCATAGCAACGACCGCAGCACCAGGTGAGCCATCCTACTCATGTGATGGGAATCAGTACTGCTTTTATAAATAACTTGTTCAGCAAGGTAACTGCTATGTTTGTTTGATTCTTATAATAGAGGGTGTAGTTTAAGTGAAGAATTCGTTTTCCTATTTTTTTAATGTAATTTACTATTTTGAACATGGAGTCACATAGCATATGTCACAAATCACTTGATTATCAAGCATCAATTTGGCACAGTATTGCACTCTATACATTTTATTTATATATTTTAGTTGAATAATCTGGAGGTGATTGTAGAACGAGTTACCATATTTAATGTTTAACACTCAAAATATAATATTTTGCAGGAAAACGATGTGTCCATGATATATATATATATATATATATATATATATATATATATATATATATATATATATATATATATATATATATATATATATATATATATATATATCATGGACACATCGTTTTTCTGCAAAATATTATATTTTGAGTGTTAAACATTAAATATGGTAACTCGTTCTACAATCACCTCCAGATTATTCAAATAAAATATATAAATAAATGTATATATATATATATATATATATATATATATTCGACATTCAATTGATTAACACATGTTAGTTACAATATATATATATATATATATATATATATATATATATATATATATATATATATATATATATATATATATATATATATATATATATATATATATATATATTGTAACTAACATGTGTTAATCATAATTGAATGTCGAATATATATATATATATATATATATATATATATATATATATATATATATATATATTATTCGACATTCAATTAGCGATTAACACATGGTGGTTAAAAAATGCATTTTATTTTTAACTAACGTGTTAATCGCTAATTGAGTTTCAAATTATAATATACGTGGATATTATTGGACGTGGTTTGGCGACAAGGCCATTTCTATTGATTGCAAAGTCATTCATACAGCCATAAACAATATTAAGATTATACAACAATGAAACATTCGTGAACCTCGTGTTGTTGAGCTATATCAGGCCAACATTTAAACAATTATATTATTCTATGTCGATGTTTTATTGTTAGTGCTCACGTTTTAACTTTTTCGTTTGACCTGAATTTGTATTGCTTCAATGTAAATAACGTCAACGTAAAAGCTAATATCTTAATATCATCTATACACATGTGAACCGAATCTATGCATCATAAATATTATGTTTGATGGCACATAGTTCAGAACACTTCCATTGTCAAATATGCGTTCAGGAACCATCCTACATTCCCAATGGCGTCTTTTTAATTATGGAATGACCCGTGTTTGATACTGTTTTTTAAACAAATTATTGAAAGTGTAAAGTTGGCGATCTCCAGCCAATTAGTAGTCCTACGTATATATTATATACTTATCTCAGATGTATTTATACGTCATGTGTGTAAATAATCACCCTTGTATATATGATGATCGAATATAATCACCACTAGCAGTGATTATTTGGTCAACTGGTTTGTTTTGAGTAATTATCTCTCTATATGTTTGATATGTGAATACATGACATAATTATTTCTAATGTTATACTCAATGTTATTTTCTCCATAGAGATACATTGTCTTGGACGTTTCATGCGTTCATTTCATTGTGATTATTTTCTGCATACAATTGATTTCTTTGTCAGTATCCCTAGCTGTATTCAGTTAGCAACATTGTTATTCAAAATTTAATGTGTAACGATATTAATCAACATACAAACATATGGTTGCTTGCAAAAATACCAACAACGGTTACCAATGCACTTGCAAAAACAATAACATTTGAACAGACTGCAAAAATGAGTATTTTTTCGGTTCTCTAAATTATGTGCCTGTTGACGTTACAATAGATTTACTTATAAACATGCATAGAGTCGTACTACGGACATTCCCGTGCAACTCAAATCCGATAATTATCATTCAAACATTTTAGATGTTCGTTTCCGTGTAATTATTTCCTGCGTACAATGTGCTCTAGGCTAGGTCGCCCAATATTCCCAGAACTGTGTATTTATTTATCACCGTTGTAATACCAATGTGCATTGAATCTATTTAGAATATTATTTTTAATTTGCAGAACTTGATGCCTGCAAGTCAACACCCTGCAAAAATGGGGGAGCTTGCAAAAATACCGGAAATGGTTACAAATGCTCTTGCAAAGGTAATTAATTTGTTAATATTTTTCGCTTGTAGATAACTATATGACGGTTTGCAAAGAAAATAAATACACACGCGCGCACACACGCGCGCACATGCACCAATAAAAACTCATCTGCACAGGACAACCCACATAAAACTGTTCTCGCTACCAAAGCGAACTTGTGTCCAAATATGTTAATACCTTTACTTGAACATACCACACGAACAATGTTTCGATTTACGTTGTGGTGTCACATTGTATGATTTCAATCTTCCCTGGATGTACTGTTCAGCACTAAGTAATACATATATGTCTATCGTAATGTACCGGAAATTGTTTTATTTCTCACAACAAATGTATAGCAGTGATTAAATAAAATAAACAAATTTCATAAACTAATAATAACTTAAACTATTTGTTCATGAAATGTTCAAATAATGTATTGGTGCGGTTGACTTAATGGGAAATAAAATATCGCCCTGATAGGCTGAACACGATCTTTTCACCCTGAAAAACAGGTCATCAACTGAACGATATTGATCCTGACAGACAACAGTAACATAATACCTGCACCACCCTAGAAATATGCTGAATGCTTCACTGTTAGATAATCAATTTCATAATCTGACTAAGAGTTTATGAAATAGTAAGTTACTGCATTATTACTAATGTCGTAGGCATTACTTAATATTGTAATTGTAGGTTTCGTTGGTGATAACTGTGAAATCAAACTGACTACGGTACCCATAGCAACGACCGCAGCACCAGGTGAGCCATCGAACTCATGTGATGGGAATCAGTACTGCTTTTATAAATAACTTGTTCAGCAAGGTAACTGCTATGTTTGTTTGATGCTTTCTTATAAATAGAGGGTCTAATTTAAGTGAAGAATTCATTTTCCTATTTTTTTAATGTAATTTACTATTTTGAACATGGAGTCACATAGCATATGTCACAAATCACTTGATTATCTAGCATAAATTTTGCGCAGTATTGCACTCTATACATTTTATTTATATATTTTAGTTGAATAATCTGGAGGTGATTGTAGAACGTGTTACCATATTTAATGTTTAGCACTCAAAATATAATATTTTGCAGGAAAACGATGTGTCCATGATATATATGTGTATGTATATATATATATATATATATATATATATATATATATATATATATATATATATATATAATATATATTATATTTATATATATATATATATATATATATATATATATATATATATATATATATATATATATATATATATATATATATATATATATATATATATATATATATATATATATATATATATATATATATATATATATATATATATATATATTATATACATCTATATTTGTATTACTTCAATGTAAATAACGTCAACGTAAAAGCTTTTGTCTTAGTATCATTTATACACATGTGAACTAAATCTATACATCATAGGTTTGATTTTACATTGTTCACAGCACTTCCATTGTCAAATACGTGTTCAGGAACCATCATATTCCAGGTGGATTATTTTACTTATGGAATGACCCGTGTTTGATGCTGTTTTGTTTCAACTAAGTATTGAACGTGTAAAGTTGGCGATCTCCAGCCAATTAGTTGTCCTACGTATATGTTGTGTACGTATCTCAGATGTCTTCATACGTCATGTGTGTTAACAGTCACCCTTGTTTAGATGATGATCAAATGGGATCACCTCCAGCAGCGATTAATTAGTCAACTGGTCTGTTTTGAATAAGTATCTGTCTATATGTGTGATACCAGAATACATAACGTAATTGTATATAAAGTTATACTCAATGTTATTTTCTCCGATGAGATACATTGTCTAGAATGTTTCATGCGTTCATTTCTTAGTGATTATTTTCTGCATACAATTGATCTTTTTGCCAGTATCCATAGCTGTGTTCACTTAGCACCATCGTTATTGAAATGCAAAAATACTAAAAATGGTTACCAATGCACTTTCAAAAATAACAACACTGGGACAGACTGAGTAAGCGATTATTTCTCCAGTTCTCTAAATGATGTGCATGTTGACGTTACAATAGATTAACTGATAAGTATGTAAATGGTCGTACTATGGACATTCCCGTGCAACTCAAATCCGATCATTATCATTCAAACGTTTCCGTGTAATTATTTCCTGCTTGCAATGTGCTCTAGGCTGGGTCGCCCAATATTCCCAGAACTGTGTATTTATTTAGCACCGTTGTAATACCAATGTGCATTGAAACTATTCAGAATATTATTTTTATTTTACAGAACTTGATGCCTGCAAGTCAACACCCTGCAAAAATGGGGGTGCTTGCAAAAATACCGGAAATGGTTACAAATGCTCTTGCAAAGGTAATTCATTTGTTAATATTTTTCTTGTAGATAACTATATGATGGTTTGTAAAGAAAATAAATACACATGCGCGCACACACGCGCGCACATGCACGAATAAAAACTCATGTGCACAGGACTACCCACATAAAACTGTTCTCGCTACCAAAGCGAACTTGTGTCCAAATATGTTAATACCTTTACTTGAACATACCACACGAACAATGTTTCGATTTACGTTGTGGTGTCACATTGTATGATTTCAATCTTCCCTGGATGTACTGTTCAGCACTAAGTAATACATATATATGTCTATCGTAATGTACCGGAAATTGTTTTGTTTCTCACAACAAATGTATAGTAGTGATTAAATAAAAATTTCATAAACTAATAATAAGTTAAACTATATGTTCTTGAAATGTTCAAATAATGTATTGATGCGATTGACTTAATAGGAAATAAAATATCGCCCTGATAGGCTGAACACGATCTTTTCATCATGAAAGGCAGGTCATCACTCAACGACATTTATCCTCACAGTCAAAAATAACATAATACCTGCACCACCCTAGAAATATGCTGAATGCTTCACTGTTAGATAATCAATTTCATAATCTGACTAAGAGTTTATTAAATATTAAGTTACTGCATTATTACTAATGTCGTAGGCATTACTTAATATTGTAATTGTAGGTTTCGTTGGTGATAACTGTGAAATCAAACTGACTACGGTACCCATTGCAACGACCGCAGCACCAGGTGAGCCATCGAACTCATGTGATGGGAATCAGTACTGCTTTTATAAATAACTTGTTCAGCAAGGTAACTGATATATTTGTTTGATTCTTATAATAGAGGTTGTAGTTTAAGTGAAGAATTCATTTTCCTATTTTTTTAATGTAATTTACTATTTTGAATATGGAGTCACATAGCATATGTCACAAATCACTTGATTATCTAGCATAAATTTTGCGCAGTATTGCATTCTATACATTTTATTTATATATTTTAGTTGAATAATCTGGAGGTGATTGTAGAACGAGTTACCATATTTAATGTTTAGCACTCAAAATATAATATTTTGCAGGAAAAACGATGTGTCCATATATATATATATATATATATATATATATATATATATATATATATATATATATATATATATATATATATATATATATATATATACATCTATATTTGTATTACTTCAATGTAAATAACGTCAACGTAAAAGCTATTGTCTTAGTATCATCTATACACATGTGAACCAAATCTATACATCGTAGGTTTGATTTTACATTGTTCACAACACTTCCATTGTCAAATACGTGTTCAGGAACCATCATATATTCCCAATGGCTTATTTTACTTATGGAATGACCCGTGTTTGATACTGTTTTGTTTCGATTAATTATTGAACGTGTAAAGTTGGCGATCTCCAGCCAATTAGTTGTCCTACGTATATGTTGTGTACGTATCTCAGATGTCTTCATACGTCATGTGTGTTAACAGTCACCCTTGTTTAGATGATGATCAAATGGGATCACCTCCAGCAGCGATTAATTGGTCAACTGGTCTGTTTTGAATAATTATCTGTCTATATGTGTGATACCAGAATACATAACGTAATTGTATATAAAGTTATACTCAATGTTATTTTCTCCGATGAGATACATTGTCTAGAATGTTTCATGCGTTCATTTCTTAATGATTATTTTCTGCATACAATTGATCTCTTTGCCAGTATCCATAGCTGTGTTCACTTAGCACCATCGTTATTGAAATGCAAAAATACTAAAAATGGTTACCAATGCACTTTCAAAAATAACAACACTGGGACAGACTGAGTAAGCGATTATTTCTCCAGCTCTATAAATGATGTGCATGTTGACGTTACAATAGATTAACTGATAAGTATGCAAATGGTCGTACTATGGACATTCCCGTGCAACTCAAATCCGATCATTATCATTCAAACGTTTCCGTGTAATTATTTCCTGCATGCAATGTGCCCTAGACTGGGTCGCCCAATATTCCCAGAACTGTGTATTTATTTAGCACCGTTGTAATACCAATGTGCTTTGAAACTATTCAGAATATTATTTTTATTTTACAGAACGTGATGCCTGCAAGTCAACACCCTGCAAAAATGGGGGTGCTTGCAAAAATACCGGAAATGGTTACAAATGCTCTTGCAAAGGTAATTAATTTGTTAATATTTTTCTCTTGTAGATAACTATATGATGCTTTGTAAATCAAATAAATATATACGCGCGCACACACGCGCGCACACCCGCACGAATAAAAACTCATGTGCACGCTGTTCTCGCTACCAAAGCTAACTTGCGTGCAAATATGTTAAAACGTTTACTTGAACATGCCACACGGTACCATCTTTCGATTTACGTTGTGGTGTCACATTGTATGATTTCAATCTTCCGTGGATGCTCTGTTCAGCACTGAGTAATACATAAATGTATATTGTAATTTACCGGAAATTGTTTTATTTCTCACAAAAAATGTATATCAGTTATTAATTAAAATAAAACATATTTTCATAAACTAATAATAAGTGAAATTATATATTCTTGAAATGTTCAAAATTTGACACAAATATAGATAGGAAACAAAAATTTATATCGCCCTGATAGGCTGAACACCATCTGTTCACCATGAAAGGCAGGTCATCACTCAACGACATTTATCCTCACAGTCAAAAATAACATAATACCTGCACCATCCTAGAAATATGCTGAATGCTTCACTGTTAGGTAATCAATTTCATAATCTGACTAAGAGTTTATTAAATATTAAATTACTGCATTATTACTAATGTCGTAGGCATTACTTAATATTGTAATTGTAGGTTTCGTTGGTGATAACTGTGAAATCAAACTGACTACGGTATCCATAGCAACGACCGCAGCACCAGGTGAGCCATCCAAGTCATGTGATGGGTATCAATACTGCTTTCATAGATGTTTTCTTAAAATAGATGGTGTAATTTAAGTGAGGAATTTATTATCCTGTGTTTTACATGTAATTTAACTTTTCCCATAAAATGTGTCACAAATGTATTGCATCCTGGAAGTTAGCCCAAAAAGCTACGAAACGTGGTATGTGCCAGCAGTCCGTGGCATAATTAAATACCGCACACCACGTCCGCTTCAAAAAGTGCAGCTATGAGAAGGGATGATAGTTCAATCCAACATGTATAGGGTGGGAGAGAATGCAACTGGCGATGAAGCAAGCGGAAACTAAGGACGAGAAAGAGAGGCGGTTTCAAAGAGGGATGAAACTATGTAATCAAAAAAAGTTATATCAGTTCTGAGGTTCATTTCGTTCACGTGACACTATGTAATCAAACACATTGGATCATAACTACACTAAAGCACGTTTGACTATTAAGTAATGATTTTTCACACATGAATACATTTCGACTCATATCATAATTTTGACAATTCACCAACTCACTATAATGTATTTATGAGGTTTCCATAGGTTGGCACTCTAGTGAAAATAATAAGAATTATGATATATTCACATAAAGAACGTGCATAAAAATAATTATGCGCATCCAGGTGCGTATAAAAAATACGCTAAAACTATATGAAACTTGACCAGTGGTGTCCGAAGTAATATACCCTATTCCACTGGGAATTATATTATGTGAAACCGTAGTTCTGCAGTTATGTAGCCAGTTGAAAAGCGCATGTTAAATAATTCTCATACCTTTCCCTTGTAATGGCATTTTACAATATAACGTCACAGGAAAAGTTTGACAAATATATCTGAGTTCCGCTAGAGTCATTGTTCGTACGCATAAAATGCACATTAAGATAAAAGTGCAACACTCTAAAAATGTATTCGTATTTTGTTATTCAGGCACCCACTGTTATTACTCGTAGTAATTTTGAGCCGTTATGCACCTTTTTGTGGATGAAAGTACTGATTTCCTAGTCAAAACCCTCGCCCATTCTGTAGTTTTGTGAGTGCCTATTTCGTCAACATAAATACTTTTAAAATACAAATTGTAAACTTTTACCCACATTAGCAGGTGTTGTTGGGATACCCACGTTACTCCTGATCGTTTCGAATCATTTTGCATCTTTCTGTCCAAATCATTCCTCCCACCATGTGAATTCGCGATGGTACGTTTTGTCAATAATTTATTATAGTCCTCGGGTTGTTCTGGAAATGTTGGATTTCGTTGCACCCCCTGCCAACATGGGTTTCCTTATATTTTCTTTTTAGTTGAACTATAAACTAATAATTTCCAAACATTAATCAACATCTTAGGTGTCCTTTCTATTAGAAAATGCGACATTTATAATGAGTGGTTAGCAAACATTTTCAGAAATAGCTGAAATCACAAAATATCCATAACTAAAATAATTTAACATGATTCGTGTAATAATTTCACGGGTATATACATGTACAATATGTACAAGTGAATGTACAATAGCACGGTATCCCGAAATGTTTCACTTTCCGTTATAAATATATTATGTTCGGTAATTGTTGTGCAACAATTACTCACTTTTTCAGTAAAATATGTATCCTTAGTGATTTCGTTTGTGTCCGACTCACACCAACAGTATATATACCAGATAATTTCATATCACAGAAAAACAGTTGGTGAGTTATGTTCCTTATTAATGAAGATATCGTCATAATCCTACCCACTAAATCGAGAAAATGACGGGAAATATGCTCTAAGTCAACCATTTATTTGTTAATCATCTAATGAGCTCACGTAGTTGTTCATAACTTAATGTAAAACAATCTTTTACCACCAATCAAGTGTACAAATTTAACTTTTTGTCCATGCAAGGTATGAATTACACTGTTTTTCAGGCAATATACCTTAGACGGAATCACATACGTAACAACAACATCTTGCCTTATATGAACTTTCATATCAATAGGTGTCTGTTTGTATGGTCAATTACTTCATCTTACTGAACGAATAATTACAAGTTGTTAATATTATGTTTGAGAAATGCTATAGACATTTCAGTAACCCTACCCCCGTATCGAACAAAACCATAAAGTCTGTTCAGAGTGGGCATAGCTCACATTCTGTTCATATAAACGACGATACAACATATTTATCATTATGACATCTAAAAGCTTAATTATAAGATGCATGTATTGACTCCACGATTATGTTAATGTAAGCAGACCTTTTGGCAAATCACAAATATTATGATAATGAACATATTGTGCGACGATTTGTCATTTCCCGTCATTTTCTCTATTTAGTGGGTAGAATTACATATATGACGATATCTTAATTAATATTGAATGTATCTCACCAATTGTTTTTCTACGTGATGGTACATGGATATGAGAATATAGTGGTATGAAATTATCTGGTATATATATATAATGGGTGTGAGTCGGGATCAAACGAACGAACAAAGGATATATATTTTACTGAAAAAAATGAGGATTTGTTGCACAAAATGACCGAATATGTAATATTTATAACTGAAAGTGAAACATTTCGAGATAATGCGCTGTTGGCCATTCACTTATAGATTTACCCTTGAATCTATAACACGATTCAAGTTAAATTATTTAATTTATGGCATATTTTGTGATTTCAATTATTTCTGAGAATTGTTGCCAATCAGTCACGGTAAATGTCGTTTTTTGTAATAGAACGGACACCTACATTTTTGTGTGTTTCGAAATGATTATTTTATATTTCCATTAAAAAGAAAATATCAAGAAACCTGTGTTGGCAGGGGGTGCAGCCACACATTAAGGTAAAATAGGAATTCTTTCCAAACTGATTTTCCATATTGTTATTGGGACATTCACTGACATTTTGTTTTGAAAACAATTGGTAACGCTTTACTACCAAGATCCTGTTAGAAAATGTGCATTCCGATAGTCCGATATAATTCATACGCGCAACAAGTTATGTAGGTTACATAATATACTGACCGAATTTACGACACGCGAACACAGTGGTTAGGCATTCTAGCTCGATGGGTGCATACTTCCGTTCACACTTTGTCAAGGACCGTGAGACATACGCCACAGGTTTTCTGTCTTGCATCAGACTCGTGCCTAGCCCTTGCGTACTCGCATCACACTGCAGCACAATCGGTTTCTTCACATCGTAATACGCGATTGACTGTTTTAATGTTGCAACCTCCTTGATTTTCCGGAACGCATCTTCTTGGGCCTGTCCCCATTGGAACTCAACATCCTTCTGGATTAGTCGTCTGAGCGGCTCACTGATAGATTGGACAATAACTTGGTCAAATAATTGGTGAATGCCGAGGTATCTCTGCACTTCATGCGCAGTGAGTAGTTGCGAGATCACCACCACGCAAACACTGATTAATAAATATGGATTCTCTGATCTTAAAGTGTTGATCTAGTATAATAATCTAAACATTGTGTCAGACATTTCGTAGGACGGGTGAATGTCGAACTCGGTAGCACCAGGGAAGTAGGCGAGAACACTTTAGAAGAACTTCCCTCAACGTGCAATATGCCGGAGCAATGGGCTCGCTTCAAAAAGCAGTTTAAACAGTTCATCGATGCGAGCGAGAATTCAGAGGCATCGGATAAAGCGAAAATAGCAATGTTGTTGCGCACAATTGGCGATAAGGGTGACGACATCTTTGACAATTTATTGTTCGAGGCGGATGCGCAGCCAACGTTTGTTAACGTCTTGGACAAATTCGAGCAGTTTTGCAAGCCACGTGTAAGCGTGTTCACAGCAAGGCACCAGTTTTTAACTATGAAACAGAATACTCGGTCTATCAATGAGTTTCTGACTACGTTACAGAAGAATGTTCGAGAGTGCACGTTTGGAGACTTGACAAACGATATGGTGTTGCATGCATTGACGCTGGGGTTCGATCAGGAAAGGACGAGGCGGAGGTTATTTGAAATGGAAATTCTCATTTTGGATAAAACTATCGGAATATGTCGATTAGCTGCAGACATAGAAGTTGAAATTAAAACCTATACTTGATCGAAGAGGTTAGCGCACTGTAGAAGACAAAGAATCGCAGAAGACAAAGAATCGTACTAAGGTCACGAGGGGCCAAACGCAACGTCCCCCTGATGTTTGATGTGGTAGAAACAAAACACTGCTCACTACTGTCACTGGATACATGTCTACATCTCAATTTGCTACAGTGAATGAACATGTTCATTTGGTGAACACTCGTCAGTACAGAAATGTGGATGCAATGCTGGAGGAATACACGGACGTATTCTCTGGACTAGGGTGTCTGCCAGGAGAATATGACATAGTGGTGGACAACAGTGTCAAGCCGGTGCAGAACAGACCGCGCAAAGTGGCATATGCCCTCAAAGACGATCTGCAGAAGAAGATAACAGCTCTTGAGGAGCAGAAGGTGATTGCTAAAGTGGATGTTCCAACACCGTGGATATCCAACTGATTAGCAATTCGCAAATCAAATGGCGAGGTGAAGTTATGCATATATCCGACCGATCTAAACAAAGCCATCCAGCGAAATCATTTCCCATTACCCTCCATACAGGAAGGTTTGCCTAAACTGAAGGACGCAAATATTGGTCTTGGCCCGGTTACTTCAACGAGCAAGGGAACAAAACCTCAGATTAAACAAGGCCAAGATGAAGCTTCACTTGACTGAAATCAAATACATCGGGCACGTTCTGTCGATAGAAGGAGTAAAAGCGGATCCTGAGAAGGTGTCAGACATCTCAAGCATGGCCACTCCAACCGACAGCGACCAAGTGCGGAGATTCCTGGGCTTCACCAATTATCTGGCCAAGTTCTTGCCCAATCTCTCCACTATCAGTGAGCCGCTCAGACGTATAATCCAGAAAGATGTTGAGTTCCAGTGGGGACAAACCCAAGAAGATGCGTTCAGGAAAATCAAGGAGGTTGCAACATCAGAACAGTCAACGGTTCGGTCAGGATGGCCCGAGAACAAACAAATGCAGTTGCCAGGGCTGAAACCATATTGAACATTTCAAGAAGAAATGTCAGCGGATGATGGTATTCTGTACAAAGGAGAGAGAATGGAAATTCCGAAATCTGGTCAGAAAGATCTGCTGGAACGAATCGAAGCAACCGACGAGCAAGAGATAGCATCTACTGGCCGGGATTGACAAGCGACATCAAGCAGATGGTCGAGAGCTGTCAAGCGTGTTCGAAAGAAAACTCATCACAACAGAAAGAGACGCTACGAAGTCATGACATTCTCTCGAAGCCATAAACGACCATACACCGCTCTCGGACGACCCTTTGAGAGCGGTGTTGGAGTGGAGAAACACGCCATCGTTTCAAATCAATTGCAGTCCAGTGCAACGGCTAATGCAAAGACGCACGCGGGCGTGTGTGCCTCTAGCAGAGCAGTTGGTGAAACCCGTGGTACTAACATGGGCAAACGTTGGGATAGACTTGTTCACGTATGCCAATGCCACTTACCTCATCATGGTAGACTACTATTCAGATTTCTTCGATTTCACAAAACTTGTCGATCAGAGAGCGGAAACGACCATACAAGTAAGCAAAGAGCAGTTTGCACGTTATGGCATACCACAAATTGTGCAATCAGATGGCGGACTTCAATTCATTAGTGCGGAATTCCATGCATTTGTAAACAACTGGGAATTCAAACAACCAATTTCATCGCCGTGTCATTCGCAGTCGAATGGAAAAGCAGAATCGGCAGTCAACATCGTGAAATATATTCTGAAAAATTGGACGACCCTTTGAGAGCGGTGTTGGAGTGGCGAAACACGCAATCGTCTCAAATCTAACGGCACGTCAAATCCTCAGACGCAAGGTGAAGAAGCAGAAAATGTCACAACAATGCTACGATCGAAATGCTCATCACTTGTCGCCGTTACGAAGACGAACACCTGCCTACGTCGGTTGCAGTCATTGAAGAAATATGATGCAAGTAAATGGGCATAAGGGATGGTCGCGGACCATTGCAGTAACCGATCATACATCGTCGAAATCGAAGGTAGACTACTTCGACGAAATCGACGTTATCTAAGGACAGACCACACCATACGACCTACTCCGTCAACTTCGACTGAGCAGGAAGTCCACAGAGATGGGACTCACAGTCGATATACTCACTTGATACCCACAGACGAGAACGCAGATTTGCGGGAATTGGAATCGTGTGAAATGCCAGCTATCATCAGCAGGCCGAGACTTGAGCCCGTACCGACGTCTCCTGTGAAAGCCATCAGCCCAGTGAAAACTCGTTCGGGCAGATTAATCACGAAACCATTGCGTCTTCGCTAAGAAGACTTGGTGAAGTTCTGGCTCAAGATAACTCATGATTGTGTTACGTGCTAAAAAAACTTAGTAAAGTTCACAGACATTTGCATATTATAATTTTGGCAGACGGATTCAGTGCTCGCCAGTTATTATGTTAATTAGGATAGTCTATTGAACAGACGTTTTTGGACTTTAATTATTAGCTTGACTCGGTTGTAAAGACCGGGGTCATAGGAGGATCAAGTGCTAGTAACCACTGATCGTAATGTGAGCGTTACTTTATTTGTTTCTAGTTAGGTTTCAAAGTATTTAGTTTAAAAAGGAGATGTTAGAATGTATGCATTCTGATAGTCCGATATAATTCAGACGCGCAACAAGTTATGTACGTTATACAATGTCATGCGCAGTGAGTAGTTGCGACATCACCACCACGCCACGCTGGTTAATAAATATGGGTTCTCTGATCTTAAAGTGTTGATCAAGCACAATAATCTAAACATATCTCCCGATACTCAAAATATGAAGTCATTAAATCAAAGTGTTATTGCATAATCAGACTAGTGTATGTTTTAGATATGGAAGAAAAGAAAATGTGCTGTCCTGGGGAACGCATGTGCGCAGACGATTGCTTCTACGGTGTAGATGGGTTGTTTGCATCATGCAAAGATTGCCGTAAATATGTGGAATGCAAAAATAGCACAGCAATTACCCATTCATGTCCTCATAAACCATTATGGGGTTTCAACGTGGATACTCGGCAATGTCAGTACAAGTCGCCGCACTGCTTTGTTTGCGATGGTAGGTTGCATACTCACTGATATTCATGCAACGTTTATTTTCCTCAATTGCTTTACCTCCTGATTGACACACGCGCGCGCGAGCTAGTTTTATTGTGAAATATTTGTTTTGAATAGTTGTTTTCCCTGTTTTGACAAATGTCTAAAATAATCACCACATTGTTGAATCTCTTCCCCATTAATACAAATTGTTCTTACCAGATCCCTGCAAATTCTCCCCATGCAGTAATGGTGGAACATGCGTATCTGACGATCGGGATTATTCTTGCAAATGTCAGGAAGGGTATACCGGTTTGGAGTGTCAGTGTAAGTATGTTACCCTTGTTTCGTCTATGTTTGAATTAATTGATAATATTGAAAACTTAGTTATGTGTGATACATTACTTAATATGTGTTTGATTTTCAACACATAGTTCATTCAAGTGTATCTAGCGCATCCTGGTTTTCTATAGATGAAACAATAATCGCATTCGATTATTATCCTTAGTACCAAGAGTAAATTGAGAGATTATTCAGCGTATGTATTACTTCATATCAGAACGATTATATACAATTAGCTTGGAGCATTCGTGTTTGATTTAGCAAATGTATTTTCATTATCTGGTGAATTGTAATGTTATGTGTGTTGGACACGAAAGGGGCCTACAAACATATGCTCGTGTGTAGCGTCTCGTATGTTCATATACGTACATGTGTTGGTGTTAAGTTTTATCCTATACGCATAACATGTACCGGCATATGCTGGCTCTCAATTGCATTTCTGCATGAAATTATCTTTACTACGTCAGTTAATAATACAATCTGCGAGCCGAACCCGTGCAAGAATAACGGGAAATGTGTGGTAGTCGGTGTGATGACAGAAACAATCCAATACGTCCCGGTGTTTGTGTGTGATTGCGCACTTGGCTACGGTGGTGACATTTGTGACAGTGAGTAAAAAGTTCCGTTTGTTGCGATAACTGAAACTGTATTTACGGTGCGCAGTGCATAATATTATATCGTAAAACAGCCCTCCCGTCCGCGCGCTTACTCGCCATCCAGATGTCCGGTCTGGATGGCGTGTACGTCAATCCATCTGACATATTGAATGAACACTTGTATTTTAAGTGTTACACTCCACTACTCAGCTCAGTTATGGGTTATCATTGCATTCCCTTGCAGTGTGTCTTGGAACGTTCGAGGACATTCCTGACAAAAGCCAACCTGGGGGATACGACGCATCTAACACGACAACCTCGAAAGTCTGTCAACAATACTGCGTCGATTTGTTTCCAGATTGTGCTGCTGTGGATTTCGAAAAAGGAAGGTGCACTGTCCATTACAATGACACAAAAGCTCAAAACCAATTAATTAAACACGTCGGCAACATCCATTATCGTATGGTGCCGTGCAGTGCGCCTATGGCAAAAACACTTCCATGATCTTTATCACTTCTGGGCTCGAAAAGAGAAGCTATTGAATTTGCATTGTTTTTGATTTCTGAGCCACTTCAGCTGGTAATTTAAGTTATACAAGTTTGTATTTGAAACAATAAATATTTGCACGCATCATAAATTGGACGTTGTGTTTTACCTGTGGGCTTCTCATCAGTTCACGCACGCAAACCCGCATGCACGCACGCACGCACGCACGCACAGACGCACGCACACAAAATTCACGTGGACCATTGGTTCAGCAAAATAGCGCTTTCAATGTGGTGGAATGTGAATAAGGTGTTCATGTCTAGGGCCTACATCAGTGTCATCAAAACCGAGAAGTAGACACACGGCCAGTGAGAAATGTTGACGACAATGACACACTGTCTCTGCATCAGGCAACCGTAGTGATTACTGTGTCGGCGACGGAAATTCTTAGCAAAGTTCGATGACATTTTATGTATGCAAAACCAGCACAACATGCATAGCTGAAGTACGCACGCATTATCTCTCAGTGTTGTTAAGCATTACAATACATGCCTACAAATAAGATCTTAGAACGAGCACCATCGTCCACGGGAAGGGTGTACTACTTGGGCCGTCGCATTAACATGTCCAACCTTCTATAGAACCAGCGCAAAGGTGTGGATGGCACAGGCAGACGCGCAGTTTCGTGGGCTCAGTATCAGAGGCGATCACACTAATTATTTCTATGTAGTGACGGCACTCGGCAAAACGACAATATGATGGAAATACAATCTTACATCCACAGACTGACGAACATCTGAACCATCGTTCGTCACTGTTAATGAAGTCATGGTAGAGACAGCGCTCTATCACTACGCATGCCTTCGCAACGCACGCTTGCACAACATGGCTGTTTTCAGCGATGTTGAGTTATTGGTCAGCATGAAAGCAGCCACATCATTCCTATTGTTATTTATTATTATATATATATATATATATATATATATACATACATACATACATACATACATACATACATACATACATCCATATATATATATATATATATATATATATATATATATATATATATATATATATATATCAACTTCCCCACAAGCCAGTAAAATGTTTAATTTCATCATTTATTCTGATGACACAACCTTATCAAGCCGATAACATACATAATGACAATTTAGAATCTTTAATAAATGACGAACCTTAAAAAAAAATATATGTCAGAATAAATAAATTATCATTAAACATTGCAAAATCTAAATATACTACATTCCTAAAGGCAAGTAAAAATCTACAGATGCTTACTCTGAAGTTGGATAATATAAATATTGAACAAATTAGGGCATTTTATTTCTTAGGTTTAATTATTGATACAAATTTGAACTGGAAAAAGAAAAAAATTCAAACGCATGTTCTAAAAAGATTGCTATTTTAAATAAATTTAAATATGTGTTATCACAACAAATTAAAACGTTATTATACAGTTCATTAATTGTACCACACATTAATTATTACATCATGACTTGGGGTTTTCAATCAAATAGAATAATAAATCTTCAAAAAAAACTTTTTATTACCTTAAGTAATTATAATTCCCACGAAATCCCTCCATAAAAAAAACTCAGCATGTTAAAAGTAGATAACATTTTAAAATTATAACAATTGACATTTTATTATAAATATTTACATACAAATTTACCAGTTTATTTAAAAAACTGGATGATAATCTTCAACTATGACATACGTAACTATAATACACGAATCAAGAATGAAATATATACTTATAAAACTAAATTGAAATATATACTTATAAAACTAAATTTGCAAATAAATGTCTTCGGCGTAATTTACCATTTTTACTTAATAATATTTCCACTATAGTTAAAGAAAAGCTTAGAGGGATTTGCTCAGTGCGCCAAACTTTATGTTTTACAAAATTATCAAGATACTTGCATAAGGCAAAATTGCTGTATAGACACGCTGAGACATGTCCACACGCTGAGACATGTCCGCACACTGAGACATTTCCGCACACTGATACATGTCCACACACTGAGACATGTCTGCACACTGAGACATGTCCACACACTGAGACATGTCCACACACTGAGACATGTCCGCACACTGAGACATGTCTGCACACTGAAACATGTCCGCACACTGAGACATGTCCGCACACTGAGACATGTCTGCACACTGAGACATGTCTGCACACTGAGACATGTCCACACACTGAGACATGTCCACACACTGAGACATGTCCGCACACTGAGACATGTCCACACTGAGACATGTCCGCACACTGAGACATGTCCGCACACTGAGACATGTCCACACATTGAGACATGTCCGCACACTGAGACATGTCCATACAATGAGACATGTCCGCACACTGAGACATTTCCGCACACTGAGACATGTCCACACACTGAGACATGTCTGCACACTGAGACATGTCCACACACTGAGACATGTCCACACACTGAGACATGTTCGCACACTGAGACATGTCTGCACACTGAGACATGTCCACACACTGAGACATGTCCACACACTGAGACATGTCCACACGCTGAGACATGTCCGCACGCTGAGACATGTCCGCACACCTCGTGATTAACCAAACCGCGTAGCATTTGATTTCAAAACTGTTCTACGTTAGCATCTCACTCATTCATCGAACTGTTTGAATATATTCGACACTTAAAAACCTAAACGCAGATTTCTAGGATATGACTGTTGTGTCTGCACAGCTCTGCGTAATCGAAAATTTACCTTACTTTTCCCAAAATGTGAATCCCAAGTGCGTTGTTGGATGCTTGTAGTGACATTTTGGTGCCACTTTGGCGTGCGGACATGTCTCAGTGTGCGGACATGTCTTTGGCTTGGCGCTACATTTCTTATCTGTCAACAATGGGGTTGATTTTCTGGCTGTCAAATTACACATATTTGGTTACCCGCATCTATTATAGCTTTTGTCGAGACTTGTTGAGTTAACTTGTCTATGTCGTGATCGACCGTATATTGTAAACAATATAGTATGTGTTAACCTACTCTTTGACCCATGTTGGTCGATTCCAATGAGATTGTGAGTATTATCCGGAAGATGGCGACTTCAGCCTTCTGTAGGATATAGCGCTAACGCGACCTGGTCGTTAATTGGTGAATTGCAGCGCGTTCGAAACACGTTCATATTTTTTTTCAAATCTAACTTGTTAGTGATTGCTACGAGTTACTAAATCATCTCGAAACGACATTGTCCAATATATTTGAGTTACGTGACGATAATCGCCAAATGAGACATAAATACTTTTGTGAGACATATACATTGGTATGGAAGTCTAGTTACGTAACTGATGATATTACACACCGTAACCGGTGTTCATGTTTACGTAAACATATGACACATTTCACTTCAGTGGTCGAATGGACGCAACTATTCGTAATATTCATCCACTGAATGTCATCGGACAGGTCCGTAATGCTTATACAAATGATTGCGTTGCGTCTTACAATACAATCAAACTTTTCGCACAAACCGCAGGCGCAAGGAGTTTGAGCGCTTTTAGCTTGTCCGATAGAAAGAGGAAGAGTTTTGTGTATTGATTTTCCTCACCAAATCTAGCATGCAGGTTTCGACGAGAATCAACATGTATTTGGCTTCTTCTTCTCCTCACACGTAAGTGCATTATTATTGCATAAACATGTAAATGACGTAGAGTGACTAACACATTACAATTTGTAACTACAATTAAAGATATCACGCCAGTTGTTTACTAGGAAAAGTAGTTGAACACACAACATCTTAATGTCATAGGTCGCGCCATACTGTTAGATAACTTTACGTCACGATGGTAGTATTTTGGCTATATTCGCTCGCCAAATTAAACTATATTTGTATACACCTATTCCTATACTTGCCAGATGGACATGGTTATGCTATTTGCGTCCAAACTCTACTTATGTAACATACTGTGGCCTTTCTTTACTAAAATAGCCCCCTTTCTGGCAAAAAAACACGTTTGTTTGAGACTTTGCGTGGGTTCTGTGTATGACGTTCTCCCTTAATTGGTCACTTGTAGTCTAGGTTACCCCGATATAACAGAATTACACATGCGCTTATCGGTCGCACTGGTTAGCGTGTCAGCCCTCGGTCATTCCACTTTTATAACACATTCTCGCATGGTAATATCAAAGATCGGGATCAAACCAGATAAGAACAAGTCTGGGGCGCTCCTAGAAATGGAACCGCCTACAAATGTGGGAGAAGTTTAAATTACCTCGCAAGTTTATCCCTAGCTACTCAACCGTAATAGCTCCTCTGCGGAAGCCTACATGCAGGTAACAAGAGTTCAAGTGGCAACTCGAACAGCAGTCAGCATTTAAGATTATAAAGACTGTTCTGGATACTTGGAAGTGTTTGCCAATGAGAGCAGAGCTTTAACACCAGTCGAGCAGCGATGTAAGAGTCAGTTAGAAAGGGAAGTGCTGGCAGTCATTTGGGCCTGTGAATATTTTCACGGAATCTTTACGGGGCACCAGTTAAAACGGTGACTGACCATACGTCGTTAGTGACATTGCGTAGATACTCTGCTGTCAACGGCCCCTTCGATTTAAGGGATGGGCTATGAGGTTGCTGCCCTACCAATCAGTTGTCGAGTACCGCAAGGAAAAAAATAACTCTTCAGACTACCTATCTCGCCATCCATGATATGGCTACAGCCCTGAAAAATGTTAATGTTATTAAATTACTTTTCGAGATATGATGTTTTTAAGTCGTCACTATCTAGAATTGATTTTTTTAATTATGGACCGATCTGTAACAAAGTAACAATGAAGAAGAAAATGGCCTCAGAATTGTGGCACATTTCTAAACATTAAACCTATAAAACATATATACTATAATGATATATTTGGATAAAGTCGCAGTATATTAAAATGTGTATGATTTTATGAATATATAACATACGTACCATTGCAATGCGCCCCAGAACAACTATTTGGATGGGGCGTTAAATAAAAACAAAATAAATGGTTGCAGTAATATATTTAATACAAGCTGAGACGCTCAGCAATCAAATATGCATACGATTGTTCCAGACGGAATACCATATTTTGTGATAAGGATTTTGAGTAAATTAAATTAATCTTAAAACGCAGAGAATTTGCAGTACAAAGGACTCTTCTTAATATAATCACTAATATAACTTCCGACAGACCGACTGGTGCATATGTACATGCCCGCGTGCCCGCGTGCCCGCGTGCCCGCGTGCCCGCGTGCCCGCGTGTGTGCTTGCGCGCGAGCACATGCATATATGCATGCACATGTATAAACACCATGTATGTATAAACACCCATAAAGCAACGCAGACGGACAGACAGACAGACAGACAGACCGACAGGCAGTTATATAACAAGTACCATGTCATTGCCACTCAGCGACCACGAGCCATTCGCTGCACACACTTTGTGGGAGTCCTGCTGCGAGGCACCCAACCGTGAAATAACGTATATGTTACTGTCCACTCAACTGACAACAAACGCGACCTGCGAAACATTGAATACCTGATTGACAATAGACATCACTGTCAGGTTGAATGCCCTGTAATGGCTCAATTTGTCGCTCTTTACAGGAGTGAACTACTCAGTTACACACCCGTAAGTACTACCGTCTGGCTGCTATGCCTTCACTTCTTTGGTTCCTGTTTGCGGCTGACATAACTAGTGATCGGCCTGCAACGGACTGCTTATCTACCTCACGTATATGTTGTTTCTAGCGTGAAATATATGAGGTAGAAAGGAAGATTGGCATGGTATATGGACAATTTGTTTGTGTGCGTTATTTTAATAATTTAAAGTATTATTAATTAAAGACAAAGAATGTGAAGTGAATCCGACATAGATTAAACCCAACGCACCTGAAATGGTTAAAAACAATAAAAAACAATAACTGTTTAATTCCTATATAAACTGATTATAAGTCGGGAAGCACCACCGGTCACGTTTTTTCTTCACGTGACTAGGAAATATATATATATATATATATATATATATATATATATATATATATATATATATATATATATATATATATATATATATATATATATATATGTGTGTGTGTGTGTGTGTGTGTGTGTGTGTGTGTGTGTGTGTGTGTGTGTGTGTGTGTGTGTGTGTGTGTGTGTGTGTGTGTGTTAAATAAGTAAAGAGTCACTTGTATATCATTAGTTTCGCAGTTTCAACAAACTGACAGATGGTAGCGTACGCTAATTATGTAATTGTAATGTGATTGTACAATTTAAAATCAAGAATGTCATACAAGTTCATATTTTCACAAGTTCATATCAAGACTCAAAGACAAATATACCAATTAGTGTATTTTATTCAACTAATATTTGCGTTAGTAGAACTGTTAACAAATCCTTAACATAGAGTATATAATATTGTAATAAAATATTGTTGTGGTAAGATTTAAAAGTTGTATTTTCAATGGAGTTTATATTGTAAAGTGTTACGCCATACACACATACGAAATGTATACCTGACCATCAGCAGCTATTGAAAAGTACATGATTGTTTTACTGAAACCGATACTAAGATATACTCTTGGTCACCTAGCACAATGCGCAAATATTATATCCCAACACCCAGCGTCCGTTCTTTAATATTCGTTGTTAATATCAATATAAAAATGCAATATCCAATAATGCAATTACCTCTATAATTAATTAATATATAACTAATTAGTATTAATACATTCATACATATATAATAATATTACATTGTAATGTCACAATTACATGCCTACTCCATCTGCTGTATTCGAACAGTTTTTTAGTCAATCAAAGTCAATTTCTTTATGATATGGCATAGGTACTGATTCAGTAGTTGTTGGCAAAAACACGGTACAATTATACTTAAACACGTACAGTCGTATACCTTTTTGCTCTATGTAAAATAACTACAGAATAATGTTATATAGTTTTACGACCAGTGACTATACAGTTGAACAAATTACCTATTAAACAAACATGGCGCACTGATACGTCAATTAAAAGTAATCCTTGTCACAAAGAAATCCCAGTTGACAATTGAGTGGCTCACTTTTAAATTATATTTAATTGATAATATCGTTAAACATTCCATTGACAAAACGTATACATAAACAAAAGCACAGATGTAATCACTGTTGTACTGCTGAAAACATTGTCTGGGAAAATGGAAAACGTGCACCCAAAATATACCCTATAATGTGTTGCTTATTAAAGTTGTGTTAATCATATGCCAGCAATAATTAATTATACGGGTAAAATTAGTCAAGCTAAATGAAAAAAAAGAACATATCGTTAATAACTACAACAGGCGAAACATTCCTGTCTTGTTAATATTAACCAAAGAAATGTCCACTAAGCTGTTATTCAGTTATTCAGCCAACCCGTGGCGTCACGTCTGTGCACAGCGACGTGTACGGAATACAACATTCCAGTCGAAACACGGTGGCGACTTTTGGAACTTAGGGTTCGGGTAACAGAAGCAGCGATTGATATCGTCTTTTCACACAATAATATTGTAGCGGTACATCGTGTCATTATTTAGGAGCAGTTTCAGTGTCCAATGTAAATTATTAAATAGATATATTCAGCTGTACTTAGCTAGTCGGCGACGCTTCGTGTCAACCTCTCGTGAATCTCTAAAATCTCATTTGTTTTCCTTTTTATAATTGACCAACACTTATAGGAATATAGCCATGAAATTTAAATAATGTGCACACGAACAAGTATACATGTCTAGACCATGTCTGTATATGTGTCACCTTTGCTTCAAGGCACGTAAAATGGCAATGACATACTGTCTCTTTCAGCCGTACTGTATCTGCTTCAAGTAGACAATTAGTAGCAAGTTCTGGTAGATTGCATGCATGCTAAAGCAGCATAACTTGCATTAATTTCAAATAAGATTGTTGAAATATTTCCATGTTATTTCTCAGTCACTGCACTCGACAACTATGCCTACAAATGAGGTCTTAGAACAAACACTATCATCCACTTGCTTGTATTAGACAGCGCTATGTAAATATAAACAGTTACCCGAATATGTAAGTTCCATATAATCCACCAGGTAGCGTGGTAGTAACAACTTAACCAATGCATACAGTAAGTAATCGGTTAGTACACTAACTCATCATATTGCGAGATATCGTTGTCCATTATTCTTGTCTTCAAGAGAAGGTCCGTTCGACGTGTTCCTGTGTCTGAGGAGTCTCTCGATGTCCCTTCTCAGCACGTCGTGGGATCGCCGTCTAATTCCTCGCTGTCCACGACTGAAAGAATATGTCATATTGTCATACGTCAAACCTTACGTTCTTTATTTTGTACAACAACTATATAAGCAATGAAAAAATAACCACTACTACTACTACTACTACTACTACTACTACTGCTGCTACTTCTACTACTATTACTACTATTACTACTACAATTACTACCACTACTACTAATACTACTACTACTACAACAACAACTACTACTACTACTACTACTACTACTACTACTACTACTACTACTACTATTACTACTACTACTACTACTACTACTACTACTTCTACTACTACTACTACTACTACTACTACTACTGCACAACACTGTTATTAATAGTAATAGGAATAACAACTTGTGTCATGTTTGCCAACAGATTAACCATCGATTGGATGAGCTAACTACTTCACAAATACGTCATCGTAGCAACTGGTTAACAGCGTCGTGCAGAACCGACATTTAAAGTGTCATACGATGTGATCATATGTAATCGGAATGTAAACACCCACCCACTCGTCTTGTCCGTCTTGTTGCGGGAACACCGGAGGGCCGCGATGGAGCAGGTCGCCCTGTTGTCTCGTGTTGCGTTGTGCAAAGTTCCGCATCATACTCCAGTCCTGCCAAATACAAGTTAGTTGACAGAGAAGCGCCTGTGCATTTTAATTGCTAACCAGTACTAATTACCATAACATGCAGCCACTTACTTGAATTATTTGAATGCGAATGAATATAATGTATGGGAAAAGACACTAAACCTTATTGCACAACAATTATATATATATATATATATATATATATATATATATATACAAACTTTATACTAGTTGGACACAATTACAGACACAAACAAATGACCCTGATCTTGTAGTTCGGAGATGCATATTGAACCTGTTTTGCTAAAGATAGACTAGCAATATGCATAAGCCGCGGTCACGATGTAACAACTGCGTAATCGAGACTACGCCGATTACCATGATATATATATTAAACCTGTTTTGCTAAAGACAAACTAGCACTATGCATAAGCCGCGGCCACGATGCAACACCCGCCGGCGTCACAACAAGGAGTATTGGTGTTGACGCAGCGCGAATATGGACAATAAGCTAGAAGACGGACTGGATGCAACACATACAACTAAAAAGCTTTCTCCCTAACAACTGGCTTCGCTAAGTCCATTTCCATTGCTACAAAAAGAATAAAAATGTATTTGAGTTGACAGAAGGACCACTCACGATGTGTGGCGTGTTCTTCACCGCTCTGGAGACGACGTTCATTCTCTGATGTTCATATTGCTGGGAGATATCAGGTTCTGTTGGCATCGCCGGACTCCGCTGCTGCCAGAACATTGGCCGTTTCGACATGGTTGGGCTGAAATAAATACACATTTCACGATTACGTTTGGTGGTAGTAATGCGTGTCCGAGTTATTAATTCGGTCGTAATGGCGGTTACATGTACAATGATGACGGAGGTGGCATTTGTGCAGACGTTACGTTGATTCGCTAAAGACCCATTAACACGAGTGATTAATTACCCAGTTGACGTCCTCGCGAGACCAATTACCGAGGCCAATTTGTGGCTACGATTGTTACGCCCGAATTAAGGTGATCCTCAAATTCTGGCGTCACTCCGCTATCAGTTGCTTGTGTACCCATTGTGACCAACCATCAAAGCTCAAGTGGGAATCCGCGTCACTTAGGCGTTAGGTCTAGACACGTCGTTTATGTGAGCGCATATGTAATTTAGCTGCGCTTTTTCAGGCAACCCGGTCTCGTCCGACCGATCGGGGCATAAATCGCTCCTGCGAGGGGGCCGTTATACCGGTGTCGTTACAGCACGTCTGACAATTTGACGCATTTTATTTTGTAATCATATTACATTGCAGCAAGCCATAGTTACTGCAATGATAATAATCACAAATAATGGTATGTCTATGGCTATCAATAATTACAAAGATTTGAAGTACTAAGACATGGACTACCTGTAGTTTGTGGCGGCACCAGAATCGGAAGACTCGCGGCGGCGCGTCTTTCTGAACTTGCTCACGGCGAAGATAACGAGGATGACGACGAGCACCAGCAGAACGACGGACAGGATCGTACCGAGGACCACGGCCAGCCACGGGAAAACTGATCGTTCTAGCGATATCATTTATTATGCCGATTACAAGAAATATGGTCATGACGATGCTAAAGAATGTCGCGACGATGATGCAGTAAGAATAATAAACAACAGTAATATAGATATAACACTAGTGATGGGAGTGATAATTACAGCAGAAACGATTAAGTAGAAACTAATGATGATAGCAATATAATAATGTTTAATTAATAATAATAATACACATTATGAGAATGATATTAATTATGAGGCTCATGGTAATACTGAAAATATGCTACGTGGAAGATGTTAATTATGACGATGATGATAGCGATGATAGGAATGTCGAATGAGAAACGTATTCATGAATATATGTAATGCGCATCACATGAACATGTACAGTTACGGTACTGTCTTACGTGAAATGCGTTTAACAACAATATGATTTAACATAAGTTGACAGTCTAACAATTAGTACCTTTCCCTCGAAGCCGCGTATCTGAAACGGGAAGCGTGAAACCAATAAGAAACATAGCTTGTAACAAAGAAACGAAATGTTGCACTGGTGTAAGGCATTGTCCGAGAAAGACAATAGTTTAAACAGTAAAATCAATGCACTGCATCAACACAGAGTGTTTGACAAAATTGTGCGCTTAATTTAAAACTGCGGCGGGATATCGTATATGGTTGGACTTTATATGCCTTACGAGACAATGACACACGGACAACTATTACATATGTTCATATCGTACTTATTGCATAACACACAGACAAAACAGGTTTTGCAAATAGTCTATCCGGAAAACACATTCGCTACACAGTTTTCAACAAGCAAGGGAGACAAGTTTACAAGTACAACTTGCCAGACAATTTGATGCTGTTGAGGTCCACTTTGTAGTCTCCAATGTTGAACGTTTCATTGGCCAGGATTTCTCTCAACATATCCTCATCATCGAGGACTTTTTCCACCCATAGAGAAAAGTCGACAATGACGCTGCCCTCCCTGTCAGACAAATCATGCTGGCATTATTCACTATAGTACAAACCTAACGCACCTGTTCAACTGTGTTGCCGTCCATTGGAAAGTGTTTCAAATCAATTATGTTACTATTGATACGTATAGTATGTTTCGATACTCTTAGTTTGGAAATGTACAAATGTTATCTTATGAGTATTACTATTAAATATAACATTATGTAATATGAACATAAACATTATTGTAGAA
>BSQZ01000048.1:782500-885000 GCA_033239005.1 Lamellibrachia satsuma | reverse complement strand
TATATGAATAAACGCATACTTCCAGTGATTAACAAATTCTAAAGTCTAAGAGACGTCAAACAGACGAAAAACGCCCGCATCTATGACGCTACGGGTAATGTAGTAGTAAACCGGTTCTCGTCCTAATATTCAACTCAACGTGAAGGTGCTCAATACATTTTCTTGAGTTTGGCTTTATATGTTATGCAAAGTGTTTTACCGAAAGCAGCTTCCCCACCTGTCTCACAATTCTCGCCAGTGTACCCAGCAACACAATCGCATGTACGTGTGTTGTTAGTTTCTAAGCAAGTCCCTCCGTTGTCGCATGGTGTCGCCATGCACAGCTCTCCTATAAACAACACCAGAACAAATCAACGCACTTAAGCATTTCGACAATGTAGTTGTCGGTTACATTGAAAACTAGCAATGCTTATATAGCGAAATTATAAATTGAAATACAAAAACACAAACACTTAACACTTTCTGCATAAGCATACAACAAAGAAACAAACGTATAGGGATCCCATAACACAATATAGCATTAAAATAATAAGTGTTTCATAGCTACTCAGTACTACTTCTCTCACCTTCGTTACATCTGGAACCGTTGTATTTATCCGTGCAGTTGCAAGAGAAACCGTTCAACAGATTGTCACAGGTTCCACCATTCATGCACGGACTGCTTTCACATTCGTCAATGTCTGCAGGTAAGACAGTGCAATCATATGTCTTAATATATATATATATATATATACGTGCGGGAGGCTATGTTCGTATAAACACATGCTTTTCATTACGATGGCATATGTAAGAATGTTCGTAATTTTTACAAATCGATATTCTTGAAACATTAAACTACTATACATCACATGATATTATTAAGAGAAAGCACAATTTGTATATCACTATCTTTCATGTTTTTGGTAAAAATAAAGTATTGTCAGAACACTGCGTTTCAATTAAAATAAATCGATGCAGGCATATAATTAATATATTATAATAGCATTACGAATGAATTGATGTGTACCGTTTACGACCGATCAGTGTATCAAATAAGTTACTTAAAATAGCCACCATGAAATATGATGGATATGTAGGATAAATGCGGACAATGCATATGACGGTAGTTTACAAGGTCGCATAACAAACGCATTGCTATTTTGACAGAGTTACTGCACCAAACGTTTTAACAACTCATTTAGAAAGAAAACTAATAAATAAAGGTACACTATGTAAAGTTGACGGAGGTGGCGACCCGGCAGTAACGATCAAACTATCGCAAGTTGGGGAGATCGGGGACAGTCTGCCACGGGGCAAATCCGCCAACCGGCTTTTATTCCGTGCCTTTGCAGAATTGAGTAATTTCGGTCACACATCTAAGTCACGTGATCGTCAAACTACCTGCAACGGGACAATGGCGTCCACGAGTTGCTGGCTGGAAAATTGTGAGCTAGAAAACTTATTTTGGTGACTGAAAGCAATTTTTTTATAAAGTTTTTTTTCAATCACAGTTCAGTACTTGTAAGTTGCATTGGTTAGACATTCAGAGTGGCGAGTAAAGCGCGTATACTATAGTTATTGTCTGAATCGTACATTGTTACTCTATCCAATGTCAATGATATTTAGTTGCCCCCCCCCACATCAAAATGTCTCTGTGTTGGGGCACGTACCACGGGGCCTGTTCGACCCTAGGATATCTGATGTAAAATGCTCAGAAGCACTTGTGAATATAAACCCAATAACACGCACTGTGATGAAGACTTCTAATTGTCCATTTAATTATTATTTTCTAATAAAAACAGTGATGAAATCACGTTTTTATTTCACCACTTTTTATCTAGCCGATGCAGTGCCAAACATTCTATTTTTGCTTGCGTTGTTTATTTCAAAGAACAGAACTTGTGAGGATTTTAGTTTTCTAACATAATGTTTGACACAAACATAACGTTTTTTTTTACATAAAAAATATAATGCAAAACTACACTGTTATTGTGTATTTGCTGTTTAAAGTATGTGTGGGGCGAACTTGCCCCTGCCTCTGGGCGGACTTGCCCCTGCCTCTGGGCGGACTTGCTCCGACATGGGACAAGTCCGCCCATTCTTCTAGGTCTACTAAGAATCAGATTTGGACATTGTCTTGCAATAGTAGTACCATTTATTGATAGCACAAATGTGGGCAAGATATTTGCGTTTAATTTAAGGTCAAAACTGATCATCTAGCTCTACAAATGTAGTCTCTAGATCTATCAGAGTGTCCTAGGGGGCGGACTAGCCCCGGTCTCCCCTATAAAATTACCGGACGTTCTTCATACGAACCTATGTCGCAGTTGAGACCGGTGTATCCAGGCACACAGCGGCACGCGTAGAAGCCCCCGGCTAGACTGCAGTTGGCACCATTCTTGCAAGGGTTACTTTCGCAAACGTCAATCTCTGAAATATCACATAGTCACAAATTAGTACCAGTGTGTAATTTCACCCGCACATGCATTCATACGCACACACGTACACGCACACGCACACGCACACGATCGCACACGATCACACACACACACAGACACACACACACACACACACACACACACACACACACACACACACACACACACACACACACACACACACACACACACACACACACACACACACACAAACACACGCACGCACGCACGCGTGCACACACAAAAACTCGCACACTCTTCATTAAATTCCTATATGAGCTATTGTCTCAGTTTTGTTAAGTTATTTATTATTGTTATTTGATGTCCTGCACACTGACTAAAAGCCATTGTGGAAAGATATGTATGCATAATTGTACTTCTGATTGCATACATATTGTATTGTGCTGATTACCTTAATTGTACAACTTTACTATATGAATATGGGCCACATGGTGGCGTTGCTGCTTTGACTTGTAAGGTGCTGCCACCACTCGTATAACACTCGAATAATAAGTGACTATGGTCGTGGGAATAAAGCTAGCAACAGGCATTTGAGAGCTTTCCGTGTTATTTAGCACACACACACACAGATACGTCGTAGCGAGCCTTGAACTACGTACACTTGGCAATTGCACGTTAAAGGTTTGTCCACACAATGATGTGCTAGCAACACACCGCATCTTACCTGTCTCGCAGTTCCTGCCTGTAAAACCTCGCTCACAGGTACAGCGGAACTTGTTGACGAGATCATTGCACGTGCCGTTGTTTACGCACGGCGAGCTGACGCACTCGTTGATATCTGAACAAGATACGAACGTTCGATTTAAAATTAGCACTATTGTTTGAAATAACTGTGGCTTGATGGCATGGACTTCACTGCGTCTACAATTTGCCAAATAAACTGCACAACACAAATTTCAAAATTAAATGTGCAATACACCCATGAACACATATGAACTCCCATGAAAACCCATAAACACATATGTAGCAAATGCCATATTTAACATGCATGTGACAATGAAAAGTATTTATTATTGAATTCCTGCATGTACCAATATTGTATAGTTAATTAATATTATGTACATCTTAATACACGCGTGATATACACATATAAAAACATTGGATAATCCGAATAGACTGACACGATAATGACAGTTCCATTATGTCGCGATATGACTAACGCACTCATATAGATTATATATGTATTTATTACTGAATTCCCGTATGTGCCGATATTGTATATTTTGTTAGTTGAACTTATGCACTTTGCTAACCGAATTCGCAGTTGGTTCCATTGTATCCCGGCATACAGTCACATGTGTAGGCGTTGACACCGTTTTGACAATCTCCTCCGTTCTGGCAGGGATCACTTTCACATTCGTTGAAATCTGCATCCAAAAATAAAAACACATGCATAGGAATCAGTGTTACATTGTTTTGGTTTAAATAACTTTTAACACAAATAAAATCTATGAAAATATTAACATTTTAGACATTGTCATTTCGTTAAAATGATATCAGATGTCCAGTACATATAACCTTCTTCTAAGTGAATATACTTAAACAACGACCATCATGTTGTAAAACGAACTGCCAAGAAAATAAGCTAATAGCATCATTGTTGCAGTAGACAAGTTATTTACATCTCAATAAACATGGTTGTATCCTCCGAATATTTTGGACTGACTACTCTACGTATGCATCACATAATATCACGTTTTTTAATTACAAATCGGATGATCGTGATGTGCTTTGACGGTTCACTAATGGAGTATTCCTTATTCTCGCCTTGCACAATTTTATTATGACTTTCCACATAAAACAGTTACATTATAACTAACTGTATTCGATCGTAGGCGGTTGCATACATGGACACCACAACATACCTTGACAGACGGTGTCGTTATACTGTGTGAACCCGGCGTGACAGACACACTTGAAGGTGCCAATCGTGTTGTTGCACGTGGCGTGATCGTCACACATGCTGTTGGCGCACTCGTCGATGTCTTCGTGACAGTCGCCGCCCTTGAAGCCGGCCGGACACTCCGCACAGCCGGTTGTAAGGCTGCAGTTAGTGTCGATTTCACGACAGTTGCAGTCACGGAGACAATCCTTGCCCCACGTGCCGGTCTGACAGTCTGCAAGAGACGACTCGGATCACTCATAGAAACACCAACGATAAAAGCAAGATCGCGATAATCAGCAGCAAGAACTACAGTCCAATTGCAATACAATGAGAAGGTATAACGTGAATGTTGTACAGTTCGTTCACGTATGTAAGAAGCATGGTGGACACAAGCAGAAGAACATATAACAGCGATGCAAGTGCTATTATAGGGAAGCAAGGATAATTTTACTTATGCTTAATGCAATATAGATGTCCAAATAAATGTCAGTAACCACGAAGCAACTCAGTGAAATGGTGTGTACTGATGTATGTATCATAGATAAGGTGCAATACAACACCTATGCTAAAGAAGAGTGAACATGTCATGATCAGGTATCTAAAGATCTCAGACACCACCAATGCATTAACTTCTTATTTAATAACTAATAACGAACAAATAATAGTTCATCAATATTTGTTAACATACTTAGTTATTAAGAAATATGTATTCTATCACCATATTTTATTATTACGTTAGCTAAACCATTTCCATATCCATATATGAATACATTAAGTACATAAATCGAATAAGTTCGCAGAAACCTAACATTTATTAAAAAAAGTCGATATTTAGTATCACAAACACAAATAAAGATAATTTGGATCGTTTTAGCAGTTATTATGGAAAACTCAATGTGTCGACGTACTTACCTTCGCATGTTTTCTTGTCGTTCATCAGTTGGGAGCCGTTGTTGCAGCTGCAGTTGAAGCCACCGTCGAAGTTCGTGCAAATGTCGGTGCAACCTCCTTTGTTCGTTAAACACTCATCCACGTCTGCAAAGAAAAGTTCACTAGCAGGACGTTTTGTGTTGGATTAAGAGGCTATCCATAAAGTATGTCACGCTACTTTTTACTTTTTAATTTTACCGCTGCTCTGTACACCACTCCCATAAAATACGTTCTTTTTTGAAAAAGACCCCATATTATGCGTACACTTGGTTTTCACCAACTTTGTAAAATTTAAGCGCGCCATTTTCGACTTCACTGATACGTGTTAGAGTCCTCATTCCTTTCCCGTTCGAATTCAGTTAAAATATATCCTAAGACTGGCATAGCAATCAATGTTATCAGTCTGATATCGACAACTAGCTTTTTAATATCGAACCTTTTTAAATAACGAACGTGACGATCTCCAAGACACTCCTAACCCATGTAACGCTTACGGACACCCCATTCTCTCAGCATGACATACTTTATGCATGGCCCCTAACACATATGTTTCCTATTTGCCAGGGGCAACTCTTACTAATGCACAAAATACGCAAAAATCACGACGACGTAGCTGAACTGATTTTAGCAGGATTACAAATAATGACCATTCAGACACGATAACAACACTCACCTGTACAAGACTTGGAGTCATTCCCAAGGTAGTATCCAATTTTACAGAAACACACATGAGTGTTTGACTCGTTTACTTTGCATCCGTGCTGACACTGTAAACTCTGACATTTCTGTGCCGTACTATCCTCTGCAAAATGATGTTAGTCGATCAATGATTAGGGTTAATGTGTAAACGTATTTCACTGTCTCACAGTTGTGACCTTTGATCAGTTTTGTATATACAGCGTGACTTCAAATTTAGTGTGTAACTACACTGCGGCAAATCGCAGTGAACTTACTAAATACAATGCAACACCGAATGTAATAGTATTGATAATAGTTCGGTTGTTTAATCATAATTAATATCCATACCAAATATGCTATTATAGTGTCGTAATGTTTTTGAACATTCACGGTTAACAATCAACTAAACTATTGGAGTGTTGTGACAACCTGCTCTGGGTCAACCTGTCTCGGGTCAAGTGCCTGTAAAAAGACAGCTTAAGACATGAAACATAGCATTGCTAATTTAGATATACTTTGAAATAATTTTTTTTTAGAATTTGGGCAATTTTATAATACGCTAGTTCCGTATAAGTTAGTGTGAGAAGTCGTATATCAATGTTTAACGCCCACTACGCATCCCGCACAATGTTGCTCTCGATGCTTAACCCGCCGATGACGCGAAAACACTCTACGAGATATGCACGTAACCGGAACACATATGCATTGCTTATGTCCTAAATGTACACAATCGTATGTATTCCTAGCTATAAATACATATCCCACGTGTTTCTGTATACTTTAATACATGTTTTCCTACATGCCCGTACTAACATGTGATGACTTACTGATGGTGCACGTCGTGTTATCTGTGTTCAGTGTGTAGCCATCGACGCACGAACACACGAAGCTGCCGTTTGTGTTCTCACACTTATGTTCGCAACCGGCCGTCCCTTCGGTACACTCGTCTACATCTGATAAAACGTACCATTCCTTTTTACCCAGGTCAACAGTGTATTTCAATCTATTCAAGTGGCGCTGGTGGGTAGTTTAGAGAACACACAGGATATTATACCATTCCTGTGTCTGACCAACTAACTGGGCAACCAGAATCTTGTCAAAAACGACTGAGATATAAAGGGTTAACACCCACCGTAACTAATATATCTGAACAATAGCCACGTTTTCAGTAGTGTATTTAGGGGGCATTGAGGCATTCCCCTTTGGCTTAACTATTTTGATTGTATTCGTATTTTTATCTTGCGCCTCTACATGGTAAAATAATAAACTACTGGGTGACTAAGATCGCCCCTTTGGCGTCCCCTCTGCTAGCTTCTAGATACGCCACTGGCCGTTTCATTCCACACAAAATTTACTGAATGAATATGACATACTTGATACAATAGTTGTATTGATGTCGATACAACGGGGAGCAAACCATTTATTTTTTTGGAATAACGTGGAGTAATCGAGCACCACCTACCTGTACAGTTCTTCTTGTTCTCCAGCAGTCGATACCCAATTTTGCATGTACACGAGAAACTTTCAGCTTGGTCAACACAATTCTGTTCGCAGTCGTGTCTTGGCTTGGCCGCGTCACACTCATTAATCGCTGTAGAAAATTATTTTTGTAATCGAATCATTGATTTATTTATGCAACATCTTTGGCACAATACAAACAATAAATTGCACAACTATTTTAGTATGTATGGTGGTGATTTAATGTAGCGCTTAATATGGTCATACATCTTCGAATCGAAATGTTTTCAAGCATTTTGCCTACGCTACTGTCTGCATGTATGGCAATTTCGTGGGATGTATCTTGACAATTAAGTTCCGGCCGATACTGTCACGATGCTTATTACTTAGGGATAATGTCCTGAAAAATAGAACAGCGACATAAAATAGACGTCTATATAATCAAAAAAGCACTAACACCCGTCGATAAGAAATGCTTACAAAGGCATATCCCGTCGTTCTCTTCTGTTCCTGCCGGACAATCGCTGCAATTGTACGACTTGTCATTGAGCATTTGTTCTGCCGGAGTGACGTCAGTGCAACTCGTGCCCTGTGTGCACGGGTTGTCTTGGCAACCGTCCATGTTTGATTCGCAGTGATCACCTAAAAGTAAAAAGAAAACAAATCAAAACATAATTGTTGTAGCAGTTGCAATGATAAAAGGCTAAAAAAATTAGTGTAGCATCGACAGGTTGTAAGCTAATTTTGAACATTTGGAATGATGCTTGTGTTAAATTCAGAATGCCAAGATTAATATCCGTCTTAATATTAATGCGTGGGTTAGGCTTGTTAACAAATGCAAATGCATTTGAATGCGCATATGAATGTTGAGCATTTGAATGCGCATTCAAATGCCTCCATAAAAATAATGCATTTGCATTTGAATGCGTACCTTAAGCATTTGTATTTGCATTTGAATACGACCCACACACATTTGATTTGTCAATTGTACAACCAAATGCGCCATCAAATGCATGCGTAATTATTTGAATAATTATTATTGTTATATTCACTTTGACAAGTTCACAGCATGCCATTATAATAATAACTCTGTAGTGAGCAGTACCCTCAGCAGATTATGAAATAATTTTCTGATCTGTGAATCCACTTTCACAACCTGCTCTTTGAAAAAGTGCTCCGTAGGTCAATTGGTCAATGTCTGAGCTGTTATTCATACAACATGAAAATACCAACTGGTATAATATTATATGTTGATGGCTTCAAAATTACCTGTCCATTGAAAAACTCAAACAAGGCAGACAAATGACTCCCTTGTATTGTGTTGGCACTGTTGGGGTGCGATGGGTTGCAGCTCATTGGGGGAGTAAACATTAGCATTGCCAGCCTTGAATATTTAGAGAGAGAGAGACAGAGTGAGAGCCAGAGAGAGTGATTACTTGTAGCTGTAATTATCCACCAAGTTATCCACCCAGTGACCCCACCAATGGACAATCTATTGTCTTGGGTTCAACTTCCATTCTGGCCTACCAGAAGGATTAGTCTTTCGTTCCCTGCCATGGTTCACAGTAAACTGTCAATTGTCTATTCCCCCTTCCCATTTCCACCACCTCGCATTTGCATTTGACTCAAGTGAAACATTTGCATTTGCATTCAAATACGTTGACAGGCATTTGTGAACGAGCCTAGTGTGTGTGTGTGTGTGTGTGTGTGTGTGTGTGTGTGTGTGTGTGTGTGTGTGTGTGTGTGTGTGTGTGTGTGTGTGTGTGTGTGTGTGTGTGTGTGTGTGTGTGTGTGTGTGTGTGTGTGTTTGCATTGGTGCGTTTGCGTGTGCATGTGCAAGTGCACGTGTGTGTGTGTGCGCGCGCCTGTTAGAAATAAATACTTGTTTTACGAAAAGTGTTTATTGTTCGGATGGGTGTCTATAGATAGTACTGTGCAAAATTGTGTATTCTACCATATTAACGAAAAGCAACACACCGGTTGTTTGTCTATATTCTGTCACTCCTTACCTTCCCACCCAATGGAACAATTGCACTGGACGATCCTGAATGTCTGCTTCAGCTCGTAGCCGTCAGCGAGCAGGTCAAACAGACACTCTCCCTGTCCAGAACAGTTGCACAGGTTTATGGAAACATCAGCGGCCGCAACACCTCCCTTGTCGTCCGAAGCCGAAAACCTGTGTGCATGTGGTTACATTTGCCCAGTACAGCATACCACTCCTTGTATGCGAAGCGTCATATTACACATTCATGTTGTTCGATTATTGTTAGAACATAAGTCAGTTCTATTTAATAAAATATCATATGTGATATAAAAACAACTTGATATTTATTAAATTGAAAAACGTAATTAGCTTACAGATTACATATTGGTAGATTTGATTTGCCGTCATCATACATACGATATATTCACTGGGTCCATATTGTTGGGCGTCCATTTGTAAACGTTATCCTGGAAGCTGCAACCATCCGGACGATCAGATTCAAGTTCGACAGTGACTTCATCACCGTCTGGGTCGGAAGTGATCACAGTCAGGATGTTTTCTTGTCCGACTATCACATTGAAAATCTTGTCGACGGTGATGTTAGGACTTGCGTTCGCTACAAATATAAGATTACTTGAATATTTGAAACAGGGACGACATGTATGTATTTGCAATGCTATTTGCAATCACTATTTCGATGGCAATACTGATGATTCATTATTTGCAGTTTATTCTGAAATGGTTTATTTCAATGTTATCACATCAAACGCAATATTGTCAACATCTGTTTGGACATGGTTTCTTACCCTACACTTTTGATTGAGAGATGGCGTCACGTGCAACTTGTGAAATACATAAAGCATTATGCAGTAGCGTCCCCTATAGCGCGACAAAACTGCACTGGGGTGCTTAATATGACAAACTATTTGCAGAACAATCATTAACCCACGACAACGCATATCCGATCCTAGCTCGCAAATATTAAACGAAGTCACGTGTCAGCAACTAATATATATATATATATATATATATATATATATATATATATATATATATATATATATATATATATATATATATATATATATATATATATATATATATATATATACTAACATTAACTTGTACAGAAATTCAGTAGCCTGTATTGTGCATGCATTAATAATGAAGCATTGTTCCATGCGTCTCTAATACCCGCCAAGACAAGGTTCATGGCGCATACAACAGAAGGTTTATTTGACAGTAGTTAAAACAGGTTTTTATACAACTATTTTCTTGCGTACGATACTTTACTTATCCTGGCACTGACACCGCAAAGATGAGACCACCGGTCTTTAGTGTTTCTTCAACGCTAATTTGTAAAAACAGATACCTAAGCACTTACATAACGTAGCTGCGCTCTCCTCGTTCTTTGCGTTTGTCGCCAAAGTCGCCGCAGCAGCATCTTCTTTGCCTTAATGTAATAATACTGCTGTTTTAGTTATCAACATCAACATTTGGACTTAATGATCCTAAATATGCATTCAAACTGAATGTTAGAGGAGCGCCTCCGTCACGTTCGGTAAGTAGTAAACGGAGTAGGTGTAATGTCATATTGTGTGCTCTTAATTATATTATCAGAAAAATCCGTTCCAAAGCTATTTCCTATGACAGATGTAACTAACCATTCTTAAAATAAGTATGTAAAACAACATATGGGATGGTTCGTATATTATATGAGCAGTATGTACGATTATTTGGATATTGTTTTAATTTGTGGCAACTAATCTCCAACGTTCAAACCCTTGATTTTATTATATGTGTTATATATAAGATATGTCGTAATATGTTTCATTCTATTTTTGCATGTCGACATGTAATGGTTTTGGTTCCAACCTGTAACTGCGAAGTCAAAGAGACATTCTTTGTTGTCCCCACAGGTCTGTTCTGCCTCCTTTTCCTGTGTGTCCGTCATGTTGGCGAGCACGTCCTCGAGGAAGAGCGGCTGGAACTCGGTGTGTGCGAACGTCGAGTAACTCTGGCCCGGCGCGTAGTAGAACAGTGAGTCGACGGCATCGATTCTCCCTGGACACAAACGGCGGGAGGAACCGTAAGACGATTGACGCCTTTTACAATTGTATTTTATGTAAGAGAACAATGCTTCGATACTAAATAGCAGCAACATAAACATGCAAACGACAAGTATGAAATGACGACAAAAACAGAAACATGGCGACTGCTACAGGAACAAGTAATCAATCATGACTGAATGATGAACGCTGTTAGATTAAAGAGATGTGTTGGTTGAAACTGTAATATCTATCATCATGTGTGTTGCATTTGATCGATTCAAATCAACAATTCTTTGCGATAATTACATCAACACAATATCGGTTGGATATCGGTGGGACACTAGTTGAGAAGCATAACAACAATATAAACATAATAATATAATAATGTAATAAACTTATAATAATAAATGATGTATGCGTCGCTTACATTTTTCACCAAATTCGGTGAAAATTGTCTTCTCGGAGGAGCTGTTTAACAAAGGCACGACGTTCTCCCCTGGCGGCAGAAGGTCGTCAGTAGGATCGCCATTGAATACTCCCATCAGGCCTTTCGTGTTGTCCTTGAAGTTGTCTGACGCTCCGACTGTGATGTCGAGTTGTTGCGCACTCACCCCGATCGTCAGAGAAAACTCTGTAGCAATAAGACTTCTTGATTATGGATAATTGCACGAAGGCCACACAAGCGTGGCGGCCATACTACTACAAAATAACAGTCCCAATCGCGCCGCCTAACGGGTGGAACTAATGTTAATGCATACCGACCTTAACGTGGATATCAGAACCAGACAGTGTGGTGGGTAGTGTCTTGGTAGTCATGTCACGTAATTTCAATCGTATTATAGTGTCCTTTATATTGTTCTGATATCTGACTGTATAAAGCACATATGATATTCTTGAGTTATCAGAACCAGACAGCGTGGTGGGTTTGGTCTTGGTAGTCATGTCACGTCATTTCAATCGTATTAAGTTTTCCTTTATATTGCTCTAATATCTGATTGTATAAAGCACAAATGGTATTCTTGAGCTGTCCTGAGCAAACAAATATGGCGGTTTTGAACGTATGGCGAATTCATCGCAGCTAATCGATTAAATACCAATGCAAGTCAGTGTTACATACATATAGTATCATGACTATGCTTCGGTATTACATTGAATATACGCTTTATCGGAAGCCCGACACTAGGTATTGTGGTGGTGAGTGGTGGTTTGAACCAATACTAAACGCTGTACGTTTTTGGGGACATTGATAACATTATGTGACAATCCGTAAGAGAGGACAAAGTACTCATAGCAAGGAATGGCTACTATAGATTAACAACCAACAAAACAACACCCGTACGTGCAGCAACAACAACAACAACAACAACAATATGTTAGGTTGATGCGACGGCTTACCTGACTTGTACGCCACTTGTATTTGTGTGACGTTCTTCTTTGTAAGGGTAACGTTATCGAATTCTTTCTCGTCAGTTAAGTTCGCTGCAGTGAACCAATCCGTCTCGTTCACGCCTTCCACGAAAACTGCCAGACCTAGATAACATAAAACAATATAACATGTAATTGTTGACACACACGCACACGCAAACGCACACGCACACGCACACGCACACTATTCACAGTAATGTGGTGTTTCCGTCATTCACATAATACTGTTGCCATCAAAGCTCCATTCTAAATTAAGCTCTTATCGATAACGATCAACGTTATGCATACACATCCCGTAGTTTATCAATACAAATGATTCACGACAGAGTGGAGGTAGACATTCTCTAACACGTGTTATTACACCAAACGCATAAACGTGTCGCATGGTGAAAACATGGATTTCGCTCTACCTTGTGTGCCTGACTGCACACATAATGAGTAAGTAAGTTAGTATGGCGCAGAAACAATATGAGGTGACCCGCTCGACGCTGACAAACATCAATTTCGCTTTTAAGGGGATGTTGAAGTGTTTTGTAATATGCGAAACAATAAATGCAGAACACCAAACTACGGCTATGCCAAAATCATTGAATGTGTGACATGACCATTTCTAGCTCGTACCATCCCGTGTGGCTGTCATCTCAACGTGGATAGTATTCGAGTCGACGTCTTTAGCAGCGAACGCGCTAAATATGGTTGCTTGTGTCTCTGTTCCGTTGGTGTCGCGAGCCTTCGCCGTGCGGCCCTGCAGTGTGAAGTTGCCGTGTGTCGTCTCTACGAGTGTGTACTCGCCCAGGCCGTTGAAGGTGTACTGGAAGCCGTCCAGCGTGCGGATGTGTGGGTCACCAAAGAACCAACCTGTGACAGCGGGAGGCAGCGACGGTGTAAATAAACTTGAACATGTGTTACACAACATACGTAATTTTAGTGCTACATGAATACTTGTTGAAAGATACTGTATTTTAACAAGCGTTCAACTCTTCTGTAAAAAGGTACGATGTTACGTAACGCTTTAGCCGGGCCTTAATACCGTTCAAAACGCATAACTATTCACCCCTAGTAGAGATGTTCATTCCAATGCCATTCCAACTCCTCTTCTCTGTGAAGCACCCGTGTTACAAATGCATCGCGAAAACAATTGTTTTATATATACCCCAGGTATTCATTTAAACATATGCGTGAACTGAGGCGAATATATTCCCTCGAAACTGGCAGCAATTTGATTCGAACCACGGTCCTCTCTATTGAATCATACATTACTATAGCTACCGAACACCGCTGGGTATTACTTCTACATTTTCTTCATAAAAAGTCCATTCCCTGTCAATTAACATTATAAGTGCGTTTTAAACGCCAATTTATTATGACTACATACGTTTAGTAGTTGAATTGCATTGTCAGAAGAAAATGTGTCCAGAAATGGATCATTCCTTTATAAAAATACTTCACCCAAAGTACCAATTCATGATGAAGTATTTGTCACTAATCTTCATAACTTTTGTAATTAAATGTATTCTTGATGGATTCGTGAGGCAAATGGTTTTATTGACCACCACTGGTTTTTATTTACTTTTTAATTTTGTAAAAACGTCACTTAATTTACCAAAGGAAATAAAATAAAAAAGATAGTAACATTTCGGCTCAGACTCAAAGTTTTGTTTTCATTGAAATCTTTGAATATTTATGGTTCGATCATAGTCACATTTATATGGGTATGTATAGGCAATTCTTAAAGGTAGATAACGTTAGGAAAACATACAAACGAAAACATAGCAACAATCGGCAAAAAGGACCCTATATTACATAAAACAGAGCACCATGTATTTCAGACATTTAGAGAGTTTTCCATTGCCTGAAAGCGCTCGTCCGGCTCTACAGAAACAACAAAAGAAACAACAGCTAAGCTTTTCTCATCAACAGGACCCTCGAATACGGAACCTTATGTCAGTGAAATATGTAGATACATTTACTGACCAATAAAGAGAGGAAAATATCCCACGCAGTAGTTTATCGGTCGGACCCAGTAGAAGTACTCGCAGTTGTCGCTTAATTGACAGCACCACTTTTTCGGCAGGACATCCCATTTCTCGTGTTGTCTGCGATAGCGAGGATGGTATAAGGACGTCTGACCTCCGCGGCCGTCCTCCGTCGTGATGAGGGAGCCGCGGCGAGTGTAGCAACATTCCTGTTGGTTGACGTAAATAATATTAGGCCAAAAACACGCATAAATGTTGCTGTCTTTCATGATAAAAAGAACGCATATGTCTATGTTGTTGCCGACACAACGTCGTGTGTGTGTGTGTGTGTGTGTGTGTGTGTGTGTGTGTGTTTGTACGTGTGCGTGTGCGTGTGCGTGTGCGTGTGCGTGTGCGTGAATGTGTGACTGTGTGATCATTATTGTATGTATCACATTGTGTATGTGTGTGTGTGGGTGTGTGTGTATGTGTGTGTGTGTGTGTGTGTGTGTGTGTGTGTGTGTGTGTGTGTGTGTGAGTGTGCGTGCATGCGTGTGAGTGTGTGAATGTGCGTGTGCATGTGCGTGTGCATGTGCGTGAGCACGTGTGTGTGCGTGTAGCCTGGCATGCCGGCGTACCTGCGAAGAAAACCACCAAGGCATCCGTTCGTACATGCACAACTTCTCGTAGTTTGTGTCGTAATGCTGCCTCCAGTCGAACCTCCAGCGACCGTCCATCACCGCCAGGCGATAGTCACATGGACAGGGCCTCGTCCAGCTCATGTAGAACTGTATCAGCCAATACCATCTCATCTCGTTCGCAAACCAGTTGTAGCACTTCTGCTCGTAGTTGATCTCATGACTTCCCGACGCCACGCGGAACATGTAGCGACCGCGGTCGCCTGTGTACGATACAAACATTAGTTACTATGCTTTTTGAAAACGCACATTGTGCAAACTTAGTGGAAACGGGCGTACAAGTTTGGATATGATATATGTATGCATCCTACTGATATTCACTACACAAGTCACCAAATCTACTGCCGGATTTTTGCCAGTCAAACACCGCTGGTTATGTTGACATCCCATATGATATTGTAAAATGCATTAGATATAATTTTGTCTTCACAAAATGAATTAGAGGACAATGTCAACATACACGAACCATTGCGGTACAGCTAGATTGGAATACCATACTGATAAATAAGAACGTAATTGAATGTTGGAACATTCTAAAATATGAAATTGAGAGTATTATTGATCAATTTGTTTCCTTGAAAAAAAACAAGGTAAACGGTCTACAAAAAACACATATATTTATAGACAAGTGAGCTTAACATCAGTAATTTAAAAATAATTAGAAAGGTTAACTAAAACTGTATTCTTAGTATATATATATATCAATGACTTGGATGATAGTAAAACAACCAACGTTCTGAAATTTGCGGATGACACAATAGTGTTTAGAAAGGTTAACAATGATGGTGATAAACAACATTTACAAAACGATTAAGACAAATCAGTTAAATCGTCTGAAAAATGGCAGATGTTAATAAAGTTTGGGAAATGTAAATGTCTGCATGCTGGACACGGGAACTTGGATGTAAACTGTAAACTTGGGAGATGCTGTTCCAAGTATTACAGTAAAAGAAAAATAATAAGGAGTTACAATAACTGCTGAGGTGAAAGCTTCTGAACAGTGTGGTATGACGTCATCAAAGGGTAATCAAATTCTTGGGTTGATTAGGAGAAATATAACTGTCAAAACGGTATGAGGATATCAAATTGAAGTTTTTGAATGGGTATGAAAATAATGATATACATATTTTTTCTCATTCATGAAAGATAGTAGAACTAGAGGACATGAGGTGACATTAGTAAAGAATCAATGGATATCAGGAAGTACTCATTCTCACAGTAGACAATACACGAATAGAACAAATCATCTACAGATTGTATAACTGCTAGCAGAGTGAATATGTTTAAAAACAAGGTTGACACATATATCAGGAGGGCGGGTTACACATAGATTAAAAATGTTGGACTCTTCATAAGTCAATGGGTTCCTTGTCAACTTGCAATCTGGGCCTTTCTATTGGATAGCAATTTTGTTAAATCCGGAATGCACCTTGATTGCACTGCAGCAAGAAAAGTGAAACATGTGTAAGTGATTTAACAAACCAGTGTTGCCGATCCGTGTGTCCAGGCGGAAAGCCGTCGGTTTCATGGACGGAGCCAACTGCAATGATTCCTTTTGGGTGTGTTTGTACGAGAAGTATCCTATCATGCTCCGTCGTAACGTGAACACGTTGTCCCATCCCATATCTTCGTAGATATACATGGCGAAGGTTTGATACCGCGACGCGTCGTAGGCGATGACCAACTGGAAGGTGTTGGGCTGAAGAAAGAAACCCAAAAACATGCATTTGTGAATATTCACACGTGCATGATTCAACTTACTAACCGATGTAGTTCGGCGGTGAGTGCTCCAGACTGTCAGTCGAGAGGACCTGGGTTTGAGTCCACCTGCTGTCCTTTCGTAATATGGGCAGTTGTTTCAATACACATTCCCTGGTCTTATGGAAGAGAAATGCATGCCGATGGTCCTTTTTATCTTTTATATATAATGACAAGAACGACGAGAAGAGGGAAAACAAGGAGAAGAAGAAGAAAATGAAAACAAATAGAAGAAAGATTCAAAGAAGACGAAGGTGAAAATGGAGAAGATGGGGAAGAAGGAGAATAACGAGGAGGAGAAGGCGTGGAAGAAGAAGAAGAGAAAACAGACTATAAGAAGAAGACGAAGAGGAAAAGGTAGATAAAAAGAAGAATGAGAATAAGGCAATAGAGGAGAAGGAGGAAAAGAAGGAGAAGAGCGGGAAGAACGGCAATATCGAGAATGAGGAAATGGTGGAGAGGAAGGAGAAGAAGTAGACGAAGAAGATGAAGAATAAGAGGATGGAGGAGACGGAAGATAGGATGGAGGATAAGGAAGAGACGAAGGAGACGAAGAACATGACTAAGAAATAAGAAGAATGAGAAGATGACGAAGAAGGAGTAGAATGGGAAAGGATAAGAAGAAGAAGGAAACAAAAGAGAAGACATGAGTAGAAGGAGAAGAAGGAGAATAGTGATAACAAGGATAACTTATACAAAGATACGACACTTCCTGTTCACTTACCGAATCGTACCAAGAGTCATACATTCGAGGGCGCGTTTGGCTCCAAGTGATCACCATCACCCATGTGACATCTGTCACTGACACGCCACCGTTCGCTAGGACGTCATCCCTGGCGTGGTCAATGGCGTGCTGTGTGGGAACGACATGTTTATTGCATCGTATTTGCGTCACGATAATCCCGTAATGAGAAAAGACTTACGTTTCAAACCGAAATGTGAATTTATTACGTTGACACAAATCAGCAAGTATCCTCTCTGTGCATTTATAAAATAGACCGTTTAATACAGTTGTACACAATGCACTGACATACAAAGTTTGTTAACTCATATGTCTTGTAATTTAACGTATTACCTATTTTTAAAGCGTTTTACGAAACACAGTATAAATATTATATACTTAAACTAATAGTATTGTTTAATTGAATAAAACATATAGGTTGGGATTTAGAAGTATGAATAAATATTGGTTGACTTGGAGTTAATTGCAATTATTTTTTTTGGCTGAAGTAAGATTATATTCCTACCTTTAGTTCAATGAACGCTTAATATGGCATTATCTATGACATGCTGAATGCACTATTATTAGGATATGTTGTATTAATATGTTGTTACGCTTATCAATAAATATTTGTTTGGGGCGGATATACGAATTGGCATAGGGTTGATTGTAATATCTGAACATTGCATAACATTTAATAAATATTCAAGTATGTGCTATCAACGCACACTACGGAACGTTTGTCAATGCAAAAAGGTAAATACAGCTTCTTGACCGGCTTGTTGACCAGTGATATGAAATCATATCATTGATCAACAAACATTTGCCCGATAAATTGTATTAACTGACAGTGATAACGTATATCAGACCTTGACCCGAGCCTTGTCGGTGGAGCTCGACCCCGGCTGTGTGAAGTCGTAGATGTGATAGTAAACGTCCCCAGAGCGGGCGTTGTTGTCCGTCCACAGAGGCGCCAGCATTGCAAAGCCTTGTTTCTGCGCAGTTTGGCGTTTGGCGTAGCTCAGCATGTTCTCGTTGAGTCTGTCCGGGTACCGACTCTCGAAGTTCAGACCGAATGCGACGTAACCATTTGAATAGATCTGAAGAGATAAATGTAGGTGAAGTATGCTGAGCACATTTATATATTGCATAGTAGCAGCAGTGGCGGCGGCGGCGGCGGCGGCGGCGGCGGCGGCGGTGACAACAAAGACAAGAGCGACATCAGCAGCTGGTGGTTGTAATGGTTTGGGTGGTGGTGGTGGCGGTAGCGGTGGCGGTGGCGGTGGCGGTGGCGGTGGAGGTGGCAGTGGCGGTGGCGGTGGCGGTGGCGGTGATGGTGGTGGTGGTGATGGTGATGGTAGTTGGAGCGGTGGCGGTGATGGTGGTGGTGATTGTGGTGGCGGTGGCCGTGGTGGTGGTGGCGCAGTTCATCGAAGAAACGAGTATCTTACCTTCAGACGTTTGTACTTTCCGTTGAAAATTTGTATCTTCGGGACACGTATGAAATCGGACGCGCAACTTTTGCTCGTCCAATCACAGCTGACGCCGAATGTGTCATATATACTAGCGTCGCCTTGCACTGGGCCGTACTGGTAGTATCGATGCCTGATGGCTGAATCAAGCAATCCACTTCGAAATGAAGTGTATCACACACACGCACGCGCACGCACACGCAAGCACCCGCGCACGCACGCACGCACGCACACACACACACACACACACACACACACACACACACACACACACGCACACACACATGTATAACAGATTGTTACTGCTTTATGTAACTTTTTTCGTTGCTACACTTAATACAATAATTGTTGAAGGAAATTAGTGTCATACGGCAAGTTTGGTTTCCTTAATACAATATGCAAATGAACGAGTACTAAAATATAAAAGTAACAACGAGCCTGCATGTTCCGGGAGTTACTTTAAAAGCAATGGCCTGATGGAAATGTGTTGCTTAATTAGAACACACGCATCGACATTAACGAAGTAATCATTATACAAAACGTTCATCTGTGATTCGTGACCTGACCTGTTTCACAAGTCTCTCCTTCGTAGAGATTTGGTAGGCAAGAGCAGTTAAAAGCATTCGTTAGATCAGAGCAAGATCCCCCATTTTGGCACGGATGGCTGGCACACTCGGCAATGTCTGTAACAATATATTCGTGATTAGATTACTTATTATAATACCTCACCTTTAAAACTGACGCACGGACGGACGCACGCACGCACGCACGCACGCACGCACGCACGCACGCACACACACACACACACACGCACACACAAAGTGATATAACAAATTATCGTTAACGTTATGGCGTTAAGACGCTTTCACGCTAGGTTAGTTAGCTTGTTATTGTCGTTGTGAAATCTAAGTAACATTGTCGTTCGAAGGAGCGTCCGTGATATTCTACCGTACCTTTCTCACATTCGTGGCCGGTGTAACCAGCCACGCACGTACATGTGTACCCATTCAATACATCGTTACACGTAGCTCCGTTCTTACACGGGTTCGCCAAACAGTCACTGAAGTCTGTAAAGAAAGCAGGAAAACATCGTGTGAAGGTATATTCATTATTTATACAGCGACATATCTTCGGAGTGATCCATAGTCGCTTTGTGTCTTCGGTGAAAAGGTGAAAAACGTTTGCATAACACTGCTGGTACATTAAAAATGTATCAAAATACAGCAAAGAGTGTATATGTTGATTCACTTATTCTGCCGTCGGTGACTATTGAAACATAATCTGGAGGTTTCTAAATGCGTTCACATTTTATTTACAGAATGTTACGTGAATCGAGGGGCTCCAACGGTCTCTCCGTGATACATGTTATTTTGAATCATTGGAAATGTTGCAAAGCTGTTGTTTCGGTGATGTGGCCAAACCAGGAGAGCTTTCGTCGTTTCACCGTTGAAACGAGGGTTCTTACTTTCCAGAAATAAGAAATGTGGCGGAGTTTCCTGAAGCATTTCGCTTGTCCTGTTGGAGACAAATAGTGACTATCCAGACAGTAATATAATAGTTGCAACTGTATTGAAGATGTTCTCATAGGTGACAGACAATGGGCTACTACAAAACGAGCATTGTGATACCCAGTCTTACCAGTGTCGCCTGTATAAGCTGCAGCGTAGTTGCACCTGTATCCGTCCACTTCATTGAAACACGTAGCTCCATTTTTACAAGGGCTGATCATTACCATTATCATGTAGCAACCATCAATCGTCAAAGTTATTATTGTTAAGAACACTCACCGGCCGTTGTTTGATAGGGCGATTGGGTGGTTTTTGCTGACATTGTCGTTTCAGTGTTTTGTTCAGTTGCTGTTGACAGTTGGCCCAATGGTCCTGACGTCGTAGCAACTGCTGCAGATATAGGCACAGTGAAACTACCAGGTAACTTAATTTAGTAATAATAATAATAATAATAATAATTGACTTCTATGGCGCCTATATCCTCAGGAACCTGAGCTCAGAGGCGCAACAAAACAGAATCAGTAGGCGTAATCGTAAACAAGGACGCGCAAAAGTCAGTATCAGAACGAGGGACAACCGAACATTTATGGTGGGAATGCAATTTGGAATAGATATGTCTTGAGTTTTTTTTCGGAAAATAGCAATAGTTTCGGATGTTTTCAAAGCGATAGGGAGTTCATTCCAGACCCTAGGCGCAGCGACAGAGAAGGCACGTTTACCCAAGTTAAGTTTTGTTTTAGGTACAATAAGTTGTTGTGAAACTGATGATCTTAGCTGCCTAGGGATATTTGAAAGATGCAGGAGACTAGCCAAGTAGAATGGTTGTTGTGTAGATAGAGCACGATATGCAAGAGTGGACAGCTTAAAATTAATTCGATAAGAAACTGGAAGCCAGTGTAACTGTTTAAGTAGTGGTAGTGACGGGGAAAACCGAGGCGCCCTGAGAACCACACGTGCCAGACAATTTTGTACCCGTTGGAATTTAGTAACACCATCTACGTTTAATTGAGAAGTTCAAGATGAACATATTAGAACCACAAATGAAAACACAACCGTCATCAATTTTAATATAGCATAAATTATATATTGAATAACATAATCTTCGCAACGTACATATATCATCAATGAAAGCATTATTGTGAAGAACACTCACCGGCCGTTGTTTGATAGGGCGATTGGGTGGTTTTCGCGGACATCGCCGTTTCAGTGTTTTGTTCAGTTGCTGTTGACAGTTGACCCAATGGTCCTGACGTCGTAGCAACTGCTGTAGATGTAGGCACAGTGAAAGTACCAGGTAACTTTTAATTTAGTAACACCATCTACGTTTAAATGAAAAGTTCAAGATGGAAATATCAGAGCCACGAATAAAAACAAACAACGTCATCAATCTTAATATAGCATAAATGATATATTGAGTAACATCATGTTCGCAACGTACATATATCATTATCATTATTGTTATTATTGTGAAGAACACTCACCGGACGTTGTTTGATAGGGAGATTCAGTGATGTTCGCTGACATCGCCGTTTCAGTGTTTTGTTCAGTTGCTGTTGACAGTTGGCCCAATGGTCCAGACGTTGTACCAACGGCTGCAGGTATACAAACATATCGTGAATATGCAAAAGACGATAAAAAGAGTGTCAGGCCACCGGCGCACACACATGTATACCCGGTGACAAGGTCTTGGCACGTGCCGCCGTTCATGCACGTGATGTTTGCGCAGTCGTCAATGTCTGCACGTACACAAGCAATGAAGGCGGTTAACCAGCGTAGCGGTGTAGCCTTCATATAAAGCTTATATACAGCAATTATGTTTAATATAAGTGGCTGCTTGTTACTTGCCCAATATAGTTATATTGAATATGTCACAATAATATATATTCACACACGCAGATGTCTATAAAAATAGTAAATCTTAATTAATATGACACAACCTCCTACAACAAGTAATTGCGACTACCGGATCGTAAGTGACCGAGGGCTACTACAACAACGTGTACTATGGTACTCTAGCATACCTGTCTCACACCTGTCGCCGGTGTAACCAACGACACACGAGCAGCTGTAGTCGTTCACCCCATCGATGCACGTAGCTCCATTCATGCACGATTCAATATCACATTCGTTGATGTCTGAAATGCATAACAAATCGTACACATATTGAATAGTATGATTGCAATTAAGTTACATATAACGCTAGATCCTTCCAGATAAAAGTCTACGTTGAAATTAGGTTGGTTGAAATTTGCATTTAGGTAAGTGGAAAACATACTTGTTTTCTTGTTTTGCGAGGTGTTCAGCCACGCTACACCAACTATATCAACTAGTATGCCCATTCACACACACACACACACACACACACACACACACACACACACACACACACACACACACACACACACACACACACACACACACACACACACACACACACACACACACACACACACACACACACACACACACACACACACACACACACACACACACACACACACACACACACACACACACACACACACACACACACACACACACCCACACACACACACACACACACACACACACACACACACACACACACACACACACACACACACACACACACACACACACACACACACACACACACACACACACACACACACAAACACACACACACACGTGCGAATGGGCAACAATAACAGTGGCAAATAATAATCGCTATTTTCAAACACACCTGTCTCACATTCGTGGCCGGTGTAACCCGACACGCACGTGCAGTTGTACGCGTTCACTTCGTCAGTACACGTAGCTCCATTCATACACGGATCACCGTCACAGTCATTGATGTCTGTAACAAAATACTGACACAGTCAACACTTTGTGAAAATGCAATAGAGCAACTGGTGCGTGTGCGTGTGAGCTTGCGCGTGTGCTTGTGCGTGTGCGTGTATGTGTGTGCGTGTGCATCTTCTTCGAGAGCCATGTCTGGTTATGTTGACGATCATGGCACCCCACATAGTTGTATCGTACTTGTCAACAGCTTGATGTCAACACGAATATATATATTCACACACGTAAAAGTAGTCGATCTTCACTTAAAATATGCCTCTGTGCACATGCACGCGTTTGGCTTACCCACGCTGCAGTTGGCGCCGGTGTAGCCGCCCGCGCACACACATGTATACCCGGCGACCAGGTCTTGGCACGTGCCGCCGTTCATGCACGTGATGTTTGCGCAGTCGTCAATGTCTGCACGTACACAAACAATGAAGGCGGTTAACCAGCGTAGCGGTGTAGCCTTCATATAAAACTTATATACAGCAATTATGTTTAATATAAGGGGCTGCTTGTTACTTGCCCAATATAGTTATGTTGAATATGTCACAATAATATATATTCACACACGCAGATGTCTATAAAATTAGTAAATCTTAATTAATATGACACAACCTCCTACAACAAGTAATTGCGACTACCGGTAATCTGAATTGCTCCACCGGTAGTTGTACTTGTCTTGAAATTGCCCTCGTAAGTGACCGAGGGCTACTACAACAATGTGTACTATGGTACTCTAGCATACCTGTCTCACACCTGTCGCCGGTGTAACCAACGACACACGAGCAGCTGTAGTCGTTCACCCCATCGATGCACGTAGCTCCATTCATGCACGATTCAATATCACATTCGTTGATGTCTGAAATGCATAACAAATCGTACATATATTGAATAGTATGATTGCAATTAAGTTACCTATAACGCTAGATCCTTCCAGATAAAAGTCTACGTTGAAATTAGGTTGGTTGAAATTTGCATTTAGGTAAGTGGAAAACATACTTGTTTTGCGAGGTGTTCAGCCACGCTACACCAACTATATCAACTAGTATGCCCATTCACACACACACACACACACACACACACACACACACACACACACACACACACACACACACACACACACACACACACACACACACACACACACACACACACACACACACACACACACACACACACACACACACACACACACACACACACACACACACACACACACACACACACACACACACACACACACACACACACACACACACACACACACACACACACACACACACACACACACACACACACACACACACACACACACACACACACACACACACACACACACACACACACACACACACACACACACACACACACACACACACACACACACACACACAAACACACACACACACACACGTGCGAATGGGCAACTATAACAGTGGCAAATAATAATCGCTATGTTCAAACACACCTGTCTCACATTCGTGGCCGGTGTAACCCGACACGCACGTGCAGTTGTACGCGTTCACTTCATCAGTACACGTAGCTCCATTCATACACGGATCACCGTCACAGTCATTGATGTCTGTAACAAAATACTGACACAGTCAACACTTTGTGAAAATACAATAGAGCAACTGGTGCGTGTGCGTGTGAGCTTACGCGTGTGCTTGTGCGTGTGCGTGTATGTGTGTGCGTGTGCATCTTCTTCGAGAGCCATGTCTGGTTATGTTGACGATCATGGCACCCCACATAGTTGTATCGTACTTGTCAGCAGCTTGATGTCAACACGATATATATATATATATATATATATATATATATATATATATATATATATATATATATATATATATATATATATATATATATATATTCACACACGCAAAAGTAGTCAATCTTCACTTAAAATATGCCTCTGTGCACCTGTATGGCACAACCTCCTGTAGCAAGTAAGTGCGACTAATCTGGATTGCTCCATCAGTAGTTGTAACTGTATTGTAAGTTGCCATCGTAAGTGACAGAGCCTGGGCTACTATAGCAACGTATATATATATATATATATATATATATATATATATATATATATATATATATATATATATATATATATATATATATATATATATATATATATATATATATATATATACAGAGTTTACGGCCATAAATACACATATACGTATGAACGCATACTTCCAGTCATTAACACAATCTAAAGTTTAAGAGATGTCAAACAAAAAGAAAAACGCCCACATTGATGACGCGACGAGCAATGTGGCAGTCAACCGTCTCTCGTCCTAATATTCAACTGAAGGTGTTAAATATATTTTCGTGAGTTTTCTAAGTTATGCAAATTTTTTACCGAAAACAGTTTCCCCACCTGTCTCACAATTATCGCCAGTGTAGCCAGCAATACAATCGCATGTACGTGTGTCGTTAGTTTCTAGACAAGACCCTTCGTTGTCGCATGGTGTCGCCACGCACAGCTGTCCTGTAAACAACACCAGAACAAATCAGCACAGTTAAGTATTTCGACAACGTAGTTGTCCGTTACAGTGAAAACTAGCAATGCTTATATAGCAAAATTATAAATTGAAATACAAAAATACAAACATTTAACAACCTTCTGCATAAGCATACAACAAAGAAACAAACGTTTAGGGATCCCATAACACAATATAGCATTAAAATAATAAGTGTTTCATAGCTACTCAGTGCTGCTTCTCGCACCTATGTTGCATCTGGAACCGTTGTACTTGTCCGTGCAGTTGCAAGAGAAACCGTTCACCAGATTGTCACAGGTTCCATCATTCATGCACGGATTGCTTGCACATTCGTCAATGTCTGCAGGTAAAACAGCGCAATCATATGTCATAATCTCAACGTGCGGGTGACTATGTTCGAATGCACATATACATTTTACTACGATGGCATATATAAGAATGTTTCTACTTCGTAATGTTAACAAATCGATATTCTTGACACATTTTCCTACTACACATAAATTTATATTGTTCAGAGAAAGCAACATTTATATATCATTATCTTCCATGTTTAAAAAAAATAACTTATTGTCAGAAGTGTACGTATCATGCATGAATTTGGCTTACCCACGCTGCAGTTGGCGCCGGTGTAGCCGCCCGCGCACACACATGTATACCCGGCGACCAGGTCTTGGCATGTGCCGCCGTTCATGCACGTGATGTTTGAGCAGTCGTCAATGTCTGCACGGACACGAACAATGAAGGCGGTTAATGAGCGAAGCGGCGTAGCCTCCATATAAAACATATATACGTCAAGTAATTTACTATATGTGGCTGCTTGTTACTTGCCCAATATAGACCGACCTGGAGAGGATTCCTTTAATGGGAACCGGACGAGCAATCGTAGTCGCAACCGTGTCTGACAGCGAGAGAGAAAGAGAGAGGGGGGGGGGAGGGGGGAAAGAGAAAGAGAGAGACAAAGAGAGAGAGAGAGAGACACACATAGAAAGAGAGGGAGAGGGAGAGTGAGAAAGAGAGAGAGAAAGAGAGAGAGAGCGTGATTGCTACAGCTAAGATGTGACTATGTCAAATACACTCAGTGGGACATGTGCGTGACTATATATTTCACATCCGGTGTAACCAAGCATGCATTGGCAAGATAACGGATACAACAATCTTTGTATGTACCTGTTTCGCACATTTCTCCGGTGTATCCAGGCTTGCACTGACAAGAGAACGTGTTCAACTCTAGCGTGGAGCAGTTCCCTTCGTTCTGACAAGGGCTACTCGAACATTCATCGATGTCTACAAAATAAACGTATCTACTTTGACCATGTGACTTACAGTTTACGATACGCCTATTCAACATTGCGTTTCGGTTACAATCAAACTTAAAGTAGCAATCATGAAAATTATGCCTATATAGGATAAATACATACAAAGCATATGACGGTAGTTTACAAAGCCGCATAATAAACAAATTGCCATCGTGACAGAATGATTACACTTCAAGCGTCTAGCTACTCATTTATAACTAAAACTAATAAATAAAGGTACACTATGTGAAGTTGATGGAGGTAGATGGAGACGATGTAACTAAGCATGCATTGGCAAGAGAACGTATACAATTATCTTCGTATATACCTGTTTCGCACACTTCTCCGGTGTATCCAGGCATGCATTGACATGAGAAAGTGTTCACCTCTAGCGAGGAGCAGTTTCCTACATTCTGGCAAGGCTCACTGGAACATTCATCGATGTCTACAAAATAAATGCATCTATTTTGACCATGTGATTCACAGCTGTCGATAAGTTTATCCAACACTGCGTTTCGGTTGCAATCAATCTTAAAATTGCCACCATAAAAATGATGCCTATATAGGATTAATGCGGACAAAATATATGTCGGTAGTTTACAAAGACGCATAGCAAATACATTGCCATCGTGACATGAATTACAACACCCCCACGTGTTTAGCAACTCATTTATACATAAAACTATTACATAAAGGTACACAATGTGAAGTTGATTGAGTTAGATGGTGACGATGTAACCAAGCATGCATTGGCAAGAGAACCTATATAAAGTATCTTTGTATATACCTGTTTCGCACACTTCTCCGGTGTATCCAGGCATGCATTGACAGGAGAACGTGTTCAATTCTAGCGTGGAGCAGTTCCCTCCGTTCTGACAAGGGTCACTCGAACATTCATCGGTGTCTATAACATAAATGGATCTACTTTGATCATGTGATTTACGGTTGCCGATACGTCTACACAAAATTGAGTTTCGGTTACAATCAATCTTAAAATTGCCACCATGAAAAATTATGCCTATATAGGATAAATGCGGACAAAGCATATGACGGTAGCTTACGAGGTCGCATAATAAACAAATTGCCATCGTGACAGAATGATTACACTCCAAGTGTCTAGCTACTCATTTAGAAGTAAAACTAATACATAAAGGTACATTATGTGAAGTTGATTGAGTTAGATGGTGACGATGTAACCAAACATGCATTGGCAAGAGAACGTATATAAAGTATCTTTGTATATACCTGTTTCGCACATTTCTCCGGTGTATCCAGGCATGCATTGACAGGAGAACGTGTTCAACTCTAGCGTGGAGCAGTTCCCTTCGTTCTGACAAGGGTAACTCGAACATTCATCGATGTCTACAAAATAAACGTATCTACTTTAACCATGTGATATACAGTTGTCGATACGTTTATCTAACCCAGCGTTTCAGATACAATCAATCTTAAAATAGCCACCATGAAAAATTATGCCTATATAGGAAAAATGCGAACAAAGCATATGACAGTAGTTTACAAAGTCGCATAGCAAACAAAACTATGTAAAGTTGATGGAGTTAGATGGTGACGACCTGGCAGTAATAATAAACAATCACAAGTATAACATTACCGGACACGGTTCATACGAACCTATGTCGCAGTTGAGACCGGTGTATCCAGGCACACAGCTGCACGTGTAGAAGCCCCCGGCTTGACTGCAGTTGGCACCATTCTTGCAAGGGTTACTTTCGCAAACGTCAATCTCTGAAATATAACACAATCACAAATTAGAACGAATGTGCTGCAATTCCACCCGCACATACATTCACACACACACACACGCACACGCACACGCACACGCACACGCACACGCACACGCACACGCACACGCACACGCACACGCACACGCACACGCACACGCACACGCGCACGCGCACGCGCACGCGCACGCGCACGCGCACACGCACACGCACACGCACACGCACACGCACACACGCACACACGCGCACACGCGCACACGCGCACACGCGCACACGCGCACACACGCGCACCCGCGCACTCGCGCACTCACGCACACGCACACACACGCGCACACACACACACACACACACACACACACACACACACACACACACACATACACACACACACACACACACACACACACACACGCACGCACGAGTTAGAGGTTTCTCCACACTACGATGTGCTAGCAACACACCACATCTTACCTGTCTCGCAGTTCCTGCCTGTAAACCCTCGCACACAGGAACAGCGGAACTTGTTGACGAGATCATTGCACGTGCCGTTGTTTTTGCACGGCGAACTGACGCACTCGTTGATATCTGAACAAGATACGAACGTTCGATTTTAAATTAGCATTATTTTCTGAAATAACCGTGGCCTGATGTTATGGACTTCGCTCCGTCGATATTTTGCAAAATAAACTGCATAATAACAATTTCAAAATGAAATGTGTAATACACCCATGAACACACATGAACTCCCATGAACACATATGTAGCAACATTGGATAATCCGACTAGGCTGACACGATAACGACAAGTCCATTATGTCGCGATATGACAAAAGCATTCATATAGATTATGCATGTCTGTATTGCTGAATTCCCGTATGTGCCGACATCGTGTATTTAGTTAGTTAACCTTATGTATATTGCTAACCGAATTGGCAGTTGGTTCCATTGTATCCCGGCATACAGTCACACGTGTAGGCGTTGTCACCGTTTTGACAATCTCCTCCGTTCTGGCAGGGATCACTTTCACATTCGTCGAAATCTGCATCCAAAAGTAAAACAACCTTATTTATAGGATTCAGTGTTCCATTACTTCGGCTAAATAACTCTGAACAAAAATCAATGCTATGAAAATAATTAATACATTTGAGACATTGTCATTTCGTTAGATGAAATCAGATGTCCAGTACATAGAATCTTCTTCTAAGTGGATATACTTAAACAAAGATCCTCATGTTGTAAAACAAACTGCCAAGAAAATAAGCGTATAACAACACTGTTGCAGTAGACAAGTTGTTTACATGGCTGTATTCCCCTAATATGTTGAACGTTTACTACGCTACTGATGCCAACGTCATATGACATAACCTGGAGAAGGACTGGGGTGCTTCTGGTTGACATCTCGATACAAGGCAAGTGTCGTTCAATGGATGGAATTGCATCATTGATTGACAATTGAGACGTCGGTCTGGAGCTAGATGGTATTGCTTCTTTGATTGTCAATTGAAACGGCGGCTTGGAGTTACATGGCACTGCTTCTTTGAGTCACACGTGAGACGTCGGTCTGGAGCTAGATGGTATTGCTTCTTTGATTGACACTTGATACGTCGGTCTGGAGCTAGATGGTATTGCTTCTTTGATTGACACTTAAGACGTCGGTTTGGAGCTAGATGGTACTGCTTCTTTGATTGACACTTCATACGTCGGTCTGGAGCTAGATGGTATTGCTTCTTTGATTGTCAATTGAAACGTCGGTCTGGAGTTAGATGATACTGCTTCTTTGATTGACACTTGAAACGTCGGTCTGGAGTTAGATGATACTGCTTCTTTGATTGACACTTGAAACGTCGGTCTGGAGTTAGATGGTATTGCTTCTTTGATTGACACTTGAAACGTCGGTCAGGAGTTAGATGGTATTGCTTCTTTGATTGTCAATTGAAACGTCGGTCTGGAGCTAGATGGTATTGCTTCTTTGATTGACACTTGAAACGTCGGTCTGGAGCTAGATGGTATTGCTTCTTTGATTGACGCTTGAAACATCGGTCTGGAGCTAGATGGTATTGCTTCTTTGATTGACACTTGAAACATCGATCTGGAGCTAGATGGTATTGCTTCTTTGATTGTCAATTGAGACGTCGGTCTGGAGCTAGATGGTACTGCTTCTTTGATTGACACTTGAGACGTCGCTCTGGAGCTAGATGGTGTTGCCTCTTTGATTGACACTTGAAACGTCGGTTTGGAGCTAGATGGTACTGCTTCTTTAATTGACACTTGAGACGTCGCTCTGGAGCTAGATGGTGTTGCATCTTTGATTGACACTTGAAACGTCGGTTTGGAGCTAGATGGTACTGCTTCTTTAATTGACACTTGCGACGTCGGTCTGGAGCTAGATGGTATTGTTTCTTTAATTGACACTTGCGACGTCGGCCTTAAACTCCACCTGTCCTTCTTCAATTTATGTCACATGACGTAAGCCGAGTTAATCAGTCGAAATATTAAGGGAATACAAATACAAGGTTAAATGGAGTAATCCAAGAAACCTGACCAAGGAGCAACATTGTTGCATATCAACATATTAAATATGTATACCGGAAAACCACAAACGTTTCCGTTTTTTAGTTACATATCGGATAGTCGTAATATGCCTAGACGGCTCACTGGTGCAATATTCCTTATTCTCGCCTTGCACAATTTTATTATGACTTTCCACATAAAACAGTTACATTAGAACTAATTATACTGTATTCGGTCGTTGGCGGTTGCATACATGGACACCACAACAGACCTTGACAGACGGTGTCGTTGTACTGTGTGAACCCTGCGTGACAGACACACTTGAAGGTGCCGATCGTGTTGTTGCACGTGGCGTGCTCGTCACACATGCTGTTGGCGCACTCGTCGATGTCTTCGTGACAGTCGCCACCATCGAAGCCGGCCGGACACTCCGCACAGCCGGTTGTAAGGCTGCAGTTGGTGTCGATTTCACGACAGTTGCAGTCACGGAGACAATCCTTGCCCCACGTACCGGTCTGACAGGCTGCAAGAGACGAATCGGATCACTCATAGAAACACCAACGATAAAAGCAAGATCGTAAAAATCGGCAGCAAGACCTGTAGTCTAATTACACTACAATGAGAAGGTATAAAATTAATGTTGTACAATTTTTGCACATATATACGAAGCATGGTGGACACAAGCTACATAAGAGTGAAACAGTCATAATCAAGTATTAATGTATCTCATACGCTACGAATGTATTTAACTTCTTTTTAAATAAATAATAACGAACAAATAAAAGTTCATCCATATTAAAACAAATATGTAATTATTAAGGAATATGTAGTTAATCACCATATGTTATTGTTACGTTAGCTAAGCCATTTCCATATCCATCTATGGATACATTAAGTACATAAAACGAACAGGTTGGCAGAATGTTTGTGCAAACCTGACATTTATTATAAAAAGTCAATATTTGATGTATCGCGTGAAGTAATTCGGACACAAATAATGATAAGATGAATCGTTATTAGCCGTTATTACGGAAAACTCAATGTGTCGTCGTACTTACCTTCGCAGGTTTTCTTGTCGTTCATCAGTTGGAAGCCATCGTTGCAGCTGCAGTTGAAGCCACCGTTGAAGTTCGTGCAAAGGTCGGTACAACCTCCTTTGTTCGTTAAACACTCATTCACGTCTGCAAGGGAAAGTTCACTAGCAGAACGTTTTGCGTTGGATTAAGGTTTTTAACCAACTTTGCCAAATTTTCGCGCACGGTTTCATTGATGTATGGTAATGTCTGCATTCATTTTCCGTACGAATTTAGTTAAAATATACCCTAAGACTGGCATAGCACTAAATGCTATCAGTCTGATATCGACAGCTGGACGAGCAAAAAACTTTTTTAGTAACGCTTTTAGTAACGCTACGTAACGATTACCCGGACACCCGCCCCCCGAGCGTGTCCTACATTATGGACAGCCCCTAACACATATGTTTCCAATTACCTATTTTTGGGGGCCAACTGATATTAGCAAGAATACAAATAATGACCATTCAGACACGATAACAACACTTACCTGTACAAGACTTGGAGTCACTCGCAAGGTTGTATCCAGTCATACAGAAACACACAGGAGTGTTTGACTCGTTTTCTTTGCATCCGTGCTGACACTGTAAACTCTGGCATTTCTGTGCCATACTTTCCACTGCAAAATGATGTTACTCGTTCAATGCTTAGGGTTAATGTGTAAACATATTACACTGTCTCACAGTTGTGGTCATTAATCAGTTTTGTTGAAATCGCGTGACTTCAGATTTAGGATGTAACATTAAAGTTGGAAAATTTATTATACAATATGCATGTTTTTGAAACCGGGTCTCCCAGACTGTTTTCGCAACAATGCGACGTTATATACACTTTCCTACTGTAAACATATCACAGCAATCACGACTTTAGTCGTATTTACACAGACACCCGGCTCAACCTGCCTTGGCTCAACCTGCCCTGGTCAACCTGCCCCGGCTCAACCTGCCCCGGGTCAACATGCTCTGGCTCAACCTGCCCTGGTCAACCTGCCCTGGTCAACCTGCCCTGGCTCAACCTGCCCCGGCTCAACATGCTCTGGCTCAACCTTCCCTGGTCAACCTGCCCCGGGTCAACCTGCCCTGGCTCAACCTGCCCCGGCTCAACCTGCCCTGGCTCAACCTGCCCTTGGTCAACTTGCTCCGGCTCAACCTGCCCTGTGTCAACCTGCCCCGGCTCAACCTGCCCTTGGTCAACTTGCCCCGGCTCAACCTGCCCTGGGTCAACCTTCCCTGGCTCAACCTGCCCCGGCTCAACCTGCCCTGGCTCAACCTGCCCCGGGACAACCTGCCCTGGGTCAACCTGCCACGGCTCAACCTGCCCTTGGTCAACTTGCCCCGGCTCAACCTGCCCTGGCTTAACCTGCCCCGGTTCAACCTACCCCGGCTAAGCCTGTCCCTGGTCAAGTGCCTGTGAAAAGACAGATTAAGAAATGAAATATAACACTACTAAATTAGATAAACTTTGAGATCGAAAAATGTAGAGAATTTGGACATTTTATTAATACGCTAGTTCCGTTTAAGTTGAAACAATGGGAATCGTTGTGCATTCTCTTTTAGTATTGCACCATTGATGCTAGTGAGATGTCGTATGTCAATGTTTAACGCCCACTCCCGCACACGGTAAAAGCTGCTCTCTGCACGTAACCGGAATATATATGCAATCTTTGATGTGTTCTAAATGTATCTAATCGTATGTATTTCTAATTAGATATACATTGGATATCCCTTGTGTTTCTGCATACTGTAATACATGTTTTTTTAAATGGTCGTACTACCATATGATGACTTACTGATGGTGCACGTCGTGTTATCCGTGTTCAGTGTGTAGCCATCGACGCACGAACACTCAAAGCTGCCGTTTGTGTTCTCACACTTATGTTCGCAACCGGCCGTCCCTTCGGTACACTCGTCTATATCTAAAAAAAGCCATACCATACCGTTTTACCCAGGTCAAAATCGCAGCGTATTTCAATCTATTCAAGTGGCGCGGGTGGATAGCTTAGAGAACACATTGGATATCATATCATTCCTGTGTCTGACCAACTAACTGGGGAATCAGGTTCTTGTAAAAAAAACTGCTGAGGTATAACAACCTCCGTAAGTAGGATACCTAAACAATAGCCATGTTTTCAGTGGTGTATCTAGGGGTCATTGTGCCATGCGCCCTTCTGGCTTAAGTATTTTGATTATGTTCGTATTTTTTGGTAGAATAGTAAACTACTAAGTGACTAAGCTTGCCCATTTGGCCTCCTCATTGGCCTCCGCGTTTGGCCTCCCCTTGGCCTCCCCATTTGGCCTCTTCCTTTGGCCTCCCCTTTGGCTCCCCCATTGGCCTGCCCTTGAGCCTCCCATTGGCTTCCCGCTTTGACTTCCCCTTTGGCCTCCCCTTGACTTCCACTTTTGGCTTCCCCGTTTGGCCTCCCATTTGACCTCCTCCTTTGCGAGATTCTTGATGCGCCACTGCACGTTTCATTTTACACAACAATTGACTGAATGAATATGACATACTTGATACAATAGTTGTATTGATGTCGATACAACGGGGAGAAAACCATATATTTTAGTATAACGTGGAGTAATCGAACACTACCTACCTGTACAGTTCTTCTTGTTCTCCAGCAGTCGATACCCAATTTTGCATGTACACGAGAAGCCTTCGGTTTGGTCAACACATTTCTGTTCGCAGTCGTGTCTTGGCTTGGCCGCGTCACACTCATTAATCGCTGTAGAAAAGATCTCTTTTCAAACAAGGCATTGATTTGCTTATGCAACATCCTTTGCACAGTACAAATAATAAATTGTATAACTATTAAGTGTGTACGGTAAATATTTTATTGTGCTTAATATAGTCATACATCCTCGTTGCGAAATATCTTCTGCATTTTACCTACGCTACTGTGTTGTTGTATGGGAATTTCGTAAGATGTATCTTGAGTAGCATTTGTTTTTAATAATTAGTCAGCAAAGTCCTTCTAGGATATTGCGCTGAGAGTTTATTTAGGAGAGGCATTCTGTAGAGTTTATGAGTGCATCACTGTGTTTTTTATTTCCCTACGTAGGATATTTTACTCCCCTGGCATATATATGCCATATAGAAAGGACCATCAGCTTTTACTATCCCTTCCGAAAAACACAGGAACATTGGGGTGAAAGAAATTGCCCAAGCTTCGAAACGGCAGAGGTGGAATCGAACCACCGTCCTCTCCGCGCGGGTGCCCTAACCATTATGCCGCAAAGCTTATTACTTAGGAATAATGTCCCGAAACATGATATTAACATCAAATAGACGTCTATGTAATCATGAAAGCATTAAAACCCGTCGATAGGATATACTTACGAAGACATATCCCTTCGTTCTCTTCTGTTCCTGCCGGACAATCGCTGCACGTGTACGACTTATCATTGGCCACTTGTTCTGCCGGAGTGACGTCAGTGCAGTCCGTGCCCTGTGTGCACGGGTTGTCTTGGCAACCGTCCATATCTGATTCGCAATAATCGCCTGAGAGTAAAAGGGACACAAACCATAACATGACTGTTGTATCTGTGGAAATGATCAAAGGGTAACACAAATCTAGTGTAGCAATCATGAGTTGTTATCTTGAACATTTGAAAAAGATGTTTTTGTTAAATTTAGAATGTAGATATAATTCAATACAATTTGCACACAAAGGAAAGTATATTGTGTCGCGTCATGTCCCTTTCTGCAAACGATGACACGTGAGCAAAAGGTTTATCTCGGGGATATAAGTCTAGATCAATTATAATGATATTCGACATTGGGGAAGTACACTACGCCCGTCGTTGACATAACAACTATGAATCACCCTGTCGCAATCCTAACATAGCGGCAACGTATCAAACTTACATAAGCATATTTAATGTAACATGTGAACATCTTGAAAGTGGTAGAGTTATATTACACTCCTTTGAAGCAAAGGTATGAACAAGCCTGAGTTGGTCGAAACATGAGTAGCTGGTTGCGAACTCATGTTTTGTGTAACATTTCTTATGTGGAGCACGCATTTATCCAACAATAGAGTTGTCTGACAAGCTAGGTATTGCACGCAGAGAGTGTGTGTGTGTTTTTGTGTTTGTGTGTTTGTGTGTATATGTGTATGTGCGAGTATGTGTGTTTGTGTGTTTGTGTGTGCTTGTGTGTATGTGGGTTTGTGCGTGTCTGTGCGAGTGTGTTAGAAACAAATAGTTGTGCTACGAACAATTATATTTATTGATTGTGTGTGTCTGTGTGTAATACCAACATATATTTTCCCTATTAATAAAACATGTCTATATTGTGTTACATATCTATATTGTGTTACTCCTTGCCTTCCCAGCCGGTGGAACAGTTGCACTGGACGATCCTGAATGTCTGCCTCAGCTCGTAGCCGTCAGCGAGCAGGTCAAACAGACACTCTCCGTGTCCGGAACAGTTGCACAGGTTGATGGAGACATCAGCGGCCGCAACACCTTTGTTGCCGTCCGAAGCCGAAAACCTGAGTGCATGTACAGCATACCATTCCTTGCGTGTCAAGCGCCACATTACACATTCGTGTTGTTCTATCAATATTGTTGAAATAGAAATCAAAACAGTTTCATTTAATAAAATATAATATGTGATATAAAACAACTTGACATTTATTAAATTGAAAAACGTTATTAACTTACAGATTACATATTGGCAGAATTGATTTGCCGTCATCATACATACGATATATTCACTGGGTCCATATTGGTGGGCGTCCATTTGTAAACGTTATCCTGGAAGCTGCAACCATCCGGACGATCAGATTCCAGTTCGACAGTGACTTTATCACCGTCTGGGTCGGAAGTGGTCACAGTCAGGGTGTTTTCGTGCCCGACTGTCACATTGAATATCTTGTCGACGGTGATGTTAGGACTTGCATTCGCTGCAAATATAACATTATGTGAATATTTGAAATAGGGACGACGTGTATGTATTTGAAATGCAACTATGTTGATGGCAATACAGATAATTGATTATTTGCAGTTTATTTTGAAATGGGTTGTTTCAATGTTGTTACATCAAACAAAATATTGTCAACACCTGTTTGAATATGGTTTATTAACCTACACTTTTGATTGACATATGGCGTCACGTGCAACTTGTGAAATACAAAAGACACTCTGCTATTTTGTCCTCAACAGCGCGAATAAACCGCACGTGGGTACATAATATGACAAATTATTTGCAGAACAAATGTTTACCCACGACAACCAATATCCGATCATAGCTTGCAAATGTTAAAGAAGTCACTTGTCAACAAATAATGTATTGTGCTAGCAGTAACTCGTTTTGAAATTTAACAGAAATCGCACACCACTAACACGTGTTTGCCATATGGCGATTAAAAATACGCTATTGCGGGTAACCTGACTTGTGCATGGATTAATAAATTATAGATGCATGTCTAATGGAGTCGCTAATAGCCGCCAAAACAAAGTGATCGAGGGGCTTGCTCCTTTACCTGTATTGTTTTTTGTAGATCGAGAGCATTAGTCATGTGAATCCGAGACAGGTGTTTTATTATCTTCCTGTGTAGAATATTTTTCTTCCCTTGGCACAGACACCACAATAAAGGACCAATGACTCTTAGTGTCTCTTCCACACTAACTTGTAGGAATCAGATACCTAAGCACTTACATAACGTAGCTGCGCTCTCCTCGTTCTTCGCGTTTGTCGCCAAAGTCGCTGCAGCGGCATCTTCTTTGCCTTAACGTAATAATACAGCGTTTAGTCATCGACACGGATTTAATTACCCATGTGCATTTATGCGGAATGGCAAAGATGATCTTATTTAATGAACATCATGTTTTCAGTCGTTGTATTGAACGACATTCGAAAATCGCGATTAGCTTGACGGCTTAATCTTCTCTTTGCTATAAAATTGCATTTGATAATTAAACATATGCACTTTTATATGATTGTTTGACGCGGAAATATATATATATATATATATACATATGTTGTTAAAATTCTAAAATATGCATGTCAAACAGCATATATATATATATAGCAGTATATACGATGATCTGGATATAATTTGATGTATTTTATTTGTGATAATCGCCTACGTTCAAACCTCGATTGGTGTCGCATATATATATATATATATATATATATATATATATATATATATATATATATATATATATATATATATATATATATATATATATATACATATAAGAATATGCGTTAATCTAAAGTTGAACAGTATGTACGATGATCTGGATATAATTTGATGTATTTTATTTGTGACAACTAATCGCCTACTTTCAAACCGTCGATTAGTGTCGCATATATATATATATATATATATATATATATATATATATATATATATATATATATATATATATATATATATATATATATATATATATATATATATATATATATATATATATATATATATATATATATATATATATATATATATATATATAAGAATATGCGTTAATTTAAAGTTTGGGTATCATTACGACAGATACGTCGTAATGTGTTCCATGTCGACATATAATGGTTTTGGTTCCAACCTGTAATTGCGAAGTCAAAGAGACATTCTTTGTTGTCCCCACAGGTCTGTTCTGCCTTCGTTCTCTGTGCGGTCGTCATGTTGGCGAGCACGTCCTCGAGGAAGAGCGGCTGGAACTCGGAGTGTGCGAACGTCGAGTAACTCTGGCCCGGCGCGTAGTAGAATAGTGAGTCGACGGCATCAATCCTCCCTGAAAACAAACGGTGGGAGGAACCGTAAGACGAGTGACGCCTTTCATAATTGTATTTTAGAGAGAACAATGAGAGAACAATGGTTCGATACTAAATAGCAGCAACACAAACATGCAAACGACAAGTATGAAATGATGACAAAAACTAACAAACAGGAGACTAGTATCTCAAGTCTCAAGTAGTTATACTCCAAACAGCCCAATCTTGAGCTAACGCAGGAGTTTGGACCAACGGCTTTTAGTGTCTCTTCCGAAAGACACAGGCAAAGTGGGGTGAACGAAATTGTCCAAGCTTCGAAACGGCGAAGGTGGAATCGCACCGCCGTCCTCTCGAGCGAGAGGCGGGTGCTCTAACCATTAGACCACCATTCCCCACCTCCCGCTCCCAGTATAGGAACAAGTAATCAGTCACATCAACATTTGAACGATGTTATATTAAACAGATGTGTTGGCTGAAACTATAACACCTGTCATTATGTGCGTGACGTTTGATCGGTGCAAATCACAAATTCATTACGCGAAGAACATCAACATAATATCGGATACTAGTTGAGAAACTTAACTGTGTAAATAATATATGTGTCGCTTACATTTTTCACCAAATTCGTTGAATATCGTCTTCTCGGAGGAGCTGTTTGACAGAGGAACCGCACTCTCGTCTGGCGGCTGAAGGTCGTCAGTAGGATCGCCATTAAACACTCCCATCAGGCCTTTCGTGTTTCCCATGAAGTCATCTGGTGCTCCGACTGTGATGTCGAGTTGTTCAACACTCACTCCGATAGTCAGTGAGAAAGCTGCAGCAAAAAGGCTTCTTGAATATTGATGGTTGCACGAACGCCACACAAACATACTGTAAGCAGCGTAAGAAGAACATAAGCTAAACAGAATACAACGACGTGCAACTGTGGACGTTTGACCGTCACCACGTTTCGCAACATTAGTTCCATTAGCGCCGTCTAAAGGTGAAACTTGTATTACTGACACTACCGTGGATATCAGAACCAGGCAGTGTTGTGGGTCGTGTCTCGGTAGCCATGCTACGTAAGCTAAATCGTGTTGCCCATTTTATTATTATTATATATTCAAATATATATTGTTTGCTTAAAGCGCATATTATATACTTGAATTGTCATGTTCATACAACAATGGCGGCTTTGTACTTTCGGCGAATTCGTCTCAGCTAATCGATATAGCCAGAAGCCTGCCTTCTTTATGTGTATTCCGTGTTACGTCCGTGTCATGACTATGCTTCGGTATTAAAATGAATATGCGCGTTATTTGAAGTCCGACACTACGTGTGGTGGTGTGAACAAATACTAAACGCTGAACGTTTTTTTGGGACTTTGATAATTTACCACCCGTAAGAGGAGACCATGCATACGTAACATGGAATTGCTACTATTGATTAATAACTAACAACCCGTAAGTGCAACAACAATAATATAGTAGGGTATATGACTACTTACATGACTTGTACGATACTTCTATTTGTGTGACGTTCTTCTTTGTAAGGGTAACGCTATCGAAATCTTTCTCGTCAGTTAAGTTCGATGCAGTGAACCAGTCCGTCTCGTTCACGCCTTCCACGAAAACTGCCAGACCTAAATAAAACGATTCAGCGTAACATATAATGATCGACATACAAATTGTTCACAGTAATATGGTATTTCCTTCATTATTGTAAAATTGTTACACTCAAAGTTTTATTCCAAATATTGCGCATATCGGTGACGATCAACGCTAGTCATACACATTCCTTATTTTGCCAACACAATTTTTTCAAGAAAGACTAGAGGGAAATATTAACTAATATATGTAATACGCATAAACGTGTCGTATGGTACAAACATCAATTGCGCTCTTCCTTGTGTACATGACTGCACACAGAGTGAGAACGTTAGTATGGTGTAGAAACAATCTGATATGAGGTAACACGCTCGAAGCCGAGAAACATTAGTTTCTCTTTAAAGAAGGTATTCTTGCAAAATGCGGAATAATAATTGCAGGAACCCAAACTACGGCTATGTCAAAATCACTTAAGAATAATAGTAGATGGTGAGATTTTAAACTGGAAATCTGTTTTGAGTGGGCTACCACAGGGATCAGTATTAGGCCCTATACTATTTTTAATATATATAAATGATTTTGAAGATGACATATCTAGCTAAGTACTAAAATTTGCAGATGACACAAAAGTATTCAGAAAGGTTACTAATGATACAGATAAACAAAGTTGGCAGGATGATCTAGATAAATTAGTTAAATGGTTAAATGTTATTCAATTTTGGGAAGTGAAAATGTATACACATAGGACATGGAAACATGGACGAAGAATATAAAATGGGGGGTGTTGTACTAGGTAGAACCACACAAGAAAAGGACTTAGGAGTAACATTTAGTGCTGACATGAAAGTTTCATAGCAATGTGGTATTGCTGCGTCGAAAGGAAATCAAGTTTTAGGGCTAATTAGGAGAACTATCACGTATAAGGAGAAAGAGCTAATTGTACCCCTGTGCAAAGCAATAGTTAGACAACATTTGGAATATTGTATTCAAGCACGGACCATATCGTAAAAAGGACACAGACAAGCTAGAAAGAATACAACGAAGAGCGACTAAAATGATTCCAGAATTGAGAGACCTTAGTTGCGAAAGTCGCTTATTACAATGTGGTTTGACAACACTAGAGACCAGAAGACTAAGAGGAGACCAAATATAAGGGTTTGGAATAGTGAATGGTTATGAGGATGTTGACAGGAATATATTCTTCAAACTTAAAGAAGGCAGTAGAACCAGAAGACACAAAGCAGCATTAGTTAAGGAGCAGTGTAGGTTGGACTTGAGAAAATACTCTTTCTCACAGAGGGTGATAAATGAATGGAACGAACTACCAAATGATTGTGTTAATGCTAGTAGGGTGAATATGTTTAAAAATAGAATTGACAGATATTTGATAAGGGCAGGCTACACATAGATAAGAAAATTGTTGGAGTCTCGATAAGCCAATGACTTCCTTGCCCACTTGCCATCAGGAACTTGTTGTTTGGGATGGCAACCTTGTTAAACCTTGTTAGACATAAGCAAATATTCATCAAATATTAAGCAGAATGCTTGACCGTTTCTAGCTCGTACCATCCCGTGTGGCTGTCATCTCAACGTGGATAGTATCCGAGTCGACGTCTTTAGCAGCGAACGCGCTAAATATGGTTGCTTGTGTCTCTGTTCCGTTGGCGTCGCGAGCCTTCGCCGTGCGGCCCTGCAGTGTGAAGTTGCCGTGCGTCGTCTCTATGAGTGTGTACTCGCCCAGGCCGTTGAACGTGTACTGGAAGCCGTCCAGCGTGCGGATGTGTGGGTCACCAAAGAACCAACCTGTGACAGTGAGAGACAGCGACGGTGTCGATACAGATTAACATGTGTTACACAACATACGTAATTTCACTACTACTTGAATACTAACCAGCTAACAGGAGAAAGCAGATTCATCTCGATAATGTATTTTAACCATCTTTTAGCTCTTCTGTAAAAAGTATGATATTATGTAGCGCGGTACCCAGACCTTAATATCGCTTTACTATTCACTCCAATACCATTTCAACTCTTCTTCTCTGGAAAGAACCCATGTCACAAATACTGCGCAACAACTAACCTTTTATATAAACCCCCAGGTATAAATTAAAACAGATGCATGAACTGAGGCGAATAAATTCCCTCGAAACTGGCAGCAATTCGATTCGAACCACGGTCCTCTTCATTTAGTTATACATTACAATAGCTACCGATCACCGCTGGATATTACTTGCACATTTTCTTCATAAAAGCCCATTCCTGTCAATTAACATTGGAAGTGTGTTTTAAAAGACCCGTTGTTATGACTACACGCGCTTAGTAGTGGAATTGCACTGTCAGAAGAAAATGTGTCCAGAAATGGATGATTCCTTTGTAAAGATACTCCACCCAATGCACAAAGTCATGATGATATATTTGTCAGTAATCTTCAAAACTGTTGTAATTATATGTGTTCTTTGTGGATACTTGTTTTATTGACCACCACTGGTTGTTATTCATTTTTGTAAAACCTTCACTTAGTTTATAATTGTTTATCACTGTGTCTTCATAATTTGGTATTGATAATCGGTATCAATATTTTAATGTAATGTAAAATGTCAGCTCAGACTCAAAGTGTTGGTTCCAATGAAATCCTTTAAACTCGATTCGACCATAGTCACATTTATATGGGAATGTGTAGGTAATTCTCAAACGTAGATAAAGTTAGGAAAACAAACGAAAGAAAACATAGTAACAATCGGCAAAATGTACCATAGATTACATAAAACAAAGCGCCATGTATTTCAGACATATAGAGAGTTTTACATTGCTTGAAAGCGCTCGTCCTGCTCTACAGAAACAACAACAGAAACAACAGCTAAGCAGCTTTTCTCATCAACAGGACGCTCGAATACGGAACCTAATGACAGTGAAATATGTAGATACATTTACTGACCAAGAAACAGAGGAAAATATCCCCAGCAGTAGTTCATCGGTCGGACCCAGTAGAAGTACTCGCAGTTGTCGCTGAATTGACAGCACCACTGTTTCGGCAGGACATCCCATTTCTCGTGTTGTCTGCGATAGCGAGGATGGTATAAGGACGTCTGACCTCCGCGGCCGTCCTCCGTCGTGATGAGGGAGCCGCGGCGAGTGTAGCAACATTCCTGTTGGTTGACGTAAATAATATTATGCCAAAAACACGCATACATGTTGCAATGTTTCATGATAAAAAGAACGAATATGCCTATGTTGTTGCTGACACAACATCTTGTGTGTGCGTGTGCGTGTGCGTGTGCGTGCGCGTGCGCGTGCGTGTGCGTGTGCGTGTGCGTGTGTGTGTGTGTGTATGTGCGTGTTTGCCTTCGTACGTGCGTGCGTGCGCGGGGCGCGGCGCGGTACGATGCTTTGCAGTGCGATGCGTGTGACTGTGTGATCATTATCTTATGTATCACGTTGTGTGTGTGGGGGGGGGGTGCGTGTGCGTGTGCGTGTGCATGTGTGTGCGTACGTGAGCGTGCGTGTGACTGTGTGATAATTATTGTTTGCATCACATTGTGTGTGTGCATGTGTGTGCATGTGTGTGTGTTTCCGTGTGCGTGTTTATATGCGTTCATGTGCGTGCGTGTGACTGTGTGACTGTGCGACCATTATTGTGTGTGTGTGTGTGTGTGTGTGTGTGCGTGCGTGCGTGCGTGTGTGTGCGTACGTGAGCGTGCGTGTGACTGTGTGATAATTATTGTTTGCATCACATTGTGTGTGTGCATGTGTGTGCATGTGTGTGTGTTTCCGTGTGCGTGTTTATATGCGTTCATGTGCGTGCGTGTGACTGTGTGACTGTGCGACCATTATCGTGTGTGTGTGTGTGCGTGCGTGCGTGTGTGTGTGCGTGCGTGCGTGCGTGTGTGTGTGTGTGTGCGCGCGCGTGTGTGTGTGTGTGTGGGTGCGCGCATTATGCATGTGTGTGCGTGCGTGGGTGCGTCCGTGTGTGTGCACGTGCACGTGCTTCTGCTTGTTCGTGTTCTTGTACGTGTGCAAATGCGTGTGCTTGTACATGTGCAAGTGCGTGTGCATGTAGCCTGGCATTACACGTACCTGCGAAGAAAACCACCACGGCATCCGTTCGTACATGCACAACTTCTCGTAGTTTGTGTCGTAATACTGCCTCCAGTTGAACCTCCAGCGACCGTCCATCAACGCCAGTCGAAAGTCACACGGACAGGGCCTCGTCCAGCTCATGTAGAACTGTCTCACCCAATACCATCTCATCTCGTTCGCAAACCAGTTGTAGCACTTCTGCTCGTAGTTGATCTCATGACTTCCCGACGCCACGCGGAACATGTAGCGACCGCGTTCGCCTGTGCATGATACAAACATCAGTTACTATGAAAGATCACGTTGTGCAAAGACTTAGTGAAAACGGACGTACAATTTTGGATATTATATATGTATGCATCCTACTATTGATCTTCACTACACTACACGTAATCAAAGATCTATTGCCGGATTTTGCCAGTGAAAAACCGATGATTATGTTGACCTATCATACGATATTATAAAATGTATATATAGTTTTGTCTTCGCAAAATGAATTAGTGGACAATGTTAACATATGTGAACATTAGGTAACAGTAACTATAATCAAATACGTGTTGACATCAAAATAAAATCAGGAGGTAAATCGAAAAAAACTAAGAGGAGAAACTTCCACAAATATAAATACAAAGATATGAAAAAATACTTAGCAAACGAAATTGGAATAACTTGCTGTGAGACAAGTAAGACCGCAATTGGATTGGAAGGAAAATTCGAGACAAGGTCGTTTAGAAGATAGTGCTGTAAATATAATATGACATGTTTTTATGGCGGAAGACCTAAATGGATATTTGAGTTCAGTATTTACCAGAGAGGATATTAGTTCATTACCAGTTCCATATGCTAAAGTTCAGAAAACTAAATCAGACTATTTAGGGCAGTTAATTTTAACTCCAGAAAGGGTAGTTAAGAATGTAAACGCAGTGAAAGATAATAAATCACATGGAGTGTGAATTCCTCCAGAATTGCTAATGGAAACAGTATACCGATTTAATATACCATTTGCAAGAGTGTTCAACTTGTCATTAACGTAGGGAGTGGTTTTTGTGAATGGAGATAAGCAAACATCATACCATTATTTAAAAAGGGTTCGAGAAAAAAGTAAGAGAATTACAGACCAGTGACATTAACATCATTAATATGGTGGACTTCCTTTTTAGGTATAATTTTTTTAATTTATCTATATATTCACTCATAATAGCGAAGTTTATGCTAAACAAATATGTTATGGTTTTTTGGATAGTGAATAGACGAGAGATCACCAGTAGATATTACCTACTTAGATTTTCAGAAAGTTTTTTGACAACGATTAATACTTATATTAAAACCCATGGTATATGGAATGACATAAGATAGCGGGTTGTAGTAGATGGGGAGATTTCAAACTGGAAATCAGTTTTGATTGGAGTACCACAAGGATTAGTATTAGAAGCTTTACTGTTCTTAATATATATCAATGGCTTGAATGATGGTATACTAAACGACGTACTGAAATTTGCTGATGACACAAAAGTGTTTACAAGGGTTAACAATGCTGGTGATATTTACAATATTTACAAAATGATCTTGACAAATTAGTTAAATGGTCTGAAAAATGGCAGATGTTATTTAATTTTGGGAAATGTAAATGCCTACATACAGGACACGGGAACGTGGATGTAAACCATATAATAGAATATACTGTTCTATGTATTATTATAAAAGAAAAGGCTTTAGGAGTTATAATAAGCGCTGATACGAAAGTTTCAGAACAATGTGGTATTGCGGTTTCAAAGTATAATTAAATTCTTGGGTTGATTATGGGAAATATAAAATACAAGGACAAAAGGCTAATTATACCTTTGTATAAAGCAATAGTTAGGCTTCCTTTATAATACCGTATACAAACTTGGAGACCAAATCGAAGAAGACTATAAGTACGCTTAAAGGAATACAAAGGAGGGCAACTAAAATTATCAAAGAACTGAGAGACCCTAGGTATGAAGAACGACTGAACGAATTTGAATTAACAACCATAGAGAAAAGGCGGTTAAAATAAAATAAGATAAGATTTTAAAGATATAGAATGGGTATGAAAATATTGATATAAATACGTTTTTTTCACTCAAGATAGATAGCAGAACTAGAGGACATGAGGTAACATTAATAAAAGAGTGTATGTATTTTGGATTAATGGAAAAAATTGTCTACAGATTGTTTAACTGCTAGCAGCGTGAATATATTTAAAAACATGGTCGACAGATATATCAGGTTGGCGGTTTACACATAAATTTTAGTTGTTGGCCTCTCGATAAGCCAATGGCTTCCTTGGTCATTTTTGCCTTGGATGGCAGTCTTGGTAAATTGTATTAAACACTCGGAATGCACCTTTACTACATCGTTTTTGGAGAAACTGAAACATGTGTAAGTGATGTAACAAACCAGTGTTGCCGATCCGTGTGTCCAGGCGGAAAGCCGTCGGTTTCAAGGACGGAGCCAACTGCAACGATTCCTTTTTGGTGTGTTTGTACGAGAAGTATCCGATCATGCTCCGTCGTAACGTGAACACGTTGTCCCATCCCATGTCTTCGTAGATGTACATGGCAAATGTCTGATACCGCGACGCGTCGTAGGCGATGACCAACTGGAAAGTGTTGGGCTGAAGAAAGAAACTCAAAAACATGTACCTGATGCCGTTCCGAAAATCGTTCGCCTCACATTGCATGGTGTTTTGGAAGAGTCATTTAAAAGCAGCTGGTCTCTTCTACCTGTTATCTGCGCCAGAGGAAGCAAACAACCCCACGCATGGGCTAAATGTGTAACTTATCGTGAACTCCTAGAGTGACTGTGTCTATATATAATCCTTCATGCACGTATGTATGGTCCGAATGTGCTCAGTTCCACAATAATCCAGTAACTTAATTATGAGACTAGCATATAAGTATGGGTTGTATTGTGAGGAAGGAGAAGAATGAGAAGAACGAGAAAGACGAGAAGTATGGGAAGAAGAAGAAGATAAGAGAGATAAGAAGAAGATAAGAAAGATAAGAAGAACGAGAAAGGGGAGAAGAAGGATAAAAAGTAGAATAATGAGAAGGAATAGAAGAAGGTAAAAAAGGAGAAGGAGGAGAATAACGAAGAGTAGAACAAGAACACAAGAAGGAGAAGAAGGGAGAAAGTAGGAGTGGAATAAGAAAATAAAAAGAAGAGAAGAAAGTATACGAAAAAGAAAAGGATAATATGGAGAACGCTGAGAAAAAGGAGAGGAAGTATATGCAGAAGAAGAAATGTAAGAAAAGTAAGAAGAGGAAGAAGTAGAGGAAAGAGAAGAATGAGGAGGAAGAAGGAGCAAAAGGAAGAGAAGAAGAGAAGAACAGGAGTAAGAAAACATAAGAAGGAAAAGAAGAAGAATAAGGGGAATAAGGAGAAGAAGGAAATAAACAAGAATAAGAAGAAAAAAGACAGGAGTAGAACGGGAATAATGAGAATGAAAATGAGAAGTAGGACATAAGGAGATGAAGGAGAAGAAGGATCAGAAGGAGAAGAGAGGAGTAACAAGAGAAGAAGGAAACTAATGAGAAGAATGCGAATAATGAGAAGAACGAGAAGAACGAGAAGACGGAGAAGGAGGAAAAGAAGGAGGAGACAGGAGTAAAAGGAGAATAAGGAGAAGAGAGGAAGGAAGGAGTAGAAGGAGAATAATGAGAGGGAGGAGAAGAAGGAGAACACAAGGGCAGAAGGAGAATAATGAGAAGATATAGAATAAGGTTAAGAAGGAGAAGAAGGAAAAGGAGGAGAAGGAGGAGGAGAAGGGTAGAAGGAGAAGAAGGAGAAGAAGTGTAGAATGAGAAGAAGGAGAAGAAGGAGAACAATTAGAACAATGGGAACAAGGATAACAAAGAGAATAATGGGAACAAGGATATTTTTTAAGCAAAACTATTAAGATATCATCCACAAAACATTGCATGTTCACTCACCGAATCGTACCAAGAGTCGTACATGCGAGGGCGCATTTGGCTCCAAGTAATCACCATCACCCACGTGACATGTGTCACTGACACTCCACCATTCGTGATGACGTCATCCCTGGCGTGGTCGATGGCATGCTGTGGACGACATGTTTATTGTATGTGCGTTTCGACAATCCCATTATGAGAAAAGACTTTGTGAATTTCTTATGTTTAAACAAGCTTAATATCAGCATTGTGCATTTATGAAATAGACCGTTTAATACAGGTGTACACATCTACACGAAACTTTGTCAATTTGTATTATTTGTAATTTAACGTACTACTTAGGCTTATAAATATATATATATATATATATATATATATATATATATATATATATATATATATATATATATATATATATATATATATATATATATATATATATATATATATATATATATATATATATATATATATATATATATATATATATATATATATATATATATATAGTTTGGGCTTCAGAAGTATTAATAAAAATTGGTTGGCTTGAAGTCAATTGAAACGATGTTTTGTCCGAAACAAGATTTCGTTCTTACCATTAGTTCAATGCATACTTAATATTGCTTTACTTATATGACACACTGAATGTATTATTATTTCGAAATATGTGTCATTGTGTTAATGTCTTGTTACGCTTATCAATAAATATTCGTTTACGGCGGATGTACGATTCGACGAAGGATAGATCGTAATAATTGTTACGTTACAAAAAAATTCATAAATATTCAGGTATGTGCTATCAATGCTCGTTACGAAACGTAGTCAACACAAAAATGGTAAACACAGCTTGTTGACCAACTGCTTGTTGACCAATGATATGAAATCATATCATTGGTCAACACACATTTGCTCGATAAATTGTATTAACTGACAAAGATAACGTATACCAGACCTTCACCCGAGCCTTGTCGGTGGAGCTCGACCCCGGCTGCGTGAGGTCGTAGATGTGATAGTAGACGTCCCCACTGCGGGCGTTATTGTCCGTCCACAGAGGCGCCAGCATTGCAAAGCCTTGTTTCCGCGCGGTTTGGCGTTTGGCGTAGCTCAGCATGTACTCGTTGAGTCTGTCCGGGTACCGACTCTCGAAGTTCAAACCGAATGCGACGTAACCATTTGAATAGATCTGAAGAGATAAATGCGGGTGAAGTAGGCTGCGCACATTTATATATTGCATAGTAGCAGCAGTGGCGGCGGCGGCGGCGGCGGCGGCGGCGGCGGCGGCGGCGGCGGTAGTGATGGCGGCAGAGGCAAGAGCGACATCAGCAGATGTTGTGGTTGTGATGGTTGTGATGGTTGTGGTGGTGGTGGTGGTGGTGGCGCAGTTCTCAGACATCCATCGAAGAAACGAGTATCATACCTTCAGACGTTTGTACTTTCCATTGAAGATTTGTACCTTCGGGACACGTATGAAATCGGACGCGCAACTTTTGCCCGTCCAATCACAGTTGACGCCGAATGTGTCATATATACTAGCGTCGCCTTGCGGTGGGCCGTACTGGTAGTATCGATGCCTGATGGCTGAATCAAGCAATCCTTTGAAATGAATGTCATTGCACACGCACGCATGCACGCACGCACGCACGCACGCACGCACGCACGCACGCACGCACGCACGCACGCACGCACGCACGCACGCACATTGCTGTGTTACTTTTTCGTTGCTGCACTTAATATAATAGCTGCTTAGGGAATTTAGCGTCATACGGTAAGTTTGGTTTCCTGAACCCAATATGGAAATGAACAAGTCAGTACTAAAATATACACGTAACAACGCGCCTATGTGTTCCGGGAGAAAGCACAGTGGACAGATGGAAATGTTAATTAGAAAACATGTGTCGGTGTTAACAAAGTAATCATGTAGTAAAAATAGATATGTTTTACTGGTTCGTGACCTGACCTGTTTCACAAGTTTCTCCCCCGTAGAGATCCGGCAGGCAATCGCAAGCGAAAGCATTCGTTAGGTCAGAGCAAGATCCTCCATTTTGGCACGGGTGGCTGGAACACTCGTCAATGTCTGTAACAATATATTCGTAATTAGATTAGTTATCATAATACGATACCATTAAAATGGACGGACGGACGGACGGACCGGCCAACGGACGCTCGTACGCACGCACGCACGCACGCACGCACGCACGCACGCACGCACGCACGCATGCTCGCACACAAAATGAGATAACACATAGTCGTTTCCTTGACATCCGTGCCAGTAAACTATACGGGTTAGTTGCCTATGATAATATTTTAGGGCGTTAATTCGCTTTCATGCCAGGTTAGTTAATTTGTTACTGTCGTTGTCAAATCTGTTCGTCAACATTTGAACCAAAGCGCTTATCATTGTCGTTCACACCGCTTCGAAGGAGCGTCTGACTGTAGACTGCTTAGCTATGGTATGTTTAACAAGATTTCATCAGATTGCCATCCAAGGCAAAACACCCAAATGGCAAATGGACAAGGAAGTTATTGGATTATCGAGAACCCAACAATTATTCATATATGTGTAACCAGCCCTTCTGAGATATTTGTCAGTTTTTTATATATTCGCACTTCTAGCACTTACACAATATGTAGATCATTTGTTCCATTCTATGTGAGAATGAGTAGTTTCTGATATCCTATTAACACTGATCTTTCACTAATGTTACTTCGTGTCCTCTACTTTTATTATATTTCTGAAGTGACAAAAAACATTACAATCAATATGTTCATACCCGTTCGACATCTTAATATCTTAACATTACTTGCATATGGTAAGTTGCTATCAGATGAATTCTTTTAGATTCGCCACATTGCAGTACCAACATAGCATAGCTACGAAGCGACAAATCAATATGATTAAACTGAACACCACCATATAGTTGTCATTGTACTGAAGTTGGCCGTGGTGACCGAGGTTGGGCTAATACTTCAACGTGTACTATGATACTCTAGCATACCTGTCTCACACCTGTCGCCGGTGTAACCAACGACACATGAGCAGCTGTAGTCGTTCACTCCATCGATGCACGTAGCTCCATTCATGCACGGATCACTTGAACATTCGTTAATATCTGAAATTCATTCGAAGTCGTACGTGCATTGAACTAGTAGATACTACGAACGTCCCGTATAAAGTCGTCATATCAACTACTCTGAAATCAAGCTATCTGCGCATGATATTTGCAACATGAAATGAATAATAAAATACATAAAATAATACATTTGACTATTTTTATTAAGCGAATTTGACACAGTATGCTTTATATAATACGAAAATATTACTGCACGTTTTATATTTGAATAGTAAATAAATTAGCTTTATGACTGATTACGATCAGAGTACAGTATTTATTTAAGTTTGCTGGTGGCATAGCTGTAACTATGTCAGATATAAAAAAAAATCGCTTTGGCCTTAATGGGCTTGTGTGGTCTAATAGATTTCAAACAACCTTTAAAATGTACCGTTTCATTACTTTTATTTCAAAATTTGCTGTGTTCTATCATACCTCTCTCACACATGACGCCATCGTAACCCGCCACGCACGTGCATCTGTACTTATTCACGTCATCGGTACACGTAGCTCCATTCAAACACGGAGTACTCTCACATTCGTTGATTTCTGTAAATATACCAGCTTTGAAATTCCACCATAGTAATGCCTTTTAGAATCATATATGCTAAGTTTGTGTACGGCTATCAACAATGATCGCGGAGTAAAAACATAACACCAGAGTAAAAATGCGATTCTTCCGCTGTCGTAAATGCAAACAAACGGCATTTGATGATGTGGTTCAGGTGAAAACGGCACTTGTCTAGCGAATGTTTTAGTCCAGTATGGAAAATAAAGAAGTTGGGCGATGTGGCTTGAATAATATAAACGATCATACGGTATTTGCAGCACGTATTTAAGACTTTAGGGGAGTCTTCGTACCTATTTATTCATTCATGCAGCGCAAACGGACAAAAAGTAGTATATGCATTGTCAATAAACATGTACATATACTTTTACAACGAGTGGCTTAGCCTCGATTAATGGAATGGGTAACAGTACATCAATTCGTTCGGAGCCAGACTCTCTGCTCGGAGAATTCACGAATGCTAGCGAGACTATGAATGTCTATGAAATGTGCAGTTTATGTGTAGTTTATATGTAGTGCAATTCGGAGTAATCAAGTGACATTGGGCACATTACTGCTGCTTAGCTCTGTGGTGTTACTAGCGCGTGGTCAGTTGGTCGCGGAGGAATTTATGTAGACGCAAACTTCGTATATGCCACTGTGCGGCCTCTAAGTACGACTACTCCAGTCAATTCCAAATAATTTGAATTGACTAAAGTTGGCCTTGTATGTGACTGAGGTTGGGCTACTACAACGACGTATAACATGATACTCTAGCATACCTGTCTCACACCTGTCGCCGGTGTAACCAGCCACACACGAGCAGCTGTAGGCGTTCACTTCATCAATACACGTAGCTCCGTTCATGCACGAATCCCCGTCACAGCCATCGATGTCTGCAGACAATAATGTGTATGCAGTAGCTCCAATGGTCGGAGACACGCTACGTGGGGTACATGTTCAGACTCACAGAGAATTTTCAAATCCAATTTGTAGCTAACTTTTTATACAATACAAATATTGAAATTCCACAGACGTAATGACTTTAGGATCAAATACATTATATATGCTTTGATATATCGACAACGGTAATGATGAGTAATGAGAGTGACCCCAGCTGTTTGTAATGTTAGTGAAGTTGGCCTTGTGGGTGACCGAGGCTGCACTGCTACAATTACGTGTACTAGCTGAAATGCCCGTCCCCAAAAGGGGATAACGTGGTAGTTCGCTTTTATGAATATGGCTAGAAAACAATGTCTACATCTTCCTACCTTGTGTGAACGTCTAAGTTATGTTGCCATTGCCAAGCTACCTAGTCGAGGTCATGTGACAGAGGGCGCTATATACACCTTGGCGACACCGAACAGTGTGTGTAATTGTGGACTTCTAATCGTAGATTTCACGCGTATCGTTGCAAATAGTTGTACGTAATAATTACAACATGTCATTCGTAGGTATTAATGATGTACAATTGCTACGCATGTTTTCTACTATAATTAATATAAATCGCCCACATAGTTAAATGTTACGTGCCAGATGGCGCTACGTTCTCTCAATCGGTTTACGTACCGAAGTATTCGCCGCGCGCATTTGGTTTCAGCGATTGTTGGAAATTAACATTTTACATTGCGAACATTTGTTGATTTACCATAAAAACCATTAAGAACCGTTAATATACGGGGTATTTCGAAACAAATAAATGTGTTACGTTTCATTAGTGGGGTCGTAGATTAATTCTTGCAAGTTTGGCACTCGAGGTGCAAGCCGTCTAGGAGGAAAACGTGAACCAACAATCAAACATACGCTACCTCGGTTATAGTTAGATTGTGATTATCTAGCATACCTCTCTCACACCTGTCGCCATCGTAACCCGCCACGCACGTGCATCTGTACTTATTCACGTCATCGGTACATGTAGCTCCATTCTCACACGGATTACTCTCACATTCGTTGATTTCTGCAAACATACAAGCTTTGAAACTCCACAATAGTAATGCTTTTCAGAATCAAGTATGCTACGTTTGTGTACGTCTATCAAAAATGATCGCGAGGTAAAACATAACACCAGAATAAAATGCGATTCAAACGCTTTCGCAAATGTAAGCAAATAGCATTTGATGATGTTGTCCATGTGAAAACGGCACTTGTCTAGCGAAAGTTGTAGTCCAACATGGAAAATTAAAGAGTTGGACGATGTGCGTTGAATAATACAGACGATCATGCGGTACTTGCAGTACGTATTTCAGACGTTTAGGGGCGTCTTCGCACCTATTTATTCATTCATGCAGCGCACACGGAGACAAAGTAGTCTATGCATTGTCAATAAACATCTACATATACTTTTACAACGAATGGCTTAGCCTCGATTAATGGAGTGGGTAACATTCAAACCGTTTGTTCGGAGCCAGACTCTCTTCTCGGCGAATTCACGAATGCGAGCGAGACTATGAGTGTCTATGAAAAATGTTATGTGCAGTTTATGTGTAGTTTATGTGTAGTGCAGTTCGGAGTAATCAAGTGACATTGGGCACATTACTGCTGCTTAGCTCTGTGGTGTTACTAGCGCGTGGTCAGTTGGTCGCGGAGGAATTTATGTAGACGCAAACTTCGTATATGCCACTGTGCGGCCTCAAAGTAGGACTACTCCAGTCAATCCCAAATAATTTGAATTGACTAAAGTTGGCCTTTTATGTGACTGAGGTAGGGCTGCTACAACAACGTATATAATGATATTCTAGCATACCTGTCTCACACCTGTCGCCGGTGTAACCAGCCACACACGAGCAGCTGTAGGCGTTCACTTCATCAATACACGTAGCTCCGTTCATGCACGAATCCCCGTCACAGCCATCGATGTCTGCAGACAATAATGTGTATGCAGTAGCTCCAATGGTCGGAGACACGCTACGTGGGGTACATGTTCAGACTCACAGAGAATTTTCAAATCCAATTTGTAGCTAACTTTTTATACAATACAAATATTGAAATTCCACAGACGTAATGACTTTAGGATCAAATACATTATATATGCTTTGATATATCGACAACGGTAATGATGAGTAATGAGAGTGACCCCAGCTGTTTGTAATGTTAGTGAAGTTGGCCTTGTGGGTGACCGAGGCTGCACTGCTACAATTACGTGTACTAGCTGAAATGCCCGTCCCTAAGAGGGGATAACGTGGTAGTTCGCTTTTATGAATATGGCTAGAAAACAATGTCTACATCTTCCTACCTTGTGTGAACGTCTAAGTTATGTTGCAATTGCCAAGCAACTTAGTCGAAGTCATGTGCCAGAGGGCGCTATATACACATTGGTGACACCGAACAGTGTGTGTAATTGTGGACTTCTAATCGTAGATTTCACGCGTATCGTTGCAAATAGTTGTACGTAATAATCACAACATGTCATTCGTAGGTATTAATGATGTACAATTGCTACGCATGTTTTCTACTATAATTAATATAAATCGCCCACATAGTTAAATGTTACGTGCCAGATGGCGCTACGTTCTCTCAATCGGTTTACGTACCGAAGTATTCGCCGCGCGAACATGGTTTCAGCGATTGTTGGAAATTAACATTTTACGTTGCGAACATTTGTTGATTTACCATAAAAACCATTAAGAACCGTTAACATACGGGGTATTTCGAAACAAATAAATGTGTTACGTTTCATTAGTGGGGTCGTAGATTAATTCTTGCAAGTTTGGCACTCGAGGTGCAAGCCGTCTAGGAGGAAAACGTGAACCAACAATCAAACATACGCTACCTCGGTTATAGTTAGATTGTGATTATCTAGCATACCTCTCTCACACCTGTCGCCATCGTAACCCGTCACGCACGTGCATCTGTATTTATTCACGTCATCGGTACATGTAGCTCCATTCTCACACGGATTACTCTCACATTCGTTGATTTCTGCAAACATACAAGCTTTGAAACTCCACAATAGTAATGCTTTTCAGAATCAAGTATGCTACGTTTGTGTACGTCTATCAAAAATGATCGCGAGGTAAAACATAACACCAGAATAAAATGCGATTCCTACGCTTTCGCAAATGTAAGCAAATAGCATTTGATGATGTTGTCCATGTGAAAACGGCACTTGTCTAGCGAAAGTTGTAGTCCAACATGGAAAATTAAAGAGTTGGGCGATGTGTATTGAATAATACAGACGATCATGCGGTACTTGCAGTACGTATTTCAGACGTTTAGGGGCGTATTCGCACCTATTTATTCATTCATGCAGCGCACACGGAGACAAAGTAGTCTATACATTGTCAATAAACATCTACATATACTTTTACAACGAATGGCTTAGCCTCGATTAATGGAATGGGTAACATTCAAACCGTTTGTTCGGAGCCAGACTCTCTTCTCGGCGAATTCACGAATGCGAGCGAGACTATGAGTGTCTATGAAAAATGTTATGTGCAGTTTATGTGTAGTTTATGTGTAGTGCAGTTAGGAGTAATCACGTGACATTGGGCACATTACTGCTGCTTAGCTCTGTGGTGTTACTAGCGCGTGGTCAGTTGGTCGCGGAGGAATTTATGTAGACGCAAACTTCGTATATGCCACTGTGCGGCCTCTAAGTAGGACTACTCCAGTCAATCCCAAATAATTTGAATTGACTAAAGTTGGCCTTTTATGTGACTGAGGTCGGGCTACTACAACGACGTATATCATGATATTCTAGCATACCTGTCTCACACCTGTCGCCGGTGTAACCAGCCACACACGAGCAGCTGTAGGCGTTCACTTCATCACTACACGTAGCTCCGTTCATGCACGGATCACCGTCACAGCCATCGATGTCTGCAGACAATAATGTATATGCAGTAGCTCCAATGGTCGGAGACACGCTACGTGGGTACATGTTCAGACTGACAGAGAATTTTCAAATCCAATTTGTCGCTAACTTTTTATACAATACAAATATTGAAATTCCACAGACGTAATAACTTTAGGATCAAATACATTATATATGCTTTGATATATCGATAACGGTAATGATGAGTAATGACAGTGACACCAGCTGTTTGTAATGTTAGTGAAGTTGGCCTTGTGGGTGACCGAGGCTACACTGCTACAATTACGTATACTAGCTGAAATGCCCGTCCCCAAGAGGGGATAACGTGGTAGTTCGCTTTTAAGAATATGGCTAGAAAACAATGTCTACATCTTCCTACCTTGTGTGAATGTCTAAGTTATGTTGCCATTGCCAAGCAACTTAGTCGAAGTCATGTGCCAGAGGGCGCTATATACACATTGCCGACACCGAACAGTGTGTGTAATTGTGGACTTCTAATCGTAGATTTCACGCGGATTGTTGCAAATAGTTGTACGTAATAATTACAACATGTATTTCGTAGGTATTAATTATGTACAATTGCTACGCATGTTTTCTACTATAATTAAAATAAACCGCCCACATAGTTAAATATTATGTGCCAGATGGCGCTACGTTCTCTCAATCGGTTTACGTACCGAAGTATTCGCCGCGCGCTCATGGTTTCTGCGATTGTTGCAAGTTAACGTTTTATGTAGCGAAAATTTGTTGATTTATCATAAAAACCATTAAAAACCGTTGATATACGGGGTATTTCGAAACAAATAAAAGTGTTACGTTTCATTAGTGGGGTCGTAGATTAATTATTGCAAGTTTGGCACTCGGGGTGCAAGCTGTCTAGGAGGAAAACGTGAACAAACAATCAAACAAACACTACCTCGGTTATAGTTAGATTGTGATTATCTAGCATACCTGTTTCACACCTGTCGCCTTCGTAACCCGCCACGCACGTGCATCTGTACTTATTCACGTCATCGGTACACGTAGCTCCATTCAAACACGGAGTACTCTCACATTCGTTGATTTCTGTAAACATACAAGCTTTGAAATTCCACCATAGTAATGCCTTTTAGAATCATATATGCTAAGTTTGTGTACGGCTATCAACAATGATCGCGGAGTAAAAACATAACACCAGAGTAAAAATGCGATTCTTCCGCTGTCGTAAATGTAAACAAACGGCATTTGATGATGTTTTCCAGGTGAAAATGGCACTTGTCTAGCGAAAGTTGTAGTCCAACATGGAAAATAAAAGAGTTGGGCGATGTGACTTGAATAATACAAACGATTATACGGAACTTGCAGTACGTATTTCAGACGTTTGGGGGCGTCTTCGTACCTATTTATTCAGTCATGCAGCGCACACGGAGACAAAGTAGTCTATGCATTGTCAATAAACATCTACATATACTTTTACAACGAGTGGCTTAGCCTCGATTAATGGAGTGGGCAACAGTCAAACAATTCGTTCGGAGCCAGACTCTCTTCTCGGCGAATTAACGAATGCGAGCGAGACTATGAGTGGTTATGAAATCTGCAGTGTATGTGTAGTTTATGTATAGTGCAGTTCGGAGTAATCACGTGACATTGGGCACATTACAGCTGCTTAGCTCTGTGGTGTTACTAGCGCGTGGTCAGTTGGTCGCGAAGGAATTTATGTAGACGCAAACTTCGTATATGCCACTGTGCGGCCACTAAATAGGACTACTCCAGTCAATCCCAAATAATTTGAATTGACTAAAGTTGGCCTTTTATGTGACTGAGGTCGGTCTACTACAACGACGTATATCATTATATTCTAGCATACCTGTCTCACACCTGTCGCCGGTGTAACCAGCAACACACGAGCAGCTGTAGGCGTTCACTTCATCACTACACGTAGCTCCGTTCATGCACGGATCACCGTCACAGCCATCGATGTCTGCAGACAATAATGTATATGCAGTAGCTCCAATGGTCGGAGACACGCTACGTGGGGTACATGTTCAGACTGACAGAGAATTTTCAAATCCAATTTGTAGCTAACTTTTTATACAATACAAATATTGAAATTCCACAGACGTAATAACTTTAGGATCAAATACATTATATATGCTTTGATATATCGATAACGGTAATGATGAGTAATGAGAGTGACCCCAGCTGTTTGTAATGTTAGTGAAGTTGGCCTTGTGGGTGACGGAGGCTACACTGCTACAATTACGTATACTAGCTGAAATGCCCGTCCCCAAGAGGGGATAACGTGGTAGTTCGCTTTTATGAATATGGCTAGAAAACAATGTCTACATCTTCCTACCTTGTGTGAATGTCTAAGTTATGTTGCCATTGCCAAGCAACTTAGTCGAAGTCATGTGCCAGAGGGCGCTATATACACATTGCCGACACCGAACAGTGTGTGTAATTGTGGACTTCTAATCGTAGATTTCACGCGTATTGTTGCAAATAGTTGTACGTAATAATTACAACATGTATTTCGTAGGTATTAATTATGTACAATTGCTACGCATGTTTTCTACTATAATTAAAATAAACCGCCCACATAGTTAAATATTATGTGCCAGATGGCGCTACGTTCTCTCAATCGGTTTACGTACCGAAGTATTCGCCGCGCGCTCATGGTTTCTGCGATTGTTGCAAGTTAACGTTTTATGTAGCGAAAATTTGTTGATTTATTATAAAAACCATTAAAAACCGTTGATATACGGGGTATTTCGAAACAAATAAAAGTGTTACGTTTCATTAGTGGGGTCGTAGATTAATTATTGCAAGTTTGGCACTCGGGGTGCAAGCTGTCTAGGAGGAAAACGTGAACAAACAACCAAACAAACACTACCTCGGTTATAGTTAGATTGTGATTATCTAGCATACCTGTTTCACACATGTCGCCTTTGTAACCCGCCACGCACGTGCATCTGTACTTATTCACGTCATCGGTACACGTAGCTCCATTCAAACACGGAGTACTCTCACATTCGTTGATTTCTGTAAACATACAAGCTTTGAAATTCCACCATAGTAATGCCTTTTAGAATCATATATGCTAAGTTTGTGTACGGCTATCAACAATGATCGCGGAGTAAAAACATAACACCAGAGTAAAAATGCGATTCTTCCGCTGTCGTAAATGTAAACAAACGGCATTTGATGATGTTTTCCAGGTGAAAATGGCACTTGTCTAGCGAAAGTTGTAGTCCAACATGGAAAATAAAAGAGTTGGGCGATGTGACTTGAATAATACAAACGATCATACGGTACTTGCAGTACGTATTTCAGACGTTTAGGGGCGTCTTCGTACCTATTTATTCAGTCATGCAGCGCACACGGAGACAAAGTAGTCTATGCATTGTCAATAAACATCTACATATACTTTTACAACGAGTGGCTTAGCCTCGATTAATGGAGTGGGCAACAGTCAAACAATTCGTTCGGAGCCAGACTCTCTTCTCGGCGAATTAACGAATGCGAGCGAGACTATGAGTGGTTATAAAATCTGCAGTGTATGTGTAGTTTATGTATAGTGCAGTTCGGAGTAATCACGTGACATTGGGCACATTACTGCTGCTTAGCTCTGTGGTGTTACTAGCGCGTGGTCAGTTGGTCGCGAAGGAATTTATGTAGACGCAAACTTCGTATATGCCACTGTGCGGCCACTAAATAGGACTACTCCAGTCAATCCCAAATAATTTGAATTGACTAAAGTTGGCCTTTTATGTGACTGAGGTCGGGCTACTACAACGACGTATATCATTATATTCTAGCATACCTGTCTCACACCTGTCGCCGGTGTAACCAGCAACACACGAGCAGCTGTAGGCGTTCACTTCATCACTACACGTAGCTCCGTTCATGCACGGATCACCGTCACAGCCATCGATGTCTGCAGACAATAATGTATATGCAGTAGCTCCAACGGTCGGAGACACGCTACGTGGGGTACATGTTCAGACTGACAGAGAATTTTCAAATCCAATTTGTAGCTAACTTTTTATACAATACAAATATTGAAATTCCACAGACGTAATAACTTTAGGATCAAATAGATTATATATGCTTTGATATATCGATAACGGTAATGATGAGTAATGACAGTGACCCCAGCTGTTTGTAATGTTAGTGAAGTTGGCCTTGTGGGTGACCGAGGCTACACTGCTACAATTACGTATACTAGCTGAAATGCCCGTCCCCAAGAGGGGATAACGTGGTAGTTCGCTTTTATGAATATGGCTAGAAAACAATGTCTACATCTTCCTACCTTGTGTGAATGTCTAAGTTATTTTGCCATTGCCAAGCAACTTAGTCGAAGTCATGTGCCAGAGGGCGCTATATACACATTGCCGACACCGAACAGTGTGTGTAATTGTGGACTTCTAATCGTAGATTTCACGCGTATTGTTGCAAATAGTTGTACGTAATAATTACAACATGTCTTTCGTAGGTATTAATTATGTACAATTGCTACGCATGTTTTCTACTATAATTAAAATAAACCGCCCACATAGTTAAATATTATGTGCCAGATGGCGCTACGTTCTCTCAATCGGTTTACGTACCGAAGTATTCGCCGCGCGCTCATGGTTTCTGCGATTGTTGCAAGTTAACGTTTTATGTAGCGAAAATTTGTTGATTTATCATAAAAACCATTAAAAACCGTTGATATACGGGGTATTTCGAAACAAATTAAAGTGTTACGTTTCATTAGTGGGGTCGTAGATTAATTATTGCAAGTTTGGCACATCCGGGTGCAAGCTGTCTAGGAGGAAAACTTGAACAAACAATCAAACAAACACTACCTCGGTTATAGTTAGATTGTGATTATCTAGCATACCTCTCTCACACATGACGCCATCGTAACCCGCCACGCACGTGCATCTGTACTTATTCACGTCATCGGTACACGTAGCTCCATTCAAACACGGAGTACTCTCACATTCGTTGATTTCTGTAAACATACAAGCTTTAAAATTCCACCATAGTAATGCCTTTTAGAATCATATATGCTAAGTTTGTGTACGGCTATCAACAATGATCGCGAAGTAAAAATATAACACCAGAGTAAAAATGCGATTCCTACTCTGTCGTAAATGTAAACAAACGGCATTTGTTGAAAACGGCACTTGTCTAGCGAAAGTTTTAATTCAATATAGAAAATATAAAAGTTGGGCGATGTGACTTTAACAATACTAACGATCATACGATGCTTTATGTACGTTGTTCAGACGTTTTGGGGCGGTCTTCATGCCTAATTATTCAGTCATACAGCGCACATTGACACAAAGTAGTTCCTGTATTGCCAGTAAACGTCTACATATACTTTTATAACGATTGGCTTTGCCTAGATTAATGGAATGGGTGCTAGTCAAACTACGTGTTCGGAGCCGCACTCTCTTCTCGTCGAGTTCTCGAAGTCTAGCGAGAGTACGAGTGGCTATGAAAAATGTGAGGTTTGCTGTAATGTAGTTTATGGCAATCACGTGGAATTGGGCAAATTACTTCTGCTTAGCTCTGGGGTGTAACTAGCGCGTGGTCAGTTGCTTGCGGATGAAATTCATGTAGACGTAAAATTCGTATATGCCATTGTGCGGCCTCTGATTATGACTACTCCATTCAATCCCAGATACTTCTAATTGATTAAAGTTGGCCTTGTATGTGAATGAAGTTGGGCTACTACAACGACATATATCATGATACTCTAGCATACCTGTCTGACACTTGTCGCCGGTGTAACCCGCCACACACGTGCAGCTGTATTCGTTCACTCCGTCTTTTCGCTTGGCCATTTGAAGACACTTGGTTGTGTATAATATATAGTTATATTTGTATTAAAGACGTAGGTTACAGACAATGGGCTACTGCAAAAACAATCGTACGTTATGATACTCATTATGTCATACCTGTATCACACGTGTCATCCTCATAACCTGCCGCGCAGTTGCAGCTGTAGCCGTTCTCTTCGTCGAAACACGTAGCTCCGTTGTTACACGGGCTGCTGACACATTCATCGATGTCTGTAAACATAGGTCAACACAGTGTCTGGGCGTATTCGTTTCTATTCAGCGAAATGTTATACCAGTGAACAGTAATTTGTGTTCTCGGCAAAAAACTTAACAATGTTTGTACGACAAAATTTTTTGCTGACAAGGTAAACCGTTTTACGTCCAAGTACAGCTAAGTGTACATATGTCTGTTAAATTACTACACCGTTAACCGTTCCCGAAGCATTATCCGGAATCACTGAAAAATTAATCAGTCGTTTAGTAGAATCGAACATATTCGCTGGGATGGAATCCCTCCATATTCCCTATTCCCGTTTAAATGCACAGCATTGGGGTTTCAGCCGCCTAATATAATTAAACTGCTCTGATTATATCAATCGAAGTCCACTGCATTACGATAATCTAGCATACCTGTCTCACACCTGTCGCCGGTGTAACCAGCTGCGCATGTGCAGGTGTAGGCGTTCACGCCGTCGTTGCACGTAGCTCCGTTCTCACACTGATCAATGATGCATGCATCGATGTCTGTACAAAATAATTACAATACATCGTGCGTGTATATTCGCTTCCTGTGCAGCGATAAAATTATTATTTGTTTGATATATAGTTGCGTCACCTTGACTCCCGAAACATAGCATAAAGGTTTGAAAAATAGTTAGCACTTGAACGTTGAGTGAATGATGTGGAATCGCTGGTTGTCTCCGTGAGAACCGATACGTCGGGTTGTTGTACGTGCTGGATATTATCTTATCCAATATAACCATTGAACTTTCAGTCATTTTAACCGTTGACAATGATAACGTAGAAAAACAAATGTTGTCACATGAAAAGAAAATTGAAGAAAGTAAATAGGTGATCTGAATTTACTTCACTGGTTTGACTTGATATGTTCTACTGTACCTGTAGTCGTCGTTGTTGTAGGACCATCTGTCGCTGTATTGTCTGGTCCGTCCTCGCCTGATCCAGTGTCGACTACCTCTTTTTTCCGGAAAAAAAACACATCAATCGTGTTATGGACATTCACGGCGTTGCATATCTATTCGACAATATTTAATAAAACTATGCCACGTAATTTAAATGTTTCACGAGTCACAGTTTTTTCCATGCCGTTATTACAAAATGGCATTCATGAAACTCGTGACATTATTTTGTCCAATACTAAAAACTATTTATCAAAGTGATACCACACAGCCCCCCCCCAAAAAAAACAATCAACCACCCAACCAACAGGTCACAAAACCATCCCACTACCAAAACACACATCAACCTAACCAACCTAACTAGTCCGTCGGTCCATCCGTCTTTCCATCCATCCTTTCATTTATTCGTTCATCCATCCATTCATTCATTAATTCATTCATTCTTTCAACCACACAACCACCCAAACACCCATCCAACCATCCAACCAACCAACCAACCAACCAACCAACCAAAGAACCATCCAACCAACCACACAAAGACACAACCAACCAACCACCAAACTCCCAACCGTCTAACCACACAACTACCCAGCTACCCAACCACCCATCCACCCAACCATACAACCATCCAACAATGAATCACCCACCAACCCATCAACCAACCCACCCAACCACACAACCTCCCAAACACCCAACTTCCCAACCTCCCAACAACCCACCCAACCACAATCCATCAACCACTAACACTTCAACCACCAAATAAACAACAAACCACTTGCTCACACATCACAGATTAACCTATATTTTATATGTCCACCCGACATGACATGCAAAATGGAAACAATTGATGACCCCAGTAATATTAGTAATACCCTTATCACTCACCTTCGGCGCTGACGAGAAACGCCAAACACACAACCGCCAGGAGGCACCACTGAATCACATGACTGTTCGCCATGTCGACTCCGCTTCACCACCTGCAATAAACATGCATGTGTTATCCTTGTAAAGACACCGTTGTCCGGCGGGCACACATACCATGACAAATAGGTGTGTGCCGCCAATGGCAGCAAGCCCAGATTTAAAAAAACCTGAATCATACGGACAATCACTAGATGGCAGCACGACTCTACAACAATATAGGTGGCGAGTGTATATCGTCGTAGCCTCGATTATCCAGGCTCCGTGATGTGGCGCCACCGTTTGTCGCACACACCAGAGGCTGGACCCAAACCGTACTTTTCACTGTGACGGAAATATGTATAACAATCAACAAAATACTTCTATCGTGCTAAAATCATCGAGAGACCCAAGCTCTGCAGCGCACCAAAGAAAAAGGGGTTAAGCATTTCATAATCGCTAAGCAGTTCCAGTTGTAAACAGTTGGATTGGTTCGCTAGGAAGCTATGGAGGATAAGCAAGTTAAAACAGGTGGGTTTTTAGTTTACGGCGAAATGTTGTTATATTTCCTATATCCTTAACACTGACAAGGAATGAGTTCAGGGTCGGTGCAGCAACTGAAAAAGCATTCGTCTTAACGTTGGGAACGAAAAGTAAATTAGAATTAGATTATCGAAGTTGTCTGGGTAATGGTAATACCTACGTAAAAAACGGAGTGGGTAAGAGTCAAACCATGTGTTCTGAACCAGACTCTTCTTAGCGAGTTTACAAGGAGAGCGAGAGTCAAATAAATGAGACTAGTTTCGTCAGAGAACAACCCACTTTCCGCTTGACCTATGGGAAGTGTTTTAAATTTGAATCCTAATTGATGTGTTGAACATTTAGCTTAACTTTATTATTTCGTGTATATTTGTAGCATACTGAATAGTCATGCATAAATGTCATCACAATAAACACCATATAATTTTATGTATCTGGATAACTAACGACATACATGCATATACGCTAGGAAATATACATAAGTGTTTTTCAGGGCGACATATATTTTTGAGCATGCATGAGAGACAATTAGAAAAGCACAAAATGTGACCATAAACATAGCCGTGAAATCACAAGCAAACCAAAACAAAATGTTCAATTCATACCGCGCTCCTCTAACATTCGTTGCTAAGGGCACACTACATTTTGACCTCGGCAGACCTGTTTGCGCAAACATCATTTCAACTTCTATTGAAGCATCCAGCCACGCTGCAATTGTTGCGCGAAATGTGTTCGTTTTTATAATTCCATCACAGAAACCCCACCAGGTACGCATTTATACAGCTGATTGAACTGGAGCAACGTGGGGTGAATGAAATTGCCCAGGTTTCGGAACGTCAGGAAGAGCACTCCGCTATATTGGCTAATTCCTGTGTCGACACCTTTATACACCCGTCGTGTTTGCTACATGCTACTGTTTGACAGGATGGAATTACCTGCCTTTCCTGAAAATAACCACAACGGAATTACAAGTATGAAGTCATTAATTATGGACTTGAGGCAGATAGTGTTATTATTTATCATTGAGTTTAAGTATATTTTAACAACTGTTTTCAGCACTGGCTGTCCGGGTATTTATTCTAGAAGGCTCCGGTGCTAACACGCGCGGGACCGCCAATCAATCAACCAGCAACAACCGCCTCGCGCGGCGGTATCCGGTTGCCAAAGATATGGTAAACTGGTTAGTCTGGCCCACACAAAGGAAACCTGTTAAACCGACCGCGGTGTAACGTAACAAACCGCTTCGCAGGTAGCTATATGTATTTCATCAAAGATAAGACACATCGACTCCTGGACATCATCAGACACTGTAACTTGACATTTGGCGAAGAGCGACGAAAGCATTATATACTTGGTGTTGTGTTATCACAAAATAATATATATTGAAACTTAATGGGTTTAGAAGATCTGAACACACCACAAATAGGCATCTCGCGTGTCTTTGTTAGGTAGCAATATGGCTGACCGGTCCAACAGTGCGTGTAAACATGGTCTGAGCATAGGCCTACATGTCATGAGGTTAAACGAATCTACACACACACTGTGTACGAAGCAGGAACGTTAAGATTAGGCAGGATGACTTGCTAATCAGGGAGACACATGAAACCACATAAATGCCCGAATTCATCACAGCACATTGTCTCATTTATCTTAACAACGTGTCCAAACAATCGGTGTTAAGAAACTTGGGAATACTCCGCATGTTAGCCCTAATTGCTCAGCATCATAATTTCAACAGGGTCTCAGCCAACAATTGCCACAAAATACGAACATGCAAAATGATACGTAAATGTAGTATTAAAAATGGGTGAAATATAGTATTACGAAGCACTAAATATATTAGTTTGATTTGCAGTTCAAATCAGCATTACAGTTCCATTGCTCCTGTTGACGCGTGACCCAGTACACCAGTCAACGGCCCACTTATATTATTTGTGTGTACGTATCTGCGCTCGCGCACTCGGGTATTCATTTGTTAAAAGGCGCACCACGGGTCATGCTGAAAGGCCCCGCGTGAACAAAAGAAATTTGAAACCAGCATGGTTGTTGCTGGCCGTAGATCAACACTTCTAGATTACCTTGTATTGCGGAAATTTCCCCCAAAATCCCTTCTGACAGTTGCATAGACTACCAACAGCGTGCAAGTTCAAAAGCGACACGTTAATAACTGTCGTACGACAATGCTCTAGTTTTTTTGTTGCTATTTCAGAACGATCTGACAAAGGTAAGTCAGGGGTACTGAGTTGGGTGTAGAAGGTGTTTGGGTATATCATCGACGTATTCCCGAATCGAGATTGTCAACGCAAATATCGGATTACTTTTGCAACATAAAAGCTATAGCGAAGTCTTCCCCAAATTGTCCTGCGACCTGAGGGCGAGTACTTACATCAAAAGTGAGTTTATGTAAGAAGTTAGTAAAACGGGACTTGCAGTATGGTCCTATAAACACAGTCGTGAAATACGCAACATATACGCAGGTGCTTGTCGGTGCATTAATCAAATAAGCGAAGCAATTAATAGAAGTTGAGAGTTGTTGTGCGACAGATGGCGTTAAGAACCTTTTAAATCTCCTTCCTCGTCGTTTGATGTTCACCGGACAAAGCAATATTACTTTTTTATTTTTCTTGAATTGTCCTCTTCCATAAAATCGTTCGATAATCCCTCGGGTACCAGGAGTTCGATAATCCCTCGTGTACCAGGAGTTGGTGTGTTTAAATGTCGATGATGATTTGCAGGCGTCGTTGATCGCCTGATCCAGGAAACCCAGTAAAGAGACCTATCAATCGTATTTCGATGACAGTTGGACGAAAGAATGGCCAGTGAAGAGTGCCATGATTTTATATATATAAATCATGAAGGCGATACGTGTGTAGAAAGGCGTGCTTCTTATACGCATGTCAACTGGCCAACTGCATAGTGTATGAGCAACACTGCAAACGGTATCATAACAATCAAAATGGCTGCCAGTTATAATGTTTTAAAGTTTTATAACGTTTCACCCAAGTGTCATTTAAACTAAATTATGTGTGTCCATTATGTAACATATATGGTCCATGCGTGTATCCCGTGTGGATGGTGCTATGGTCCATGCGTGTATCCCGTGTGGGTGGTGATATGGTCCATGCGTGTATCCCGTGTGGATGGTGCTATGGTCCATGCGTGTATCCCTTGTGGGTGGTGATATGGTCCATGCGTGTATCCCGTGTGGGTGGTGCTATGGTCCATGTGTGTATCCCGTGTGGGCGGTGCTACGGTCCATGTGTGTATCCCGTGTGGGTGGTGCTATGGTCCATGTGTGTATCTCGTGAGGGTGGTGCTACAGTCCATGCGTGTATCCCGTGTGGGTGGTGCTATGGGCCATGTGTGTATCCCGCGAGGATGGTGCTACAGTCCATGCGTGTATCCCGTGTGGGTGGTGCTATGGTCCATATGTGTATCCCGTGTGGGTGGTGCTATGGTCCATGTGTGTATCCCGTGCGGGTGGTGCTACAGTCAATGCGTGTATCCCGTGTGGGTGGTGCTACAGTCCATGCGTGTAACCCGTGTGGCTGGTGCTATGGTCCATGTATGTATCCCGTGTGGGTGGTGCTACGGTTCATATGTGTATCCCGTGTGGGTGGTGCTACGGTTCATGTGTGTATCCCGTGTGGGTAGTGCTATGGTCCATGTGTGTATCCCGTGCGGGTGGTGCTACGGTTCATGCGTGTATCCCGTGTGGGTGGTGCTACGGTTCATGTGTGTATCCCGTGTGGGTAGTGCTATGGTCCATGTGTGTATCCCGTGCGGGTGGTGCTACGGTTCATGTGTGTATCCCGTGCGGGTGGTGCTACGGTTCATGCGTGTATCCCGTGTGGGTGGTGCTACGATTCATGTGCGTATCCCGTGCGGGTGGTGCTACGGTTCATGCGTGTATTCCGTGTGGGTGGTGCTACGGTTCATGTGTGTATCCCGTGTGGGCGGTGCTATAGTCCATGCGTGTATCCCGTGTGGGTGGTGCTATGGTCCATATGTGTATCCCGTGAGGTTGGTGCTATGGTCCATGTGTGTATCCCGTGCGGGTGGTGCTATGGTCCATATGTGTATCCCGTGAGGTTGGTGCTATGGTCCATGTGTGTATCCCGTGAGGTTGGTGCTATGGTCCATGCGTTTATCCCGTGTGGGTGGTGCTATGGTCCATATGTGTATCCCGTGTGGGTGGTGCTATGGTCCATGTGTGTATCCCATGCGGGTGGTGCTATGGTCCATGTGTGTATCCCGTGCGGGTGGTGCTATGGTATATGTGTGTATCCCGTGTTGCTGGTGCTATGGTCCATATGTGTGTCCCGTGCGGGTGGTGCTATGGTCCATGTGTGTATCCCGTGTGGGTGGTGCTATGGTCCCTGCGTGTATCCCGCGAGGGTGGTGCTCTTGACGGGCGCAGGCACATCAGTCTGCGAGCCACACGAAAGCCAGCCATGCATGACGAGATGGGGTGTCCAGGATGTGGTGGCTGACAAAGTCAACGTCATCCAGATCATACGATCCGAGACCACAATAGCGCACTTCATTGCAAAAACAGTGTATCTCACTGTGAGGGGCCGGCAAACGGCAAACAAGATTGACATCGATGACGATGATCCACTTAAATAAATATTTTTTTCCTTTCGTATGATGTTGTGTTCGCTTTGTTTGCTGTGATGGGCTCTGTATGTGAAAGGGGGGACCATGGGTCGTGTAAGTCAAAGGTACGAGGCAGTCAGACTTACGCGGGACGGCTTTGAATACTAAGCATCTCAGTAATTGTTCTCATTTATCACAGGTTGACATAATCGGGTCGAGTGTTTTCCGGAAAAAAATGCTTTCTAACGACGGAACGCTGAGAAGCATATTTACACTAGGTTGACACTAGACAACAGGGCTTACATAATTCTCAGGCAGATAATAAACCTTATATTAAACCTCACGGTTTAACTTTGATATCACAACAATATTTGCGTTGTTTGCATTTTTGCGGTTATTAAATAGTAGTGGAAATGGTGTACCTTGCAATGTTTAAATCATCACATTTCACCACAATACAAGTGATTAACTTTGATTATTTTACCATCTATCCCATGCAGTATGTCAACATTAAGCTTGGTTGAAATAATCCCAATTCGTAAATATCGGTACATGAGATACATATGATATGTGCTTCTATTAAGATAGTGGTCGAACATTTAGAAAATACCCAAATATACGCCCATGGCTGAAACACCAATATACCTAATAATGGTAGCGATGTTGATTTATTTTGGGCTTATTTTACCGATTTTAGCATTAAAAAACATATATATTTATGCTACTGTTGTTACTGTTGTTACTGTTGCTACTGTTGCTACTGTTGTTACTGTTGTTACTGTTGCTACTGCTGCTACTGTTGTTACTGTTTTTACTGTTGTTACTGCTGCTACTGTTGCTACTGTTGTTACTGTTGATAATTCTGTTACTGTTGCTACTGTTGTTACTGTTGCTACTTGTGTTACTGTTGCTACTGTTGTTACTGTTGCTACTACTGCTACTGTTGTTACTGTTGCTACTGTTATATATACACTATTATACATTATCTCACTGTGAGGGGTCTTTTCTATGGCAAATAAGATTGACATCGATGACGGTTCAAAGTTGGACAACGAGTCGACTGCAGCTCGTATCTCTGTAGGAGTAAACGGTGACAAAACTAGATAACCACTTACGACGACCTGAATTCTCTACTCACGTAGCAAGTTGCTGCGTGAGGTGAAGAAAGACAACAGAGTACAACGTGCCTTCACCCGAGACGGCCGAATTTACTGTGTGGTGGATGAGAACGGCCGGGAGAAGAAAGTTACTCTGGACAATACGGTGATCTGTTTAAACTTTATCAGCAATGATGAATTTAAATTTATTAACTCTGACCTGAATGTTAATGCAAATCTATATAATATATGAACAATGTTCAATCTTCAACTTTAACTCGTTTAACATTTCTAAATTCAACTATTGTAATTTTGAAAATGACATTGACCCCTAACAACAGTTTCTTTAATAGTGTTTCTACACGCTGTGAGTATTACACAGTAGAGCAATTTGTTAAGAGCAAAACAATTCAGAATGGCTTATCCTTCATTCATTTCAACACTCGGAGCCTCAGGTCTAAGTTGTATCAAATTAGAGATCATGTCAATGAAGTAAAAATCCCATTTGCTATTATTACTATATCAGAAACTTGGTTAGATTCAGAAGATTGTTCTGGTATATTGTTGAATGGGTACGAATTGATTTACATAAATAAAAAACAAGAAAGGTGGTGGAGTGGCTATTTATGTTAATATATCAATTGAATTCAAGATACTACAGACTATGTCTATGATATACTGGAATGTATTACAGTAGAATTAAGTATCAGTAATAGAACAAATATTATCGTTAGTTGTATATATATTTAGAGCCCCAGGAACTAGTGTAGATATTTTTACAGACCAACTTGAATTGTTGATAACAACAGTTACGAACACTAGTAAAACAATATTTTAAGTGGTGATTTCAAGATAGATCTTCTAAAATATAAAATAATAAGGGTACAGTCCATGCGTGTATCCCGTGTGGGTGGTGCTATGGTCCATATGTGTATCCCGTTTGGGTGGTGCTATGGTCCATGCGTGTATCCCGTGAGGGTGGTGCTACAGTCCATGCGTGTATACCGTGTGGGTGGTGCTATGGTCCATATGTGTATCCCGTGTGGGTGGTGCTATGGTCCATGCGTGTATCCCGTGAGGGTGGTGCTACAGTCCATGCGTGTATCCCGTGTGGGTGGTGCTATGGTCCATGTGTGTATCCCGCGAGGGTGGTGCTACAGTCCATGCGTGTATCCCGTGTGGGTGGTGCTGTGGTCCATGTGTGTATCCCGCGAGGGTGGTGCTACAGTCCATGCGTGTATCCCGTGTGGGTGGTGCTATGGTCCATGTGTGTATCCCGCGAGGGTGGTGCTACAGTCCATGCGTGTATCCCGTGTGGGTGGTGCTATGGTCCATGTGTGTATCCCGCGAGGGTGGTGCTACAGTCCATGCGTGTATCCCGTGTGGGGATTAGTCTAAACTAACTTTATCGACATATTCACTCGACAGTATGATAAGAACTGGCCAATTAAGAAAATATGCAATAACAAACCCAGTTTTAAGAACAAACACTGGTTCACCAAAGTTTTGCGGAATGCTTGTACAAAGAAAAATAGTTTGTACGAACAGTTTTTGCGGAGTAGAACAAAATAATCTGAATATAACATAAACGTGATAAAAATAAACTAACTTCTATTCTTAGATATTGTGAAAAAGAATACTACAATACATTATTGGTCAAACAGAAAAACAATACAAATGGTGCATGGACAATTGTTTGTTCAATTATAAAAAAAACGACAACAGCTCTCAAGTTACCCAATTTTTGTACTACTAATGGTAGGTTAACTATAAACAAAACATATATTGTTTATGGCTTCAATACATTTTTCGCAAATGTAGGGCCAAATCTTGCGAGAAACATAAAGGTACACAATGGAAACATAAGTGTGCTTGATTGTTTACAAGGCACTAATCCCAGCACCATGTTCTTAGCTTGGGTTTAAGAAAATGAAGTAACTAATATTGTGAAAAGTTGTAAAGATAAAAAGCCTACAGGTTGTGACAATGTTGATATGGTAATTGTGAAAAAGGTAATTTCTAACATTGTAGTAGAATTCACTCATATATATCCTTCAGTAGTGCTGTACTTCCCAGTAAATTGAAAGTTGCCAAAGTAAACCATGTATATAAATCTGGTGAAATTTTTTTTACTTACTATATACATGTATCTCTACTTCCGCAATTTTCTAAAATCTTAGAAAAAATATCGAATGTTAGGCTAGATGAATTTATTGAAAAGTATGACATTGTTACTGTTGCTACTGTTGTTAATATTGCTACTGTTTTTACCGTTGTTACTGTTACTACTGTTGTTACTGTTGCTGATATTACTACTATTACTACTGTTACTACAGTTATTACTGTTACTAGTATTACACATGTTAATTTCGTTTGTAGCTCAAAGCAGCAGTGTGTCCCTAGTTCACGGGTGCGTCCACATTTTAAATGTCATTGCTGACTCAGGAAACAAAACAACATCCCACGTTTATAATTTGTATGTGCGTGCGTGCATGTGTGCGTGCTTGCGTTTGGCTTCAATAAAATATTATCGTTAATTTATCGCTTAGTTTAACATGTATTAACTAACAAAATCCCACGTATATAATTTGCGTTCGTACGTGCGTGCATGCATTTGTGCGTGCGTGTGTTTGAATTCAATAAAATAATCGCGTTAACTTATCACTTTAGTTCATCGTGGATCAAGTAACGTGTGCGTCACTGGTTCTGCTGAAAGGTCCCGCACGAAAACGGTAAATTTGAAATTATTACTGTAATCGCAGGTCACTGATCGAAACCTTGGAACTGTAGATTACTTTGTTAGTATATTACTTTGAAGTCAGCCCAAGTGGAATCACCTTCGTCACACCGTCAACAGTGAGCACTCCCTGTCTGACTCTGTCACTCACCTCCGCACCCAACACCGCTACAAAAGGTATCTCAACATAATATAGTGTATTTTAGTGCTACTGTGGTCCGTTGGAAATCATCCTATACAAAAAATCAGGCTCGTTGCAAACACGTGAAACATTGCAGTCTTTGACATATCTATCCATCTGATACGACAGCGTGAACGCTAGCTAGTTAGTTGCTGTCTCGCCCAAAAGTTTCCTACCCTCAAATATTCATTAATGATTAAATTGAATGTATTTTGCATAGTAGATTATATGCATGCTAAAGGTCATGTAACATATTAGTCATTAACGTTGTACAATTTTACATGATTTACTAGGATGTCTTACAGCTTATTTCAAGTTTGTTGAATTATCGTGCATGTTAAAACGATTTGTTTTTCTTGTGAAAAGGATTAATTTACTCGGTCTAAGTTATCCAATTAGAGACAGTTTCTGCTGAAATACCGGATAAGTAAGTCACAATGGCCACTCTTTAAGGAAGGGGGAGGGGAAAACACTTTACCCCTTTTGTCTCTTACTGTTAACACCATTAGCATACCATGGCTAGCTCACGACTATAAAAAGTACGGTTTCCTATACATTTTCCGTCGCATAATTGTAACCAATATCCCTTGTTTCGCAATTATCTACAAATAGTACAAGCGTACATATTTTGCGTATATTATGTGGTTTGTAATAATTATATATAAACACAACATTAGTCAACAGCGCGGCTACAACGAATGATGCGTTACTTACCTTGCGCGAAGGCTTTTCCTGTTGACAATCGTTTCCATCAACGTGACGAAAGTTCTGAAGTAGTATTCCGGAAAGAAACAAACAGGTAACGCTCGGCTTGTAGCTGATCAACGTTATGACTCGATCTCAGAGTAGCGGGGACATATGAACAAACATTACTGGGTGGAGCGAGTTCGTTCCGGGGCATTAAACACTGAAGGGCAGCACGAGCCGTGAGCATATCTGATAACATTCATGCTTTTCAAATTGTATCAATGATTCATATTTATCGGGGCCTATATATATATATATATATATCTTTATTACTGTTAATTCTCCTGAAAATTACATAATGTAAAATATTGAATTAAGAAAATATATTAAATACAAGAACAGCTAACTAAAACAGAATGAAACTCACTTTGCGAGAATACCACTATTATAGTATTTATTAATTATATAACTGAATGCAACTAATAACGTCTAATTGTGTCGTTGTACACAATTAACATCAAAAAGAAATAAATATGTAGTTGGATGTATAAGCATTCGAGGATGTTATTTGTTCATGAAATGTGTTCAGAGAATCGCTTCGGCAACTAGCGCTTTAACGTCAGTGGGCGGCGCCGTCGCCGTCGCTCAAGAATATGTAAGTTCCTTTCTTGCCCTAGTTTAGCCTGGCACGCCGCTATTGGCTGCATTCAGGTCAAGTGGGACGATCAATTGTTGGTCAAGGCCACAGAGGCGGATGCATCGCTGAATGCCCTGACAATAACACCATACGATTGCATCGACTGCGGGATTTCAAGCTGGTCAGGCGCAACGAAGCGTCACCAAATACCATGCTATGTATACACACTGTTCAAGGGGAAATATACTCCGTGATCTGATATGATTTAGTGCCGTATACTGGGTAGGCTTGGATTCAAACTGTTAATTCCGGGTCGGGCTTGGGCTAAAATTCAGAATGTAGGAAATAAAGTCACGGAAATAAGTCACGGAAACAAGTCACAGGAAATAAAGACACAGGAAAAAGTTCAAACGTTAAATGCATGTCTAGTTTATTATAGTTGTAATATACGTTGAAATACTAAATACAAAACAAACTGTATATTGACATATGCTTAGAGATAACATAAGTATATGGCGACCCATTGTTCTTGTTACTGATACTTTCAAAGCTGTACTTTTCAAAGCTGACACGGGTTTCATGAACTGTGCAGTGCTAAAGATAACAACTTTATTTAAATAAATTAGGGTTATCAATGTAAAGTTAATAAAACATATTACATTAACATTACGATGTAAACTGCCAGCTATATTTAAATCAATTCAAACCAAGAGATACTACCAAGTACAACAATGTAATAAATTATTATAATAACAAACATTATCACTTAATAGTCATGTGTTAAATAATAATAATAATAATAATAATAATAATAAATACTATACATATGTATGTATGTCCACGGACAATATTAATCTTAACCAACAAGCTTTGTTGTGGTCAAATATCAGTGAAAATATGCAAGACAGTACCTTTGTATTTAGACTGTAGTCTTTAAATAAAACAATGTCGTGACTTTATTTTCTTGTGACGAGCCAAAACTGTGAAATTGTTTATGTCCGTTTGTCCTCAATGCATAATAGTGTACATGCGTATTTCCATATGATATCAAACACGTGCGTGTATACCCACTTTTTGAGAAGACATATATGCCTAAATATAACCTTAGCAACTGGAGAAATGCTTTTAATCTTACCTTCAGTTCCAAAATACTTGAAAAGGTTGTCGCAAAACGCATTGGGTCTCACAATAGATCAAGATCATTAGATCATATACGGCTTATAAACAGCTTCATTCTACAGAGACTGCTTTCTTAAATGTGCATAACGATGCAACTCTAAATATGGATGAAGGTAAAGTAACTGCACTTACCTTGATTTATATATAATTATGTTCATTTGATACAACTGATCACACAATTTTTATTAACCGCTTGTCGTTATGGCACGATGTATTTGGTACAGCTTTGACATGGTTTTCGTCATATCTAACTGCCTTTCGTCTGCGCTCCCTATTTCATGTGGTGTTTCCCAGAGTTCTGTCCTTGGATCTTTACTTTTCACTTCATTCACACCTCACAGCTCAATTATCAATGGTCACAACTTGAGTCGCCCCCTTTATCCAGATTACCCACAGATCAACATTTCTTGTTAAACTCCGTGATATCTATTTTCCGTCCTCTTGTTCAAGTTATTTGCTTTCAGGAATTATAAAAGTCCTAAGTTAGCTTATTTCTTCCCATCAAATTTCATAACAAATACTGATAATTAACTGGTGTCGTCCCCGGTAGGTATTTAGTTGAATTACCTGTTTACGTTCCAGTCGTCAAAGATTATGTTACCGCCATTGTTTTCCATCGAATGTTTTGTTTACTCCTTGCCAAGCACATTCTTGTCATCAGTTTTGTTATTATTGTATGTCATGTCTAAAAATAAAGGATTTGTTCAAAGATCAGTGTTCAATTGTGGGTTACTGTTCAGCACAAGTTAGGGCTGTTTCAATTGTATACCTACGACCGGTTACACGTTACACAATTTCCATGGAAACCACACCTGGGCTGAATTGTGTAAATAACTGAAGATAAAGCCACGGTAGCAATGACAAACAAGCGAAAAGTTCAAACTATTCGTATTTGCAGTCACGTTGGAACTGTCCAAAATAATGTTCACATACGGCACATTGATAGTACTCCTAAACACGACCCGTAAGTCACTGCAAAACAGCCTAGCTGGTAGATATGCGGCCAAGCAGCCCCGAGCCCGTGAATCGCGACCTGGTGGTCACGCGTCACTGGAGTGCGGCAATACGAAGGCATACACTCACTAAAGTTCCAATCATAAATCACATTTTTTTTCACAAACGTATTTTATTTGAATAATGTAATATTATGAAGTATTCTTATTTAAACATTTGAACAAGATGTTGTCCTGTATTATTTTTATTACTCGTACACGCTTTATACCGCAGTTGTGGATTACGAACATTCTGTACAGAACACTCCATTTTTATCAGAATACTGTTGAAATTGCTGTAAGCACGTCTTGTGTTTTGCACTCGTGAATAATGGGTTGAGAACTATATCGTTGAGTCTCCATCAAGGCATTTATATCCGCACTGGTCACGAACCAACGTAGGTAGAAATAGGTGGGTTTGCGCCTCAACGTCCATATGAATGAAACTACTGTTGATTACTTATCTATTCAAATAGTTAGCCCTGTGGGTTAGATTCAAATGTTGATGAGATTGTGAAACACCGGTTAAGAATGTCCGGAACGTGTGGCACAGACAATGGACATATGATGGTACAAAATCACGAAGTGTAATTTTGTGGGTAACATCTTGGAAAACTTTAATTTGATTTTCATTTTGAAACCTGTAAAACAAACAGTTCCCTCTATGACACAGATACACAGAGACATATAAACACGGACACGGAGACACGGAAACACACAGACCATAGACACGGACACAGGGAGACAGGGAGACATATAGACACAGCCACATGGAGACACGTAGACAAGGATATACGGAGACAAGGAGACGCGGAGAACTGGAGACGCATATACACATACACATAGACACAGAGACACAGAGACACGGAAACACGGAGTCACACAGACACGGGAACGCGAGAAACTGATATACAAACAAAAAGAGACATGGAAACGCATATACACGGAGACAAGGAGGAACGGAGATACGGAGACACTTAGACACGGCGACACATATACACCGACATACGGACACACGGACACACGGACACACGGAGACGAGGAATAACCGAGACACAAAAGCATAGACACGAAACGCATAGACGCAAAGACACAGAGACACGGAGACACGGAGACACAGAGAGATGAAGACATAGAGACAAAGAGACACAAAATCACGGAAAAACAGTCACACAGAGACACCGAGACAAGCAGACACAAATACACCAAGACAAAGATATGCGTATACACAGAGACACATAGACACGGATACACGGAGACGCATAACCACATATGTACATAGGCACAGAAACACGGAGACACAGAGACACAGAGACATAGAGACACGGAGACATGGAGATACATAGATACAGAAACACTGAGACACAGTGACATAGAGACACGGAGACACGGATACACACAGAAAAAGAGAGACACGGAGACATAAGGAGACGCATGGACACATATACACATATACACAAACACACATAGACACGGAGACACGGAGGAACGGGAGAACGGAGAAACTGAGACACTTAGACACGGAGACACATAGACACGGACACTCGGAGACACATAAATACGGAAACACGGAGACGCAAAGACACGGATACCCAAAGGCAAAGATACCGAAACACATAGACACACCTACATATAGACACGGAGACACGGAGGAACGGAGACACATAGAGAAGCGGAGACACATAGACACGGAGACGCAGAAAAGCATAGACACGGAATACATAGACGCAGAGACACAGAGACACGGAGACACGGAGACACGGAGACACGGAGACACGGAGACACAAAGAGACAGAGCCACATAGACACAGAGACACGGAGACATAGAGACAAGGAGACACATAAACACGGTAAATCAGTCACACAGAGACACGGAGACACAAAGAGACAGAGCCACATAGACACAGAGACACGGAGACTTAGAGACATAGAGACAAGGAGACACATAAACACGGTAAAACAGTCACACAGAGACACGGAGACACAAAGAGACAGAGCCACATAGACACAGAGACACGGAGACACAGAGACAAGGAGACACATAAACACGGTAAATCAGTTACACAGAGACACGGAGACACAAAGAGACAGAGCCACATAGACACAGAGACACGGAGACACAGAGACAAGGAGACAAATAAACACGGTAAATCAGTCACACAGAGACACGGAGACATAAAGAGACAGAGCCACATAGACACAGAGACACGGAGACACAGAGACAAGGAGACACATAAACACGGTAAATCAGTTACACAGAGACACGGAGACACAAAGAGACAGAGCCACATAGACACAGAGACACGGATACATAGAGATATAGAGACAAGGAGACACATAAACACGCAATTTTTAGCAATCCCAAGGACCAGATACTGCGATATAAATACAGAACACGCAGTTTGCATTTTACTTCCTTGTACAAAATCTCACATGCTCTACATATAAACAAGACAAGAGCGTCAACCGCCCGCCCCCTGAGTGGATACTGACTGCTGCTCTGTCTACGAAGAAGCGCATATCGAAAAAAGGCAAACGGAACAATGACAGTACCACAAAGGATGGGCTCAAGTAACTAATGGATGCAGTCGGCACAAATAGGAGTAATTGACCGTGACGTTTTGAGGATTTCAAATACAAAAAGGACAGAAATAACTGATTGTCAATGGAGTTTAGTGATACATCACGCCGGAGCTTCCTAATTCCACCTGCTAGTGACCCAGTCCAGCTGCCCGGTGTTGTGTTATAGGTAGACACATAATATGTACTAATCATGTAAACGGAGACATAAATTGAATGTGACATTAATTCAACAGTGAATGCACCAACGATAGATCTCCTTGTTAAAGATAGAGTCTTCAAAGACATGTCACCATACACTAACCTAGAGGTACCAAAATGGCAATCTTAATTGTCCGGTGCAGTTGTTGTGTAATTTGAGTTTTATCAGGCGCAGGCAATCAGTTTTTAAAAGGAATGTACGGTTTTTATTGGGTAACCGAACAACTGCTTTAGTGGATATTTCGACACTGAATTTATTAGTATTTATAACATTTCGGTTGGTTAAAATATCCACACCATACAAAACTATCATATGTATCATACTTTAATATTTTCGAGTATGCCCGATTAGTCTGTCAAATTCCCTTTTTGTTGATTGTTTGACTGTAAAGACAGCACAGCAATAAAGGTTGAAACATACGTCCTAGCATTATTACTTTAAATATACTTTGAGATCGCAAAGAGTAAGGGGTTAGCCATGAATACGTCACGCTATTGTTTGACCTTTGAGACCCCCACCACTTGTCACGCTTCATATCGCTGGCTTGGACGCCCCCCTAAAACTTCGTTCGCTTAGAGAAAGATCCCTCCACCTGTTACGCATACATCTATTTTTCATAAAGTTTGCAGACTTTTCCCCTCTCACCCCCCCCACGTGACCCTCCGTAACGCTTACACATACACCCCACCTCGAGCGTAATGTACGTAATAGATGGCATCTAAGAATATTGAAACATTTTGTTATCCGACACCCCCAACTGGCACCGTATCAGTTAACTAATGAAAATCGTCGTACAAGCGCCTACCACGAATAGTTAATTTTGTTTAAAAAAACCAGCTTGTTAAATATATGCATTTTCTCAAAAAAATTATCTGAACACGATAGCTACAAATGTGACACTAAAATTGCTTCTGTGTTAGGCTACAAGACATCGTGTAACATTCGGTTTAACCAGGGAAGCTAATCTTCCCCGTTGAGTAAACCTCTCCAGTGCCGACCGTGCGAATACCGTAGTTTCCAATGTGTTCTCTACTACGTCTTCCCTGACGTTCACTGTCTGTGGCAACAACCACAACATATTCAATGTTCAATTTTCCTCCGAAGCATATCGTGGACATAAGGAAAGTGGCGAGTCGCAGTGGTAAATGTGTATATACTATGTATAATGGTCTTATTTGAATTTCTGTTATGTTAGAGGTATCTTCCCCTCAACTGATAGCTGAGAAATTTAACACAGTTTTTTTCTCATCAAACCTGAGTGTGTGTGCGTGCACACCCGACACATACACCACTCGTCATTTTACCTTCCCCTCCATTGCAGGTCTACCCCCCCTCACACACACCCGACACAGACACCACTCGTCATTTTACCTTCCCCTCCATTGCAGGTCTACCCTCCACACACACACACCCGACACAGACACCACTCGTCATTTTACCTTTCCCTCCATTGCAGGTCTACCCTCCACACACACACCCGACACAGACACCACTCGTCATTTTACCTTCCCCTCCATTGCTGGTCTAGCCCCCCCCAAACACACTCCCGACACAGACACCACTCGTCATTTTACCTTCCCTCCATTGCTGGTCTACCCCCTACACACACACCCGACACAGACACCACTCGTCATTTTACCTTCCCCTCCATTGCAGGTCTACCCTCCACACACACACACCCGACAAAGACACCACTCGTCATTTTACCTTCCCCTCCATTGCAGGTCTACCCTCCACACACACACCCGACACAGACACCACTCGTCATTTTACCTTCCCATCCATTGCTGATCTAGCCCCCCCACACACACCCGACACAGACACCACTCGTCATTTTACCTTCCCCTCCATTGCAGGTCTAGCCCCCCCCCACACACACACCCGACACAGATACCACTCGTCATTTTACCTTCCCCTTCATTGCTGGTCTAGCTCCCCCCCCCACACACACCCGACACATACACCACTCGTCATTTTACCTTCCCCTTCATTGCTGGTCTAGCCCCCCCCCCACACACACACCCGACACAGACACCACTCGTCATTTTACCTTCCCCTTCATTGCTGGTCTAGCCACCCCCCCCACACACACACCCGACACAGACACCACTCGTCATTTTACCTTCCCCTTCATTGCTGGTCTAGCTCCCCCCCACACACACACCCGACACAGACACCACTCGTCATTTTACCTTCCCCTCCATTGCAGGTCTAGACCCCCGACACACACACATCCGATACAGACACCACTCGTCATTTTACCTTCCCCTTCATTGCTGGTCTAGCCCCCCCCACACACACCCGACACAGACACCACTCGTCATTTTACCTTCCCCTTCGTTGCTGGTCTAGCTCCCCCACACACACACCCGACACAGACACCACTAGTCATTTTACCTTCCCCTTCGTTGCTGGTCTAGCTCCCCCACACACCCGACACAGACACCACTCGTCATTTTACCTTCCCCTCCATTGCGGGTCTAGCCCCCCGACACTCACACACCCGATACAGACACCACTCGTCATTTTACCTTCCCATTCATTGCTGGTCTAGCTCCCCCCCCACACACACACCCGACACAGACACCACTCGTCATGTTACCTTCCCCTCCATTGCAGGTCTAGCCCCCCGACACACACACACACCCGACACAGACGCCACTCGTCATTTTACCTTCCCATTCATTGCTGGTCTAGCTCCCCCACACACACACCCGACACAGACGCCACTCGTCATTTTACCTTCCCCTTCATTGCTGGTCTAGCCCCTCCACACACACCCGACACAGACACCACTCGTCATTTTACCTTCCCCTTCATTGCTGGTCTAGCTCCTCCCACACACCCGACACAGACACCACTCGTCATTTTACCTTCCCCTTCATTGCTGGTCTAGCTCCCCCCCACACACACCCGACACAGACACCACTCGTCATTTTACCTTCCCCTTCATTGCTGGTCTAGCCCCCCACACACACACCCGACACAGACACCACTCGTCATTTTACCTTCCCCTCAATTGCTGGTCTAGCTCCCCCACACACACACCCGACACAGACACCACTCGTCATTTTACCTACCCCTAATTGCTGGTCTAGCTCCCCCACACACACACCCGACACAGACACCACTCGTCATTTTACCTTCCCCTCCATTGCAGGTCTAGCCCCCCGACACACACACACACCCGACACAGACGCCACTCGTCATTTTACCTTCCCCTTCATTGCTGGTCTAGCCCCTCCACACACACCCGACACAGACACCACTCGTCATTTTACCTTCCCCTTCATTGCTGGTCTAGCTCCCCCCACACACACACCCGACACAGACACCACTCGTCATTTTACCTTCCCCTTCATTGCTGGTCTAGCTCCCCCCACACACACACCCGACACAGATACCACTCGTCATTTTACCTTCCCCTCCATTGCAGGTCTAGCCCCCCGACACACACACACACACACCCGATACAGACACCACTCGTCATTTTACCTTCCCCTTCATTGCTGGTCTAGCTCCCCCCACACACACCCGACACCGACACCACTCGTCATGTTACCTTCCCCTTCATTGCCGGTCTAGCCCCCACACACACACCCGACACAGACACCACTCGTCATTTTACCTTCCCCTCCATTGCAGGTCTAGCCCCCCACACACACACACGACACAGATACCACTCGTCATTTTACCTTCCCCTTCATTGCTGGTCTAGCTCCCCCCACACACACACCCGACACAGACGCCACTCGTCATTTTACCTTCCCCTTCATTGCTGGTCTAGCCCCCCCACACACACCCGACACAGACACCACTCGTCATTTTACCTTCCCCTTCATTGCTGGTCTAGCTCCCCCCCACACACCCGACACAGACACCACTCGTCATTTTACCTTCCCCTTCATTGCTGGTCTAGCTCCCCCCCCCTACACACACCCGACACAGATACCACTCGTCATTTTACCTTCCCCTTCATTGCTGGTCTAGCCCCCCGACACACACACACCCGATACAGGCACGTCACAGCAACCTCCTTGTCTTCGTCGACAACGAATAACAGCCGATGATGATAATGATGACGATGATGATGATGCCATTGATGATTTATTGTCACCGCAAATAGTGTAGCAGGGATTTCTAATATGAATGTATTGCACTGTACATTACAAAAAAATAAACACCACATCACAGCAACCGGCCATACGAGGCCATCTTCCGCGCATAGGAGGTTGTCCCGAAATGCCGCTCAACCGTGAAGGCTTTCAACAATCGCCTATGTACCGCGCGGTTTCGGCTACGCGAATACAACTAAACACAGGCCAACAAGTATTCAACACAACAATGGTCGACTTATTTATAGATGCGTACAAGGAACACTTCTCATGAATAGACCAACGCGACCATGCATTGACATGAGATCTTCCTCTTCCTGTTAGCTTTGTGTCAACGTGTTGGACTCGGTAGACAAGTAGAGGTACGTCTACATACTGAACCCAGCGCTACGCAGTCGCGCGCGCACACACACACACACACACACGCGCGCGCGAACGCACGCACACATACACATTTAACGTGGTCGGCCGGTTATTTTATTATACCAATTCGCGCCGTGCAATGCAGTTCGTGCTATGTTACGTCAACAAGTAAAAATTGTCACTAATTAATTGACTAATTGTCACTGCTATTCCATCAGAAAGTGTTGCAAGAGGTAGCGATATGCAAACATCAATCGTCGAATTACGAAAAGCTGCAAGCGAAACCACCATATTTTGCCAAAAACATCAACAACATACCGATATGAGGACAAGCTACCCTGTTTATTAACAACTGCACTGTACGGTATGGTGTATGCTACATAGCACGAGACCAACAGTGACTCAGCGTGTGAGCCGGCCACGGTGCAGTTACTTTAAGAGGCTTGTAGATAACACAGTTGAGCGGTTGGACGTCTGTGAGTCTCCCACACGACACACACGTCGGCCGGACATCAGACACATAATCGTTGTGACCTGACGAACCCGTTAAACAAATACACATACTGGGCGGTGAATGGCAGGCACGATACGGGCTGGGTTGAAAGAGTGCGTCATGTATTTCACTCAAGAGCACAAGGACCCGTTATATATATATATATATATATATATATATATATATATATATATATATATATATATATATATATATATATATATATATCACGCAAGCACACACACACGCACACGCACGCACGCACGCATACACGCGAGAACGCACGCACAAACACACACACATGCATGTAAGCACGCACACACGCACGCGCGCACGCACGCACTTACGCACACCTGACGCAACATTTTATATCAGTGAAGCCATGCAAATCCTGAAAGGACGAGTAGGCCAACTGGGGTAAAAGAGAGTAGACGATTCAGGTGTAGACCAACTGGGGTAAATAGAGTAGACGATACAGGTGCAGACCAACTGGGGTAAAACAGAGTACTCGATATAGGTGTAGACCAAACGTGTTAAACCGTGTGTGTATTATCTAGCTTGTTTGGACAATTGTATTGCCGGATTAATGCAACCTTCAAATAAGAAATGTTTAAAACAAAATTGTTATCGTAGCCGCTACTCCTGTTTCGACAAACTCCTGCATCACTCAGGCTTGATCATACCGTGGCTTCAATCGAGTGTAGTAGAATTCTACCACGTTCAAGATTTTCACATTTTATATTATAAATGCTTATAGGAACATATGATTGGCACGTTCCAGCTAGGGTAAGATTGTGAGAGAGGTTCAAAGTTTTAGGTACTCATACTACCTGAAATGTCGATTAGCAATAATTCAATGCGCGTGCATTTACGTACTCCATTGTCGCAAATAATCATATTTGCTACAGACGCATATCTTCCAGTTATGCCTTGTGCTCGTGTGGCAACGTTTTATTGGAGGTTATGGAAAGGGACATGACGCGAGGCATTATGCTTTCTTTGATTGCAAGATCATAAACATGTGTGCTAAATGTGTCATCCACAGAACGCTCGATAACAAATAGTGGGCAACAGCCAGGATTACCCTCATTGTCAGGTGGTCAGTCCATATACCATCAGGTCGCTCAGGTGCAAACTGCAGCAACCTCAATAACAGCTGGGAATTTCGTGAAATAGGCCAAGCGTGGACATCCAGCGGGCGGCGGGCTTTAGGGCGGGCTTTAGGGCGGGCTGGCTTTAGGGCTGGCGGGCTTTAGGGCGGGCGGGCGGGCGGGCTTTAGGGCGGGCTTTAGGGCGGGCTTTAGGGCGGGCGGGCGGGGCAGGCGGGCGGGCGGGCGGGCGGGCGGGCGGGCGGGCGGGCGGGCGGGCGGGCGGGCGGCGGGCGGGCGGGCGGGCGGGCGGGCGGGCGGGCGGGCGGGCGGGCGGGCGGGCGGGCGGGCGGGCGGGCGGGCGGGCGGGCGGGCGGGCGGGCTTTAGGGCGGGCGGGCTTTAGGGCGGGCGGGCTTTAGGGCGGGCGGGCTTTAGGGCGGGCGGGCTTTAGGGCGGGCGGGCTTTAGGGCGGGCGGCTTTAGGGCGGGCGGGATTTAGGGCGGGCGGGCTTTAGGGCGGGCGGGCTTTAGGGCGGGCGGGCTTTAGGGCGGGCGGGCTTTAGGGCGGGCGGGCTTTAGGGCGGGCGGGCTTTAGGGCGGGCGGGCTTTAGGGCGGGCTGGCTTTAGGGCGGGCTGACTTTAGGGCGGACTGGCTTTAGGGCGGGCTTTAGGGCGGGGGGGCGGGCTTTAGCGCGGGCTTTAGGGCGGGCTTTAGGGCGGGCTTTAGGGCGGGCTCTAGGGCGGGCTCTAGGGCGGGCTTTAGGGGCGGGCTTTAGGGCGGGCTTTAGGGCGGGCTTTAGGGCGGGCTTTAGGGCGGGCTTTAGGGCGGGCTTTAGGGCGGGCTTTAGGGCGGGCTTTAGGGCGGGCTTTAGGGCGGGCTTTAGGGCGGGCTTTAGGGCGGGCGGGCTTTAGGGCGGGCGGGCTTTAGGGCGGGCGGGCTTTAGGGCGGGCGGGCTTTAGGGCGGGCGGGCTTTAGGGCGGGCGGGCTTTAGGGCGGGCGGGCTTTAGGCGGGCGGGCTTTAGGGCGGGCGGGCTTTAGGGCGGGCGGGCTTTAGGGCGGGCGGGCTTTACGGCGGGCGGGCGGGCGGGCGGGCGGGCGGGCGGGCGGGCGGGCGGGCGGGCGGGCGGGCGGGCGGGCGGGCGGGCGGGCGGGCGGGCGGGCGGGCGGGCGGGCGGGGCGGGCGGGCGGGCGGGCGGGCGGGCGGGCGGGCGGGCGGGCGGGCGGGCGGGCGGGCGGGCGGGCGGGCGGGCGGGCGGGCGGGCGGGCGGGCGGGCGGGCGGGCGGGCGGGCGGGCGGGCGGGCGGGCGGGCGGGCGGGCGGGCGGGCGGGCGGGCGGGCGGGCGGGCGGGCGGGCGGGCGGGCGGGCGGGCGGGCGGGCGGGCGGGCGGGCGGGCGGGCGGGCGGGCGGGCGGGCGGGCGGGCTTTAGGGCGGGCGGGCGGGCGGCGGGCGGGCTTTAGGGCGGGCGGGCGGGCGGGCTTTAGGGCGGGCGGGCGGGCGGGCGGGCGGACGGGCGGGCGGGCGGGCTCAGAGAAACAGAGACACGCAGAGACACACACAGATACACAGAGAGAGAGAGAGAGAGAGAGAGAGAGAGAGAGAGAGAGAGAGAGAGAGAGAGAGAGAGAGAGAGAGAGAGAGAGAGAGAGAGAGAGAGAGAGAGAGAGAGAGAGAGAGAGAGAGAGAGAGAGAGAGAGAGAGTGAGGGAGGGAGGTAGAGAGAGAGTGTGTGTGAGAGAGAGAGAGAGAGAGAGAGAGAGGGAGAGAGAGAGAGAGAGAGAGAGAGAGAGTCGCACAGACAGAGACACAGAGACACAGAGTAACAGAGACACACAGAGACACGGAGACACGCTGACTCGGAGACACAGAGACACACAGAAAATGAGACACAGAGACACAAATACGTAGAAACACACGGAAACACGGAGACACGGAGACAAGGCACACAGACACACATACACATACACTGACATACATAGAAACATAGACACAAGGAGAACAGAGATCTTCCACTAACGCCCACTTAATTGGGCCACTCCATTCAGGTCAAGGTACGACAAGGCTTTTTCTGGCCTGTATTACTAGGGGTTTCCTAAACACCAGCTTGGAGACTGGTTAATCGACAACACAGTCGATCAATAAATAATCCGCGAGAAACATCAACGTGGAGATAATGATACCGCCAATTTAAGAGCATCTCCGGCGACGTGCCTAGGCTCACGGACGTGTTGCATAACGTTGGTTTAAGGAGTCCATTTAGTTCAGGAAACGTTTCACAGTGTTAATAGATGACGTATCACAATGGGTGTTCACCGCGACAGGAATGAACATCATAACGGAACCTCCGACAAACTCGCCAAGAGGGATAGAGTTTTATTGTTTGTCAGCGGCGAGCGGCAGTCACACGACAAGAGTACGGACGGCACGACACCGATGCCCGTATACTGATAGATTGTATCGCAAGGCTAATGGAATAGGGCCGATATCATCCATCGCCGCTTCTTGCAGGGCACGTATACACACAAGTTAAAGTCCTTTTCTCCTGGTTAAGCCAGGTCCCCGTGCACACAACGAGATCAATGCTGGCATCAGTCAAATGAAGCATGTGTAGATACGTAATGTCAAGGATGTATCAGACAGTGACTGTGCCCAATGTGATTGCGATACGTATTACTGCATTGTACCTTGTCGACCCAATATAATAGGCGTTACAGTATTGGACTTGTTTCATACATCGTGTTTATGTGTGTGTGTGTTTGTGTGTGCGTGCGTGCGTGCGTGCGTGCGTGCGTGCGTGCGCGCGCCCGTGTGTGTGTGTTTGGTCCATTTACTAATCATACGTATGAGTGTTGTCACATTGCGAGGCGAAAGGACACTTTTTTGCAGACACATGGAGAGTGTATGAAGGAATATAAACCCGTGGACGACAATAGCCAGCGCGTCGGCCATCCTAGCACACTGTCAGCCAGAAGGCGTAGATTCTTGGTCGCCTATTTATCTGCAGACATCCTTCTCCGGTCACACCTGACTGATCGCAAACAATGTCGAATACCGCCGATGTGTAGTTTGTTGTTCCGGATACTGCGGTATTAATGTTAAAGATAATACATGTCCTAAGTACCCCTTAGAAAAAAAACGTTGCCCCTCAACTATGCCACTGTGGTCACTCAAACGAGCATCAGGTTATATGTGGACACACATGATCGAATAGAGTTGTACGGGGGCTGAATACAATGTACAATGTACGGGCTGAATACAATGTACAATGTACGGGCTGAATACAATGTACAATGTACGGGCTGAATACAATGTACGGGCTGAATACAATGTACAATGTACTGGATGAATACAATGTACAATGTACGGGCTGAATACAATGTACAATGTACGGGCTGAATACAATGTACAATGTACGGGCTGAATACAATGTACAATGTACGGGATGAATACAATGTACAATGTACGGGCTGAATACAATGTACAATGTACGGGCTGAATATAATGCTTCCAACATAAGTTAATTTGGTGTTGGATCGAAAAGGACTGCCAGTTTTGATGTGCAATGCATATCGAGCAATCCCAAGGACAGGATACTGCAATATATACCACCGATTCATTGCTGGTCTAGCCCCCACACCTGCCACAAATACCACCCATCATCGTGTATGCCCTTCCCTACACTGCTGGTCTACACCCCACACCCACCACAGACAATACCCATCACCATTTCTGCCATCCGATTCATTGCTGGTCTAGCCCCCCACACCCGCCACAGATACCATCCATCATTGTTTCTGCCCTCCGAATCATTAATGGTCTAGCCCCCCACACCCGCCACAGATACCACCCATCATGGTTTCTGCAACCGAATCATTGCTGGTCTAGCCCCCCCACACCCGCCACAGATACCACCCATCATCGAGTTTGCCCTCCGAATCATTGCTGGTCTAGTCCCCCACTCCCGCCACATGCACCAGCCATAACCGTTTCTGCCCTCCGATTCATTGTTGGTTGGTCTAGCCCCCCCACACCCGCCACTGATACCACCCATCATCGTTTCTGCCCTCCGAATCATTGCTGGTCTAGCCCCCCGACACCCGCCACATATACCACCCAATATCGTTTCTGCCCTCCGAATCATTGCTGGTCTAGCCCCCACACCCGCCACATATACCACCCAATATCGTTTCTGCCCTCCGAATCATTGCTGGTCTAGCCCCCCACACCCGCCACAGATACCACCCATCATCGTTTCTGCCATCCGAATCATTGCTGGTCTAGCCCCCCACACCCGCCACATATACCACCCAATATCGTTTCTGCCCTCCGATTCATTGCTGGTCTAGCCCCCCGACACCCGCCACAGATACCACCCATCATCGAGTATGGCTTCGTAATCAGTGCTGGTCTAGCCCCCCCCCCACTCCAGCCACATGCACCAGCCATAATCGTTTCTGCCCTCCGATTCATTATTGGTTGGTCTAGCCCCCACACCCGCCACAGATACCACCCATCGGCTAGCCCCCCCACATCCGACACATATACCACCCATCGTCGTTCCTGCCCTCCGAATAATTGCTGGTCTAGCCCCCACACCCGCCACATATACCATAAATCATCGTTTCTGCCCTCCGAATAATTGCTGGTCTAGCCCCCCCACACCCGCCACATATACCACCCATCATCGTTTCTGCCCTCCGAATAATTGCTGGTCTAGCCCCCACACCCGCCACATATACCACCCATCATCGTTTCTGCCCTCCGAATCATTGCTTGTCTAGCCCCCCACACCCGCCACATATACCACACAATATCGTTTCTGCCCTCCGATTTATTGCTGGTCTAGCCCCCCGACACCCGCCACAGATACCACCCATCATCGAGTATGCCCTCCGAATCATTGCTGGTCTAGCCCCCACACCCGCCACAGATACCACCCATCATCGAGTATGCCCTCCGAATCATTGCTGGTCTAGCCCCCCGACACCCGCCACAGATACCACCCATCATCGAGTATGCCCTCCGAATCATTGCTGGTCTTGCCCCCCACTCCCGCCACATGCACCAGCCATAATCGTTTCTGCCCTCCGATTCATTATTGGTTGGTCTAACCCCCAACAACCGCCACTGATACCACCCAATATCGTTTCTGCCCTCCAATTCATTGCTGGTCTAGCCCCCCGACACCCGCCACAGATACCACCCATCATCGAGTATGGCCTCGTAATCAGTGCTGGTCTAGCCCCCCACTCCCGCCACATGCACCAGCCATCATCGTTTCTGCCCTCCGATTCATTGTTGGTTGGTCTAGCCCCCCACACTCGCCACAGACACCACCCATCATCGTGTCTGCCCTCCGCTACATTGCACCCGCCACAGACACGCCACAGCAAATCTTCGCCGACACCGACCGACATAATTATACTAACGTATTGCACTGCTCATCAATTCAGACACAAATAAGCACCACGTCACGGTAGCTGGCCATACGAGGCCGTCTTCCGTGCACAAGATTTTTTTCCGAAATAATGTTACGCTTTGACGCTACTCAACAGTGATGGCTTTCATCTATCGCCTTTGTTACGTGCGGCTTCGACTACACGAATACTATACACACATCAACATGTTTTCAAAACAGTAATGTTCGGTTAATTCATGGATGCGTGAGAAGAAAATTTCTCGTGAGTAGACCAACTCGAACACGCTTTGAGATTATATCTTTCTCTCTCCATTGGCGCACCACACTGCTTTGTTCAATGTGTTGACAGGGTAGATCTGTGACAGTACGCATACACTGCGTAGTTGACAACGCAGATTACAAGGTAGTTGCTATACCGTGTGTACACTGCGTAAATTGCCAAAATGCAAGGTATATCTTAATTATAGGTCTACCTTCCGCTATTATAATCCACTGTGTGTGTGTGTGTGTGTGTGTGTGTGTGTGTGTGTGTGTGTGTGTGTGTGTGTGTGTGTGTGTGTGTGTGTGTGTGTGTGTGTGTGTGTGTGTGTGTGTGTGTGTGTTGTGAGTAGCCTATTCTGCTACACATTTATTATGCAGGAGTAATTATTGGGCTTGTTTGTTTTCATCAAGTCAGCACAAAGTGGTAATATAATTTAATGCTCTGACGCACGCACGCACGCACGCACGCACGCACGCACGCACGCACGCACGCACGCACGCACGCACGCACGCACGCACGCACGCACGCACGCACGCACGCACGCACGCACGCACGCACGCACGCACGCACGCACGCACGCACGCACGCACGCACGCACGCACGCACGCACGCACGCACGCACACACACACACACAAATACGTTTGCCATGGTCGGCCGGTTATTTATATTATAGCAGTTCGACGTTCAATGCACAATGATACGTTAATGAAACTAGTTTACGACTAAGATGTATTCTTTTTGACAATATTTAATGCTCAGTCGGTCAGTGTACTTTGCACAGTGCTCATTTAAGAAATGTTGACAATAAAGAACTGACAACCTAATTGTCACTGGCATTTCTTCAGAAATCACACTCTATGCGAACCTCATCATTTAGATCTGTTTTGCATGAGGTAGCGATATGAGGTAGAGATATGAGCTAGCGATATGAGGTAGCGATATGCAAACAGCAGTGATACGTTAATGAAACTAGTTTACGACTAAGATGTATTCTTTTTGACAATATTTAAGTCTCAGTCGTTCAGTGTACTTTGCGCAGTGCTCATTTAAGAACTGTTGACAATAAAGCACTGACAACCTAATTGTCACTGGCATTCCTTCAGAAATCACACTCCATGCGAACCTCATCATTTAGATCTGTTTTGCATGAGGTAGCGATATGAGGTAGATAAATGAGGTAGCGATATGAGGTAGCGATATGCAAACAGCAATAATTCACAAACAACATCAACAGCATACCGATTTGAGGACATGCTATCCTGTTTATCTACAATTGCATTGTATGATATGGTGTGTGCAAATTAGATTAGCATAAGACCAACAGTGACACAGCGTGCGCGTTGTGACTTGACGAGCAAGTTACATAAATATACCGACTGGGCGTTGATTAGTGTCCCACCCAACAGGACGAGGACCCGTTGGACGAAATCGAAGTAGGACTTTACATAACCAGTACTGTACATCATACTTCACTAGTGGCAGTAGGCCTACATACTGAATCCAGTGCTGTACATCACCAGTACTGTATATCACGTCTACCTAGTGGCAGTAAGCCTACAAACTGTATCCAGTAGTGTGCAGGTGACAACGGAAACGACAAGGTAGTTACTATGCGGTTGTACGGATTCCCCCAGTTGGTGTGCACACATTTCTTCTCTTCCCATTTCTTCTATTTAGTATACGTTTCCAAAATGCAACGTCTACGACAATCGGACTACTCACGTATGCAGGGTGTACCTCAATGTGTCAGCCTTCTGTCATTATAATGTATTGTAAGTGAGTTACACTTCCGCATTTATTATGTATAAGAATACTGACTTAGATTGCTTTTCTCACGGAGGTACGCACACACGCACGCACGCACGCACGCGCACGCACACGCACACGCACACGCACGCAGATTTGTATCGAGGGCACTTGGTAGTGTCACTCGTGGTCACCTTCGCCAGAGGGACAGGTCAGCGGCAATACCTATATAATTATGGCCACGTATCCAGCGGCTTCACGCGGCATGCGGATCACGTGTCCAAATATACTCTACCGAGCTTAGTGATCAGCCTGACGCTCGCATATATGCGGTAGAGGGTATTGTTCGAGATTCTATGAGGGTATGTGACGCCGCCGATCTGCTTAGCTGACAACGATAAGATTGTAAATACAGTGTGCAGTCGCAATTACAGGTCTACGGAGACTTGGTGGTATCTGATCCAGAGAAACCACTACTTGGTGGTGTCTGATCCAGATAAACCACTATGTGTCAACATACATACCATAATTACGCGTAGCTATGCAAAATCTACCCTGCTTAATGGAAGGTTGAAGCAGCGAAGCATTGGGAAAATAAAGTTGGTTTGAAGAACGTTGACTCCAAAGAAATCAGCTTGGCAGTTTCTATTGCGTAAATGGAAAGCCAAAGTGTCTAGTGACTGTCTTACATACATACCTATATACATATATACAGACAAACAAACAAACATACATATATACATTATATACATACATACCGATACATACGCATGCATGCATACATGCATATACGTATTCATGCATACATACATATATATATATATATATATATATATATATATATATATATATATATATATATATATATATATATATATATATATATATATATATATATATATATATATATATATACATATACATATTTACATGCACACATACATACGTACGTACATACATGCAAGTTAGTGTTGAAATTTCGTCTGACCCGTCCACTGGATCGCAAAATAAGTCATCAATCAATAAATGGATTGCCCCAATATGGCATCTAAATCGCTAAGATTGTTTTAACGCACAGCGGATTTTCCAAACAACTATCGTGATTATGTACAGCACTGCTGAATGATGTGGCCAATACACCGCCTCTGGCTTGTGGCGAACTGATTAATCTGTAGACAGTCTGACCCAACTAGGCCGCACATTCGTCGTTCACTGATTTGTTAAGCAAGTCAGTCAGTGATTTACGATGACCAGTGCCTGTGTCACAGTGCGTAATGTCAACTTTCGTTCAGCTCGTGCCGTTTCAATGCCGTTACTCTCCTCATAAACAGGTACGCTGGGTGGGCGTGCGCTTGATATTTGGGTAATTCTAAAAAGAACGTAGATCAATGTCTCAAAATGTTCCATGTCACATTATTTCATAAAATTCATTCCAATTTGATTTAGCTTAGTACCAACGGAGTTATCCCCAAAATGCATTTGTGGATTAGGAAAGCTTTACAATACCACTTCTAGAAAGTGACTAATATATGACAAATAATATACCCACACAACGTAAAAAGTAACGTTTCTATAACTGTTGATTTCACTAAACAAATATGGACATTTTTAGACGCAAACAAATTGTTCTTGATACCTTTCCATGCATACGTTTTTCGTCGTAATTATTGCCTGAAAATATAGTTGTGATCATAGCACCCCAAAGAAACCCTTGTTGCTTTTTATATAGTTTTTCTGTTATGATCCCGGACAAATATGAAGATGTTAGACTTCAATTCTGAAACAAATTTTACATCGAGCAACGTCGTGAAACAACATCATCTAGCAGCATTCGATGAGCGCGAGAATACACACGAGAATACACACGAGAATACACACGAGAATGCACACGAGAATGCACACGAGAATACACACGAGAATACACACGAGAATACACACGAGAATACACATGAGAATGCACACGAGAGTCAACTGATTGTTGACTGCATCGTGTGATAACATTAGTTTCAGCTACATGTACCAACATTGTGGTGTTTGAAAAGTCATGTTTTTATATGTGAATACGGTATTACATATAAATGGTGTTATAATGTGCGTGATTCTTACAACGGAAAAAATATATGCTTATTTACAGTAAAAAGGAAAACATATTTACACAAAGCCCCTCACTCGTTCAAATTATAAACATATTCACACAAAACCCCTCACTCGTTCAAATTATAAATATATTCACACAAAACCCCTCACTCATTCTCATTATAAACATATTCACACAAAACCCCTTACTCATTCACTTTATAAAAATAGCCCCTGGTCCGTATTGAAGGCTCCCAAAGTGGAAGGTGGAAATCGGACCTTACTCTGAGAGACCATGCCTAACTTAGATTGTTAGTCCAACTGTTGCTCATGGGGTATTGAGCAAAAGCCTCTACCCGCTGTCTTGGCTCCTGTGCCTGCGTACTCTTCACACCCCTCGACTTCGACCCCACTGACATACTATGGCCTGTACATCTCAATAACCACACATTCCATAGGGCGCGGTGGTCACGTGGTAGGGCGTCGGACTTTTGGTCGAGGGACCGGGGTTCGAAACCACCTCTTCGAAACTTAGTAAATTTCATTCACCCCACTTTTGGGAAGTAAAATGTCATACACAGAAGCGGTACTTGTGTACGATTGAATGAGTCGCACATCCCGGGAAGTGACTGTATAAAAGTCAAACAGCTGTTTCCATCCACGTCTAAGTTCCACTCAAATATTAAATTCACACTGGCTGAATGAGTGGACCAGTAAGTCGGAGGGTGTCTCTACATCTAAAACAAACGGTTGTTTGTTTTTTTGGCACAATATATACATATCTCTGTCAGCGTGACCTACGGCCGGTTATGTGATTGTTGAAAACCATCCAAGTATGTCGTACGTAGCGTTATGATTCAGTCACAAACGTGCATACGACAAACGATTAGTGTCGGCACTGAGCGGACTGGTGACGTCACCAAAGAACTAAACTTTCAGTTGCATGGATATTTGTTACTACTATTCGAACATGTCAAACATGTGACGCCGCATCAAATCATGTACATTGAGTGTTACAGCAGAGTCATAGTCATTGGAGCGCTCTGTGATCTAGCTCATACTAGCAGTGAGGATTAGGTCAAACAAGCTCGCAACCAGCTGTTCACACAGAATGCACTAGATCGCCTTCCAGACAGAGACATCACTCACTGAGCACACAACAAGTGCTATGTAGCTGGTCATGGGGCATGTCGTGGGATCAGCACTCCATAATTCATGACTGTATAAAGACTGCGATATTGCACAATCCAGTACAATAAAATGTCAAAAAACACTTTGATCGTGGCAAAATCCCCGCGAGCACAAACAAATAAACAAACAAACACACAAACAAACAAACACACAAACAAACAAACAAACACACAAACAAACACACATACGATTGTTTGATGTGTTGCATTGACGCATCCTGCTTTTGTGTCTTACGTAGGAGTGGTGCACCAGATGGCAACATAGATTACTCAATCGTGAGCAATTCCGCCGTTTCATCTCGTACCTACACGCGATAGTAATCTAACAGTACTACCGGGCGAAACGTCGCCAAAACTTGATATAGTTTGTAAATCCCCACCACCCAAAATCTCCATTGACGTTCTTCATGCATGAGAGTAGGATAATGACATGTTACTTGTTCTGCGTGTGCTTGTGCGTGCTTGAGTGCGGGTGTTCGAGTGTGTGTGTGTGTATGTGTGTTTGTGTGTGTGTGTGTGTGTGTGTGTGTGTGTGTGTGTGTGTGTGCGTACATTTTTGTGTGTTTGTGTGCATGTGTGCGGGCGTTCGAGCGTGTATGTACATAGGTGGGTACAAGTGCGGTTTGCATGCGAACTTGCTTTGTGAACGTGCATGCGTGCGTAGGTTCGCGCTGCGTGCGTGCGTGCTTCCCAAGGAAGACCAACGTAACTATTTTGGTACCGCTTAAATGTGGCAGTTAGGTTACTGATCAGGTGCTTTTAAAAAATGTCTACATAAATACGTGCACACATACCTTCTCGTACATGTGTACATAACATATGCCTTCTCGTACATGCGTACATAACATACCTGTTTGTGTGAGAGTAATTATACAAATACAATATGACATTTATATAGCATGACACATTAAACATAACGGGGGTTGAGATTTGCCATTTAGTTTGTATGTCCCCATTTAAGCACCCAGGGCCACAATATGTCAAAACGAGTGTACTTTTAGTTATTTCCATGTACCACATTCACTTAAGATATGTGTTCATTAAACGAGTGGTTTTTACATTTGTCTTATATCCAGCTACACGTCGCAATACATATATCCTTGGTTTCTGATATATTGTTGTGTATGTGTGTGTGTGTGTGTGTGTGTGTGTGTGTGTGTGTGTGTGTGTGTGCGTGTGCGTGTGCGTGTGCGTGTGCGTGTGCGTGTGCGTGTGCGTGTGCGTGTGGGTGTGCGTGTGCGTGTGCGTGTGCGTGTGCGTGCGCGTGCGCGTGCGCGTGCGCGTGCGCGTGCGCGTGCGCGTGCGCGTGTGCGTGTGCGTGTGTGTGTGTGTTATTGAGACTTTTAAAAAGTGTCCCACCTATGGCAATCTCCCCTACGTTCAACACACCCTAGTGCATCATCCTTCCCCTACGTTCAACACACCCTAGTGCAGCATTCTTTCCCTACGTTCAACACACCCTAGTGCAGCATTCTTCTCCTACATTCAACACAATCTAGTGCAGCATCCTTCCCCTACGTTCAACGCACTGTAGTGCAGCATCCTTCACCTATGTTCAACAAACACTAGTACAACATCATTCCCCTACGTTCGACACACCCTAGTGCAGCATCCTTCCCCTACGTTCAACACACTCTAGTGCAGCACCCTTCCCTTACGTTCAACACACCCTAGTGCAGCATTCTTCCCCAACGTTCAACACACCCTAGTGCAGCATCCTTCCCCTACGTTCAACATATTCTAATGCAGCATCCTCCCCTTACGTTCAACACACTGTAGTGCAGCATCTTTCACCTATGTTCAACAAACACTAGTACAACATCATTCCCCTACGTTCAACACACTCTAGTGCAGCATTATTTCCCTACGTTCAACACACCCTAGTGCAGCATTATTCCCCTACGTTCAACACACCCCAGTGCAGCATTCTTCCCCTACGTTCAACACACTGTAATGCAGCATCCTTCCCCTACGTTCAGCACAGCCTGGTGCAGCATCCTTCCCTTACGTTCAACACACTCTAGTGCAGCATACTTCCACCTATGTTCAACAAACACTAGTACAACATCCTTCCCCTACGTTCGACACACCCTAGTGCAGCATCCTTCCCCTACGTTCAACACACTCTAGTGCAGCACCCTTCCCTTACGTTCAACATACCCTAGTGCAGCATTCTTCCCCTACGTTCAACACTCTCTAGCACAGCATCCTTCTCTTACGTTCAACACACCCTAGTGCAGCATTATTTCCCTACATTCAACACATCCTAGTGCAGCATTCTTCCCCTACGTTCAACACACCCTATTGCAAAATTCTTCCCCTACGTTCAACACACTAGTGCAGCATTCTTCCCCTACGTTCAACACACCCTAGTGCAGCATTCCTCCCCGAATTTCAACGCACTCTAGTGCACCATTCTTCCCCTACGTTCAACACACCCTATTGCAACATTCTTCCCCTACGTTCAACACACTAGTGCAGCATTCTTCCCCTAAGTTCAGCACACCCTAGAGCAGCATCCTCCCGTACGTTCAACACACCCTAGTGCAGCATCCTTCCCTACGTTCAACACATTCTAGTGCAGCATCCTTCCCCTACGATCAACACAATCTAGTGCAGCATCCTTCCCCTACGTTCAACACAATCTAGTGCAGCATCCTTCCCCTACGTTCAACACACCCTAGTGCAGCATACTTCCCCTACGTTCAACACACCCTAGTGCAGCATTCTTCCCCTACGATCAACACATTCTAGTGCAGCATCCTTCCCCTACGTTCAACACACTCTATTGCAGCATTCTTCCACCTATGTTCAACAAACACTAGTACAACATCCTTCCCCTACGTTTGACACACCCTAGTGCAGCATCCTTCACCTACGTTCAACACACTCTAGTGCAGCACCCTTCCCTTACGTTCAACACACCCTAGTGCAGCATTCTTCCCCTACGTTCAACACTCTCTGGCGCAGCATCCTTCTCTTACGTTCAACACACCCTAGTGCAGCATTATTTCCCTACGTTCAACACATCCTAGTGCAGCATTATTCCCCTACGTTCAACACACCCCAGTGCAGCATTCTTCCCCTACGTTCAACACACTGTAGTGCAGCATCCTTCCCCTACGTTCAGCACAGCCTGGTGCACCATCCTTCCCCTACGTTCAACACACTCTAATGCAGCATTCTTCCACCTAAGTTCAACAAACACTAGTACAACATCCTTCCCCTACGTTCAACACTCTCTAGCGCAGCATCCTTCTCTTACGTTCAACACACTCTAGTGCAGCATTATTTCCCTACGTTCTACACATCCTAGTGCAGCATTCTTCCCCTTCGTTCAACACACCCTAGTGCAAAATTCTTCCCCTACGTTCAACACACTAGTGCAGCATTCTTCCCCTAAGTTCAACACACCGTAGTGCAGCATCCTTCCTCTACGTTCAACACATTCTAGTGCAGCATCCTCCCCTTACTTTCAACACACCCTAGTGGAGCATCCAACCCCTACGATCAACACATTCTAGTGCAGCATCCTTCCCCTGCGTTCAACACACCCTAGTGCAACATTCTTCCCCCAAGATCAACACACTCTAGTGCAGCATTCTTTCCCTACATTCAACACACCCTAGTGCAACATTCTTCCCCTACGATCAAAGCATTCTAGTGCAGCTTCCTTCCCCTATGTTCAACACACCCTAGTGTAGCATTCTTCCCCTACGATCAACACACTCTAGTGCAGCATCCTTCCCCTACGTTCAACACACTCTAGTGCAGCATCCTTCCCCTACGTTCAACACACCCTAGTGCAGCATCCTCCCTCTACGTTCAACACACCCTAGTGCAGCATTATTCCCCTATGTTCAACACACCCTAGTGCAGCATTCTTCCCCTACGTTCAACACACCCTATTGCAACATTCTTCCCCTACGTTCAGCACACCCTAGTGCAGCAGCCTTCCCCTACGTTCAACACACCCTAGTGCAGCATCCTGGAAATATTGCATAAATAACAATTGGTGCATGTAGTTGTCTCATTCAAAACGAACATAATATTGCATTTAATCGTGACCAGCTGGTTGTTGCTTTATTGCCACAATATATAACATACCTATATGTCAGCGTGACCTACAGCCGGTTATGTGAATCTCGTATATATATATATATATATATATATATATATATATATATATATATATATATATATATATATATATATATATATATATATATATATATATATATATATATAACACACCTATATGTCAGCGTTTCACTATTAGCCGGATGACCACACTTATTTAATGTGATAACAATTCTTACGAAGCTTTGGCTATTTCGTTTACCGTACAATGTCATAATTTCACTCAGATGTAAATGAGTACCAGGCTACAGACAATGTTGCGTATGTGAACGAATAGTCGCAATAATTGCGGCGTGGTTGAATGCCTCCCAGAGAAGTCGAGATAGAGTTGGAATGACCAGGTCTGCCAGATGTGAAGTGTAAAGTGCTTTGAGCCGTCCCAAGGACTGGATGCCGTGCTACACGTGTGAGCCACCCGCAGTTAAGTGCTGCAATCAATGATTATAGTCACGACGGTGGTTTTGACATCGGGACCTGTCGATGCGGCGGACATACTAGGTCGAACGTCACATCAGCTAGAGCCAACATAGCACCCGTATCAAACATGTGACGCCGTATCAGATCATGTACATCGAGTGCGACACCAGAGTCTTAGTCATTGGAACGCTCTGTTATCTAGCTCATCTT